>JAQJVK010000010.1:32928030-33528030 GCA_035578135.1 Flexamia atlantica
ATGTGGTACAAATTTTATTTAAATATTTTTATCTATTATTTAGAGTGTTTTCAATTTACACAATTTTTTTTTGTTTAAATAAATTGATAATTATATATGTTAAAAAATATTTTAAAATTCCAATGCATCGTGATGCACGGACGTGACGCACGGGACAAAAGTTTCTGGTAGCTATATTTGCCACATTTTTCAATTCTTGTTCAGTAATCACCTAGATTTAGTAAATGTACATTGAAATGAACATGTTAGAAGTGGTTTAAAGGGTTTTCATTAATAAATTTAAAAAATAACTGTGACAAATATCTCAGTTTTAATTCTATGATAAATAGTCAATTTAATAATATAAACTCACATTGTTCAAAGATTTTGTTTTCAAATATCATTGATACTTGATCTCCCAACAAGAAAACCAGTTTATGACTTGATACATTCAAGTGATGAAGAAAGCGATGAAGAAGAAGCGGTTCCTAATTGTGTAAGGTCAAAGACACTTTCAGCTGACAATATAAAACCAGAAGAATTTCTCTTGGTTGAATTTCAGTCAGGTGCAAGAAAGAATAAAACAAGTTTTAAGTATTTGTGTGTAGCTGAGAGTGAAGTGGAAGAAGACGGAGCAGTCAGAGTATTGTGTTTGAAATGCATGGACAGCTCTCGGAGGAGGTTCATCCCAGTTGAAAATTACGTTTCTTATGTTGATTTTAGCCAAATCTTAAAAATATTCTTTGCGCCAGAAATCCGATTCAAAGGAGAGAGAATGTTTTACGAATTCCCTGGCCAAATAGACATTTTCGAAAAAGCCTAAAAATGTATCCTCACAAGGACTATCTTATAAAGATCTTTAAAGAGTATATAAACATTTGTTTATAACATGCTAAATTAATTTTTTTTTAATATAAGTTGTTTTTTGTGTGATATTAATAACATTTTATAAAAATAAATGTTATTTGGAGTGGCTGGAAATAATGTTAAAGGCAATATACAAGATGGCTAGATTCTAAGTTAAGTTAAACGATAAATTTTCTTATAAAAATGTTTATTTTAAGTTTATAATTATCATAATGTATTCTAAGTACACTCTAAGGATAAATAAATATGGTAATATCCATCTAAACGTTGTATATCTGCACTTATTTACCTTTTTGCCTTTGTCCTGTGCATCACTTGATGCACGGGACAGATTTTGAAAGCCTTTCAAAAAATCATATATTCAAAATAAGAATACAGTTATATGTTATTTTGATAAAACTAAACAAAGTACTTTTGCACAGTAAATTTAATGTCAATAACACTATTCTCCAAGTGAGGAATAAAAAAATTGTATGTTTTTTGTGACGCACGGGACACAGTGAGGTGTGTTTGGGAAATTGTGTTTAAAGTGTCTTTAATAACTTAAAAAATCCTTTTATTATTATTGGTGTGTTGCCCTAAGACAAGGCAAAAATACACTTAAATTATTTTATGAAAATATTTAAATTTGACCTAAACAAAATATGTTCAAATTGGAGCAATTTTTTTGGGTGAGTGATGTTTAGAAGATGTGTTTGTAAGCTATTTTTTCAAAGAATGGTGAAAAATATAAATTTTTTTTCACCATATCAATTAAATTTATATATTTTACTAACAAAATACACCCATCATATTTACTACAACATTATTTGAAAAAACACCTTGTCAGTTTCACTTTCTAGAGAATCGCCCTTAAGTGCATGAAAAGTGCACAAGGGTGAGAATTACGGTAAAATGTCCTGGCTGCCTTTTAGGGCTCTGAGACGTATATATATACACTGACCTCCTAACCCTGCAATATATCCTGGCCGCCTTTTAGGGCTCTGAGACGTATATATATACACTGACCTCCTAACCCTGCAATATATCCTGGCCGCCTTTTAGGGCTCTGAGACATATATATATACACTGACCTCCTAACCCTGCAATATATCCTGGCCGCCTTTTAGGGCTCTGAGACGTATATATACACTGACCTCCTAACCCTGCAATATATCCTGGCCGCCTTTTAGGGCTCTGAGACGTATGTATATATATACACTGACCTCCTAACCCTGCAATATATCCTGGCCGCCTTTTAGGGCTCTGAGACGTATATATATACACTGACCTCCTAACCCTGCAATATATCCTGGCCGCCTTTTAGGGCTCTGAGACGTATAAAAGTGTTTTTTAATTGTTGAAGAAGAAGTTTCAAACTGATATATATAGGTGCGGAAACATTAAAAGAAACGTGTCCAACAAAAAAATCTCCATAGAGGATATAGTTTAAGAATATATATGGGGGGTCCCCCTGGCCGCCTCTCCTGGGTTATATACAAGTAGCCGCCTTACCCTGCACGTTTGTGAATATATATTCACATATATGTGTGTCTCTGTCAGCACAATAGCGGCCGTAAATATGGTCTGATCATAATGAAGTTTGGTAAAGACATGTAAAGTGGTAATCAATTGGACGAGTTCGTAAACCAGCCCGATTGGACCACTGGGAGGAGGGGTAAAGGGGAATAAACCCCGCCAAAAATAGGTTTTTTGAGTTTTTCACATATAACAAGAAAATTAATCAAATTTTGGCCACCACCATTAAATTTAGCTCGAAAAAACAAACAATTAAGTATTTTGAATCATTGCTCCATGACCATTGGTTACCGAGATATTGAAAGTGGTAAACACAGTACGTTGTCCCTGTCCCTATGTTAACCTTATGGGGAATAAGTAAAATCATATATCTCGCTTATTACTGATCATATCTTATTAAAACTTGGTTTGTGGCTTCATCTAGATTAGATATAATGTATTTTAGTCTAAAACCCCCAAAATTTCCATTTATGTGACTGCAAACCTGCATACTCATTCCCCATGTTATGCTTATGGGAAATAAAATAAATGCTATATCTTCCTTATTTTTGACATATGTTGATAAAACTTGATATATGGTTTCTCCTAGTTCTGATCTACTAAACACTGAATAAAACCACCCAGTTTTAATGGACCTGTTGCAGCAAACCTGCATACTCATTCTCCATGTTATTCTTATGGAACTAAGAAAAACATGTGAAATCGCATTATGTTGTATTAAAGTATGTTTTTTTACATTTAAAATTCGCTGAGTATGCAGGTCTGCTGCAACGGGGGTTTTCTTAGATTATCAAAGAGAAGGTACAAGACATTACTTACAGTATAGAAAAGAGTAAAGTGTTTAAGTATTATCGCAATTGAAGCTGAGGAGACGCCTGCTATCTTTTCAGCTGCGTTCCCAGGCCAGTTCTTAGAAGCAGACAATTAAAATAATTCTTATCTTAACTTTCGTATTTCTTATTTCTTGTCTACCTTTTTACATTAAATTAGATTATTTACAACCACTGTTTGTAGTTCTCGTTGGGAGAATAATAATTTATTATCGTCTCTTCACCAGAGTAACAACGTGCGTTTTATTGTGTGGCATATTTATTTAGAGTTAATGAAGGCAAAATAAATAATATTGACCGAGAGGTCGACGAGATAGGCAAGTTATAGCAAGTTTCTAGTTACCGTGGGCAAGAGCCAATCCTATCTTTATTCACACGTCCATGCAGAGCCGCCACGAGCGGGGGGGGGGGGGTGCTACGGGGACAGTTTGCCCCCGGCCCACGGCTCCCAGGGGGCCCCTGAGAGGCCCCGGCCCCGCGGGAATTATATTTTTCTGTATAAATCCCGGAACCCCATCACTGCAGCGGGCAGTTGAAAAATTTATTAAGAAAAAAATCTTCCGGGGCCTAAAAATCTTTCAGTCAGTCAGTGGATATTATTCGGAGAAATATTTCTTTAGTTTTGTTTTGTTTGGCACTTGGCATCACTAACTTATTCGGTCCTTATACTCCTTATACTTTATACTCACAACGCGGTACAATTCTAGTCCGGTGCCGTGACGTACAAATGTACATGTAGAAGGCTGTGAAAAACATATAAACATAGTTTTGGCAGTTCAACAAAAACACTTTATTTAGTAATTTCAGCTGAGGGTTAGCAGACAATTTGATGAGTTTAGATGAGTTTACAGTTTTTGCCGCCCGCCCTATTCAGTCCGCCCTACTTTAGTGAACATAATTATGTTTTCTCTGGCTTATAAATGTTTGCCAGATGAAAGCACGTAAACGAACATTGCTAATATGTTTCTGGAACTTGATTTAAAATGTCCTCATAGGTGCGTATTTAACAGAGACACAGATGAAGTATTCGTCTGTGACAGAGATCAAATCAATGTTACACTTATTGATACACGGTTAACTGTGTATGTGTTGAGACAGAATGCGTCTAAACAAGCAGTAGTTCGCCCAGATTCCTATTTTTATACAGAGAGCAGCACTACCCCCCTTATCACCGTCACGTCACATTGATAACAGCAACAGCATTCCACGACATCAGCTGTTGACGATTTCTTTTTGCTAAAAAAACAGACTTTAAACGCTCTAAAAATGTATAGAGCATGACCATACAATAAATTACTCTATTTTTATAAATACGTAATTCAAACGTTACTAAAACTTCGAGCTATTCGAGCTAATATATAGCCGCGCCGACTTGAAATACGTGAGTTTGGATATTACAAAATTTGACTTAAAAATTATTTCATCCATTTTAGAGCATTTAAAGTCGGTTTTTTTACCAAAAAGAAATTATTTCGAACTTTTCAGTTGATATTTTTGTCTTCTATGTTTGATTTTGATTAAATCATTAACAGTTGTAGTGTATCATTATAATACTCCACTCCAGTTCACTTTGCTGTTGACTTAAATCACCTAAAATATTACTGAACTGTTCTTCTGTTATTGCTTAGCTCATTTCTTGATGGACATGTTAAAACAGTCTATTTTTACCGCGAAGTCCCAGTAATTTGGCAATGTATATTGTACAAATTATAATTGTTTATAGTCTACAGCTATTACTTATGCGCTATATGAATATGGCCACCTCTTTGAAAAAAATCTCATTTAATAAGGGATTTTTGGAACCAAATCAGGCCTATGTATGGGCCTGACAAAGTCGAACCCAAACACAACACGATGAGCCTGTGTTGTAATTGACTTTACAGGCAAAGTCAATGTACTCAATCGGTTCGTAATGTTCACATTTTACGTACATTGAGATACATTTTATCAAACGGATGCAATAATCGATTGGTGAAATAAGCGAGTTTCACAAATTGATTAAACCGACAAAAATGCAAAAATGCTACAATGAATTATTGCAATTAAATATAATAACTTATAACCACTCCCGATCCAATCGATAGCTCACCATCGACGCTGATGTACAATAACGATGAATGTTTAGATTATTTGTAATCGAATGAAGATTGTTCAATTATTTATCTCGAATCAAAAGTATCATCAACAATGATCCTTTTGGTCCTAGCAAAATAATGATCATCAAATCATATGTTATTATCGAAGGACTAAAAAGAACAACTTTTGAATCCCAACACAGGTGTCAAAAGCAGCTGTTTTGAAGCAGTATGACAAAAAAATATTTTCAAAATACACATAAAACCTGCACATATAGGGCCGATAACCTTAACACGTTCCCTCCCACAGCTAAAGCAGCACCATGTACCCGGCACTGTGACGGCCGGTAGTCGTAGTCTATGTGTTAATTTAGGTACAACCCGCATTTACATCGGTCCAGTAGAACGGCCAGGGTCGCTGTCATTAGTTTTACAAAAGTTTTTTAGTATATAACTTTCCCACAAATTATGCCAATATGGGGTCGTCTCGAGCGTTTTCTTCGAGTCAACGGCACACGTCACTAAAAAATGGGACTGTCCCATTCTAAACGGGAAGTGTGTTCACCTTACTATCCAATAAATAGGTGGCCGTGGTTGACAGAACAGCACTCTGTAGATAGCCTACCTAGGCCAAGACCAGATGGTGTTTGTAATACACATGTATTCTTAACTACTCCAGGATGTTCTTGTTCTACAGTTTTAGCGATTGGATTTAAATTATATATTTAATACCATTTATTTGTCGGCTTCTTAAATAACAAAACCTGCTTCTTCAAAACGTGTCAGCGCAGTTACAATTCATCTACAACTATTATCTGAGAAAACTTAATGCCTGCAAAAAACAAGCGGCAAACACGCTACACCTACGTACTCCTGGCACTGACTGTACTTTGGGACATATGACATTGGGACATATGACAATACAGGTTTATATTAAATAAAATGTGTTGGGACATCTGAGATTGGGACAAATGATACTCTTGATATTTAATATTTATTGTAACTTATTTTGGGACAAATGAAGTTTGGGACAAAGGAAAATTTAAAAAATGTTACGTTTTTTAAACAGTTTGGGACAAATGAAATTGGGACATCTGACAAATTTTATTATTAAAATAATTTGGGACATATGATTTTGGGACAGATGAAAATTACAACTGAAGAGTAATTTTGGGACAAATGAAATTGGGACATATGACAATTCTTATGTTATAAGAATTTTGGGACAAATGAAACGTGGGACAAATGAAAATGTTAATATTTTCATAGTTTGGGACATATGAAATTGGGACATATGCAACGTACCCGTATAATTTGTTAATTAATTTTGTACAAGGACATAATATTGTATATAGCATAATATTGACGTTGTCTATAACCTGCATTGTATTGATGACAATAAATATTCATTATTCATTATTCATTATGATTCTATCGCCAAGCTTTTTTGAAGAGTTTCAAGCCGAACCGAATGTTAAGAAGCTTTACAGAAAAGCTCAAAGGTTCGAATATGGACAAATCAGATCAATTTCGTCCTAAAAGCAACAACTCAGTTAACCCAAACATTCTGGTAGTCGGAAGTAGGTCCGGCCTCAGTTAATGAATTTGGATCAACGAGATTTTGTATAGGTCTATAAATTATTGTATATTCGTAGATGAAACAATAAAGATAATTTTCTTCAAATTTCTTCTTCTTGGTGTGTTTAAAGCATGTATATAAAAATTTGTGACTGATTTTTCTAGGAGTTGGAGAAAGGCAAATACTATGCAACAGATGTTTACGTTTATCATACCACTATTGGGCCCCCCAAGTGCCGTGACATTCTTTTACTTACTGATAAGAGACTAATGGTACTCAGTCACAATGACGTCTTCGGAGGCAATCAGGTAATGAAATGAAATGCTTTAGTGTCTAGAACTGTATATACAATATAACACAGACATAGTCAAGAAATTACACATTTTTCAAAACTATACAATTTCTCATAGACATAGTAAAAAATAAATAGGCTACATAACTCTACAGCCTACAGGATATTTAGAAGGCAGAAAACAGCTATATAGCTAATTTTCAAAAAAAAATTGTATTGTAAGTGCAAAATTCATAATTTTTAATTAAAATTATGAGGGTTTTATGACTATCCGGTAGGTTTAGTTAGATATCAGAGCATGTCAGATAGACTGCATATTTTAGGGTGATTTTTAAAGAAGGATTATATTTTAACTTTTGAAAAAAGATTAAAACAAAACACGTCACTGCTGACAAAAGTACAGTAATGACAGTAGACAACGCGAAGCAAAAACCATGCTTAGAAATGCGACGGTAGAAATTTCGATTAGAATAATGCCTCAAATTGATGCGATTATAGTTGTATGCGATATATTTTGGTTGCTGATGTCCCAACAATTGATTAGATCGAGATCGTTCTATAGTTAAAATCATCGTTGATCATTGTTAATAGAAAAAATCATAGTTAATTAGTTAGTTTGTTAGTTGGACACTTTAAATCATAACTTACACTCAGAATACTGCATAATACCCGAAACGTTAACGAACATTTTTCTAAGATGAATTCTTGTATTGTAGCATTACAATCTTTTGACAAAAATAATAGTACGTCCCTCATTAGTTTTATTTCGATCAGTATCCATTGCAAACGAAACATCGAATGGTAAAAGAGAGAATTGCAATCAAGACCAATCAAGTGTCCAGTGTCGTCTTCTATCGCCAAAACAAAATTTCCCTTAAATATCCTATAAATAGTCGTGCTCATGTTTTTTACGACTATTTCAGGCCGTAAATAGCTGAAGTGGACAATGGGATCACCATCGCTCCCATTGTGGATACAAAAAGCCAACGATAATTTTGGACTGGCAAAGAGTTGGCGAACCTGTTAATTGTTTGTCTTTTATCTCACTTCGCCTTCGAATTTCATCATCGTTTGTTGTCTGTTTAAGCCTAATTGATGACTCAAGAACGTCTTTCTATCAATCGCTGAATTTCTTTATTTTTTAATAAGTATTTACCAAAAAATAGAAACATTGTACTCAATCAAAAATAGGTTTTTATTTTGTTGAAATTAAATCTTTGACAAATCAAGCTGTGTGTTTATTTTCAATTTGTGATTAAAATGGGCATTCTTATATACCAGTTCAAATCTGAACTGACAACTTAGCCTTTGACAATAATAAGTAAGTTCGCTTGCTGTTTGTTATCTAAAGCAAATAAACCTTTGATGCAATTAAATGATAAAGCTTTAATATTGAAATGATAACATTTGAAACTTATCTTGAAATTAAGGATTAGTTTACTGCGCTGACTTTTATATTATTATATTAGGTGACTTAAAATCTTGATCATCAGGCAATAATGCATAAATAAAAATGCAAGGCTTTCTTCAAATATACAGTTTTTGTAAAATCAAGGTTTATATTCAATTCTTTAGTATTTTACCTAAGCCTAGTCACTGAAAAAATAAATTATTGATTCATGAAAAAGGAAAGAACAAAGGGATACAAAGGTCTGAAAGTGAACAAATTTAGGTTGCTGTGAAAAATGAATTTTTAAGTAGCCCAATGCTGAAATTGCTTATTTAAATATTACCTATGCTTAAGGAGAACCAGTAAATTTTTTAATTCTTAATAGTTAATTAGTTGGACTGTTGAATACTGTAATAATTGACATTTGACCAATGTTAGAAACATTATCATATCACAATAATCAATAACTCGAGCCTATCAAGGCAAACCTTACCTTACATACTAGGATAAATATTGTAGTTCCTTGCAATTATTTTAGGCTTATAAGAAAACTTAGAGCCGCTAATTATCTTGTAAATATCCAAACCTCTTGTTATCCGATCCGTAACCAATCCGAACACTAGCCCTCAGCCTGAGGACCAAACATTACTCCCCTCAGTCCCCTGGTTCAGAATCACTAGTTTGCCGCTGGACTGCCAAATTAAAAAACAAAAATTAAATTAAGGAAATAGCCTCAGTTAAAGCCATTTGTATTTAATTTATTTTTCCTTTCACCTTTTTTTCCAGTATTAACTAAATACAGTTTGTGCTTTTCTTGGTAATCCTCTAAAACACAATCATAAAATTTTACTTGGTTATCGTATAGTTCTATTATTTTGAGGTTTTCAGCAAAAATAAACAAAATATATGCCAACCAATCCTGATTGAGGTTTGAATCTTTTAGGTGGAATTTTCACATGTATGGGGAGAGCTCACAGAACCCCCCACAATTCTTCCCAAAGGAATAGAAATCAGATTTGGAGATGGCAGGAAAAAAAGCTTTTTCCGTTCTTCTGACCAAAAGAGAGTGATTTTCATCGAAAATGAAGATAAAAAATTAGTAAGTAAACACTTTTTAGTCTAGTGCATAAGTGAACTAAGTAAACTAACATTTCTACCCGGGATTGATTTCATCATTATTGTCAATAATATCAATAAAATACTGGATGACTAAACAAGTTTAAGTAGTATACAAATCATAGTTTTTATAATATTACTTTTTAACTTAACAATTATGTTCAGCTAATTCATCTCTAAATGTACTTATGAGCTTAAATAACCCGAAAAAAATTCATAAATTTCAGTGCTGTCTCAGTTTTTCCAAATATAAGTTCATTTAAAATAATAGTACTGGTAGATTGTGTCATAGTCCCAAAAGTGTTAAGTTGGATAGTTTCTATGTTGTATCTTCTATATTTTTCTCATTCATCAAACAAAATTAATAAAACAATTACATGAAGCTGAAATTAAATGCTATATTACATTTTCCAAAGTTTCATCCATATGTATCTTTGAAATCTTATTTCAGCTGTTATTAATCAGATTTTTAGTTTATTTGTAAACGTTGGACATAGACAGCATTCTGACTAGCCTCTGCCTAATGGCTACAGTAATTAAAAGCTCAAATTTTATTGTTAGGTCTATTACCTATCTATCATGACCAGCTTGCTATTTAACTTGAGATTGCTTCTCCCTTCATTTAGGGTGAGGATGTCTGATCATGTCATACCTTTCCCAACCCTGAAAATCCCATCTTGTAAGCTGCACAATATCTCTGAGAGAGATTGTGGGGCTTATGATCCTTAAAAATCTAACAATCTATGTGTAAACATTAACAGCCAACAAATATAATCAATACAACAGTTAATTAACGTGTGTTGAAGATTCAAGGTCTTTGTTTACAGAAAAGATACAAATCAATAGGGGTGGGCGAGTACTCGACAGTCGAGTAATTACTCGAGTAGTTGCTACTACTTGAGGTCGAGTCGAGTAGTTAGTTGCTCCCGTCATTTACGCGGCGGCTGAATTTACGTGCGATTTACGTTTGTGCGATCAAATTTTACAGCAGATCACGAGTTACGCCAAGCTACATGTGCCGTTTATCCGCAATCGGCAGATTATTTATCGCGGCCGCTCGCTAGTTTCACAATAAGCAGTATTTCCTGTTCATTTATGGCCGGCAAATACGCGCGACTGTTTTTTACGGCCGATCGCTATTTTCGCAAAGTTGCATTTCGCCTATTTACGATCGGCAAATACACGCGATCGTTTTTCGCGGCTGACCACGAATTTTCAAGGCTACATTTGCCGATTTTCGGCGATCGGCAATACGCGTGCTCGTATTTCGCGGCCGACCGCTACTATAGCAACGCTACATTTGCCGATTTTCGGCAATCGGCAAATACGCGTGGTCGTATTTCGCGGCCGACCGTGACTTTAGGAACGCTACATTTGCCGATTTTCGGCGATCGGCAAATACGTGCGCTTGTATTTCGCGGCCAACCGCGACTTTAGCAATGCTACATTTGCCGATTTTCGGCGATCGCGAGTTTTGAAAAGCTACATCTGCCGTTTATCCGCGACCGACAGATATGCGCAATCATTTTTCGCAGCCGTCCATGAGTTTTTCATAACAATAACCTCGACAACCATTTCATTACCTCATAGGAGAATGGATTTCGACAGTTATCTAGAAATACCAGATTCAGAGAGATGTCTCAGAATTCGGAAATTGAAAACTTACAGCTATATTTAGCTCTGACCTTACACTTAAAAACTTCAAATTTGTAGTCATATTTTATCTTTTGAATGATACACAGCCTTCATTTTTCTGTGTCATTTTATTTGTAAAAATGAGAAGACAATTGTGGAATTCATTGGTAAAGTGGACTTCATAAAACAATTAGTTAAGGTTTTGTAATTTTTGTATTGGGTTATATCTTATTCTTATCTGGTTGCAGCTATGACACTCGTGCTCAAGTGATTGGATGTTAAAAAACAATAGATCAGCAGTCAGGCAAGGGGGTGGGGCTGGGTTTAGAGAAGTAAACAAATAACTGGGCATAGCTCTCCTCCCTGATGTTTTTAATTCTTTCCAGCACAATTTCTTGCCTGAGGTTTTAATGAGGGCCAACAATTATTTTTAGGGAAAATATAAACCTGTTTTTGATTGTTAAAATAATATTAAATCTTATTACTCCCGAAACTTTACAACTTTGTATATTCTTCATAAATGTATTTTATGATCTTGTTACATTAAGTGATTTGTTATTTTGAGTGATTTAGCATATTCAACTTATTCATTTAAAAGTAGGGTTTATGCAATGTAGGGTATTAGAATATTAAAGTTTTATTTTTCCAAGAAAAATATAAAAACATAAGGTTAAATAAAGGAGACCAATTTTATTAGTAAAATTGAAGAAAGATTTTAATTAACTGTAATTCAAAGACATAAATACTTTAAAAAAATGAAGATTTCATTACTTATCACAACTACTCGACTCGACTCGACTCGATACTCGAGTATTTGGCTTAATACTCGACTCGACTCGACTTCAAAATTCACTACTCGCCCACCCCTACAAATCAATATGTAGTACCGTAACAGTACCCTGTGACGTATTTTTCCGAGGTGTGAAATATAATACGTCAAGCATATTAAATTTGTTTGGTTCGGATGAGCTCAGAGGGAGCCAAGGTTCGAGTAGGGTCGATTTCATCTGGTTTTAGAGTTTGGCTCAGTTGTCGGGTTGCCTCTATAGTATCAGTGTTTCATCATCGCCAAACTCTGTGTTAGAAAGCCAGTCGGTACTCCTAGGTTGCTTCACCAGCAACTACCCGTTACTGGGAGTGATAGGGAAATCCCTAAGAAAAATATAACAAGGTCGGACAATTCTACTAGGGACTATCGGGTCGAAAATATGGCACTCGGATTACCGGTTGCTTTATCAGCAACTCGGAGTTAAGCTAACCTATCTCTCCGGTGAACCTAGGCTATTTCCCCAATACTTACGGGACAGGTCCCAGGTTGCTTTATCAGCAACAGAGCGTTACTGGGACCAACCGGGTAGCACAAAAGTGGGATTGGCCCAGGTTGCTTCAACAGCAACACGGAAAACTGGGTAAACTTTTAAACGAGTGTCCATTCGATAGCTCGCAGCACTATACCGTCCCAGGTTGCTTTTTCAGCAACAGTACGTTACCGGGATAACACTGGAAACCAACTGACCCAGGTTGCCTGCTCGGCAACTGTAAAAAGCTGGGTTATCGTTCGTTATCTCCGAAAAAAAGGTCACTCGCCGCTGAGTATTCGATTATGCGTCCCAGCTAGTGCGAAATGTTATTTACCCAGGTTGCTTCAACAGCAACTGCGATACTGGGAAAATTAACCAAAAGACCCGGCCGCACGGATTAACTAACGACCCAGGTTGCTTCACCAGCAACTAGAAAATACTGGGTGAACGCGGGTACCGTTAGCTAACTTCGGAAAAAAAGGTCGCTCGCCTATGAATATTCGATTATGCGTCCCAACTAATACGAAACGTTAATTACCCAGGTTGCTTTAACAGCAACTGCGTTACTGGTAAAATTAACCAAAAGACCCGGCCGCATGGAATAACTAACGTCCCAGGTTGCTTCACCAGCCACTAGAAAATTCTGGGTAAACTCGGGTACCGTTAGCTAACTTCGGGCGAGACTACTAGGCCCAGGTTGCTTTAACAGCAACACCAAAAGTACCAGGCATTTACACCGATTTATCAGTCGCACGGAATAAATATTATTGGCCCAGGTTGCTTTATCAGCAACTGCAAAAATACTGGGTAAGTAAATAAGTTTATCGGTTGGACGGAGTAATAATTATTATTAACCCAGGTTGCTTTAACAGCAACAGGAAATACTGGGTCTATGAACTTAGATCAGATTAAAGATCGTACAAATCGGTTAGGCCTTCTCTAAAAACTGACTAAGTCTAGGTCTAACCAAAAATCACAAGTCCGAATATGGCCTACCGTGTAATTCGCCGGGCTCGGGAGCTCGAGTAGTGTTCGTATCGGAGGTCGGGAGGAGAGTGAGCGAGGGCCCAGCCGTCTGGGGACTCGTCAAGGCAGTCGCTACAGCGCATGCGCCAGTTCCTCTCCGACCCCTACCGTCTCCACTCCGCCGCGCGTGGGTAGTAGTGTCGGTTAGAGAGAGAGAGAGAGTGTGCGTAACTGGGAAATCTAACTAAACCGGTTTGCTTCAAGCGCTCTGCGCCACTAACAATAAAATAAACTGAACATTTGGTACACTCAAAATAAAATACCGTTACAACCCGTATACAGTATGTCACCCTTTGCCAAAGTTCTCATGAAACAGCGTGCCCTCAAGTTAACAATTAATTCAAATTATGCTCATGAAAAACAGCAAATAATAATTACTTCCAGCCAGTCCACTGGCCATTACTTATCTGCCAAAACTCATCAATAATATTTGTTTGCAGTTTTTTTAGGAACCAAGGTTTTTTATTTATATGTAATTTTTAAGGTGGACGAAGAAGATTGCCAGGATTTTGTTTTTGCTAGTAGGTGATTCTAACATTTTGCACCAAAGCAATGATTGTTTGTATTAACTATTTTCCACCATATATATCAGAAAAAATTCTAGGAATAATGCATTAGTTGACCAATTGCTACACAAGAACATTTACATTGTGTCTGTTGTTGCTGATGATCTAAAAGAACAAAATACTATTTAGTCCCTCGGGAATAACAAATCATTTCCAACCGATAATCTCTATTGAAGTAAGACTAAGAATACTTTTAGCTTTTAAAAAGCTGCCCTGAAAAGCTTATTTTGAGACCGTGTAACCACAATCATTCATGAACATTAATGAATCTTTCTTATTGTTTTCAGTACTTGGTTGGCAAAATCACCCTACTGATGAACCAGGGAAGAGGGAGTGGTTCAGTTCCAAGGTCAAGAGGTTCAAGCACTCGCAGCTCAGCCCGCAAGTCACCCCCAGCCCTGGAGCCTGGTCCTACATAAGCCCTGTCGCTAACATACGCCATCATTACGCTTATACATATAACCGATGTAAGACTTTGGCTTTATGTATTCTCAGGTACCGTATATGAAATCTGTTGATACATTATGGTTTGTTATTAGGAAGTTTAAAAGTGTTGAATTTGTGCTTTCATATTATTACTTAAACTTTAATTGCAAGATATATAAACTTTATTTCGCACTTAAACTTGTATTGTTGTGTGTCATTTATTTTTAATTTTTTGAATAATGAAGACCGGTGTATGTAAAGTTTTTTTCAAATCATTTTGTATATCTAATCGGCCAGTGTCTCTCAAGTGAAAAGTGATGAAAATAAATATATGATATTGTTTTTCTTAAAGTTTTGGAGCTTTGAATGTAATTTATAATTACAAGTGAACTGCCAATATCAGCTTTTCTTTTTAATTATTATGGTGTCAGTTATTTTATCAATATTCAGCTTAATTCTGGTGTTTTGATCACAATTAAACACGTTCCTAAATTATTAAGGTTTCCTTTCTTTAATTTATATTTGTTTATATTTTTACTTGTTTTTTATTGAGTACTTAAGAAGTGTTAATCAATAAAATCCAACCTTATATGCATCTGTGTACTGTTTTCACATATAATAATAAAAATTTCCATTTCTTTGTATAAGTTGTTACATACAACAAAAGTTGTTTTGTATGTTCATAAGTGTGAATTTATTATTGAGCTTTGGGACTAATTAAAGATGCCAGTGACATTTTAATAAACCCCAATGATAGAAATCTAATGTTGACAAAGTTTTTTTATGGAAGGATTCCATTATCAATAGCATATTATGAATTTCACTCATTACGTGACCTTTTTTGTCAACAAAGATTTATTGTTAAAATTGCTAAATTGCCCATACTATAACCAAACACTTAAAAGCAGGAATGAAAAAATTTAAATTTGTGGTGTAGACTGAATTTCCCAAGCACTTCTGATTTCAGAACATTTTTTGTTGATTGGTGAAATTGTGAATTTTCTATTAGTTTTCATGGTGTTAAGGAAATATGGGGTCACTGTTAACCAGGTGCCCAGATTAAATTCAGTGGTACCAATTTAACTTCATTCATTAAATAATTTCGAAATAGACTTAAAAGGAATGTACTTCAAGTGTTCTTATAAAAATCAGTGTTCTCTACATAAGTTTTTGATCCTAGCATTCATTTTAATTGACACGTAATTTTAATATACGTTCATTGAAAGCTGTTTCTTGCAAAGATTATCACAAGTAAATGATTATCACGAGACATATTTTTGGCCTTAACTTGTGATCTCACTGCTTTAACTTTTCTATGTTTAAATATCTCTCCACATAAAATTGAAATTCATTTCCACATACAACCTGATTGATAATGGACATTACTTCTTCTGAAATTTGGGTTGCATACATCTTTTGAAAAAAGATACATTGCATACATCATGACGAAAACTGTACAAGCCTTTGTCGTGTTTTGTTTAATAAAGTCTTGAATCTTGAATCTTTGTTGGGTTTCCTTTTTAGTTTAACTTTCTTAGCTTTGCATAAAGGTATTACACCTTATACATAAGTCTTTTCTTGTCCTTAGATGAATTTCATCTTGATGTGCTACATTTAATGTTGATTTTTTATGCCCTGTAACTTAAATAGTTTGTAATTATTGAATTAAGTTTATGTTGTTCAAAGGTAAATCAAAGTCATTAAAGCTATTTCAATCAGAAGTTGTTTTTTTGTGTCTAGTTAGTTGAATGCGAGCTGAAACAATATATATTTTATATAGGATATTACACATTTTTTATTTAATATTGTGATATTCCGATTAGTTACCCATAATTTAGTAGCAATGATTAGTACAGTAATTCTCCACTCGAAATTTAAATTTTGCTTAATCTAGTTTTTTTTATTGGTGGCTCTTTTTTTGTCATATATGATTGTTACTAATTCTAGGATAAGTTTTTTTAACACTAGGCCTATATTTTTTTGTTTCTATCAATGGTTGAATAAATCAAGGCCTACAGTACCATTGACACGTGTCTTTGGTCAGATCAACTTGATGACTGAAGTATATAGAAATAGTCAAGATTTCATTTTGCACAATTTTGTCATATTCATGTTAATAATAAGAACTGAAATTTTCTAATATGTATAATGTTTATATATAAATTTTATTAAGGTGTTGAGTTCTGGACAAATAATTGCAAAACTATTTATTGTTCCTTAACTGTCAGATAGGTATACAATTTTTGCTAAATACAATTTTTGTATATTACTCTTTGGCAGGATTAAATTTAATAATAAAAAGCATTAAACAACAAAAGGTGTAGTGATTAACCTGTTCAACTCATCAGTGAACCTGTCAAATAAGATAACACCCAGGGTTAAGGATCCGTAGCTAGTTATTTAGGTTTGCATTCATTGAACAGATGTTTTAATTTCTACATAGTTATTCAATATATTTTGAAAAAAGTAAACTGCACTTAGGCAAACTCTCAATATCAAGTTTTATTGATAAGTTGTTACATTTTAATTTTAAGTCATCTTTGTGCTCACATAAATGTTTTTACAATTTTACAAAAACAGTGCCAAATTGAAATTGATCTCTACATTAATTTTTATACAAAACAATTCAACTACTTCCACATTCAAAGATGCTAAGCCAATCATGGATTTGTTGTAACCAGGCAAGTTGTTGAATAATTTTCTACCTTTGTTAGAGAGGTCTTTTTAAAGAGATCCATTCTATGTACCATACAGGATATTGGAAATCAGCACAAAATCTTGTATTGTAATTGTGTTGATTATTTTCACTACAAAGTTTCTCAAAATTAGATTTAACAAACAATAAAAAACTTGAGAATGTGCACAATAGGGACGGTAAAAATTTGTTGGTTTTTAAAAAACTTTTTAAATGAATGTATTTCTGGTTTGAAAGTCATTATTCTTAATATTTTTTTTAAGTTTAAAAAGTTAGCATCAAAAGTATTGCTCCAAAGTTGTATCTCATAACTGATGGAAACGAGGTACTAAACCTTCAGTCTGGTATTTAAATCAATCACAGTTCTTAAGACAGTGGTTTGAAAACATACTAAGTTTAATTATTTGGAAGTGATGTGAATATGGTTCCTTCAATTAAAAAAGAACTATCTATGGAAACCGTACAAATATTGCAGTCTTAGTAAAATTTAATTTTTAGCTGTTGAAACAGACAAAACTCTTGATGTCACAAACCCTATATTTTGCTGTTTTTGAAATTTTACAATTTTTGTTTTAACTTGGTTCATTTTCAGCTTCAAATTTCAACCACCTTAACAAATATTGTAATGCTTGATATTAATCTACATTTAATTCCTGACTGTTTTCGATTTAATTATGGCCGTCTCATCATCACGATATTGTAATAAACTTGGCTTAACATTTTTGGGCAAAGCTTTTAAATAAGATAAAGGTCTATTGTGAAGCCCTGAGGCACTTCCATTAGGATGTTTTCCCATTGAGAAGTATGTCTTAACGTTACCTGTTATTGTTACTGTTCTTTGGCAACGGCCCCCAAAAACAAGATTTTTAATAAAAAATAGCAGTCTCTGATAAATATAGAAATACACATCACTAAAAAGAGTGTAATGGCTTACACTATCAGAAGCTTTGGATAAGTCACAGAAAACACCAATAGTACTTTGTGATCCATCCAAGCTCGGCATTATTATTTTTTTTAACAAACAACTGTGGAAGAGGTTTTTTCGTAATTTTTTCTAAATCCAAACTGTTGTTTGGCCAATATGTTATTTTATTCAAGTCAATTCAAAACTTGACCAAAAGTAGCTTAAAAAATGTGGAAAATAAGGCAGTTTAGAAACAGGTAGATAATTATCTGAACCTTTCTTTAAACCTTTAAGCGAATTTCTCCTATAGGGAAGAAGCTATTACCGTAGGTCTCATGGTAAGACCTAATTCCAAGACCATGATAACTTTTCGTTTTGGAGCCCCCAGAAGCAAAAAACACTATTCGTTTGAATTTTGAGATATATATATATATATATATATATATATATATACAGGGGTTCTGAAAGGTCCCAGAACGGCTACATATTTTTTGGACCGAATTGGTACTGAGAAATCAAACTTTGCACATTCACTCCTATGTAAAAAAACTACTTTCTGAGGTGTTTACTGACTCTTGGCCCCCATTGGAGGTTGGCCCACAAGGAGTCGGTATAGGTAATATCTTAAATGTAAGCACAGGTCGATATACACACCATTTTAAAGGGCTAATCAAGTAGAGTTCAATGCCGCAAACCGCATCTCAAAAGGTTCATTCATTACAAAATGGCGGCTGATCAAAAATCTAAAAGAAATACACAGTGTTCGCTTAAAGATTGTTTAAAAATTGTTTACAGACTGAAGGATCTAAACTCCGGAATTGTATGTCAGACCTAAAAACCTATTTTTTAGGGTGCCGTAGAGGTTATTACCCCCAAGGGGGGAGGCCCACAAGAAGTCGGTGCAAAATCTTTAATGTAAGCATAGGTTGACATGCACATCATTTTAAAGAGCTAATCAAGTAGAGTTCAATGCCACAAACCACACTTCAAAAGGTTCATTTGTTATAAAATGGCGGCTGATTAAAGGTTTTAACAAAAATTCATAGGCTTAGGTTTGTTGGGAGGGGGGTGGAAAAAAAGTTTGAATGAATCAAATTGTGTATCAAACCTAAGCCTATGTATTTTTGTTGGAAACTTAAATCACCTGCCATTTTGTAACCAATAATCCTTTTTAAATGCGGTTTGTGGCATTGAATTTTATTTGATTAGACCTTTAAAACGATGTGCATATCGACCTATGCTTACATTAAAGATTTTGCACCGACTCCTTGTGGGCCATCCCCCCTTGGAGGTAATATCCTCTACGGTACCCTAAAAGATAGGCTTTTAGGTCTGACATACAATTCCGGAGTTTAGATCCTTCAGACAAAGTTTGTTAACAATTTTTAAACAATCTTTAAGCAAACACTGTGCATTTCCTTTAGATTTTTGATTAGCCGCCATTTTGTAATGAATGAACCTTTTGAAGTGCGGTTTGCGGCATTGAACTTGATTAGCCCTCTAAAATGATGTGCATATCAACCTATGCTTACATTTAAGATTTTGTACTGACTCCTTGTGGGCCGTCCCCCACTGGGGGCCAAGAGTCAGTAAATACCTCAGAAAGTAGTTTTTTTTACATAGGAGTGAATGTACAAAGTTTGATTTCTCAAACCAATTCGGTTCAAAAAATATTTAGCCGTTGCGGGACTTTTCAGCACCCCTGTATATATATCTATGTGTCTGTTAGCACGATAGCGGCCGGTAAAATAGTCCGATCTTTATGAAATTTGGTACAGACATGTAAAGAGCTAATCAATTGGACGAGTTCGTAAACCAGTCCGATCGGACCACCGGAAGGGGGGGTAAAGGGGGATAAACCCCTCCAAAAATGGGTTTTTGAGTTTTTTACATGGAAAAATAAAAATAATCAAATTTTTGTTGGCATTATTGAATTCAGCTCAAAAAAACAAACAATTTAGTATGTTGAATCATTGCTCTATGTCCATTGGTTACCGAGATATTTAAAGTGGTAAACACAGTACGTTGTCCCAATGTTAACCTTATGGGGAATGAGAAAAATTCTATATATTTCTTATTTCTCAACATATCGTGATAAAACTTGGTAAATGGCTTCTTATAGTTCAGATCTACTAAATATTGAAATAAAACCAACCAGTTTTAACACACCCGTTGCAGCAAACTGCATACTCATTCCCCGTGTTATTCTTATAGAGCCTAGAAAAGCATGTCAAATCTCGCTGTGTTGGGTTGAAATATGTCCTTTTGTACTTGAAATTCGCTGAGTATGCAGGTCTGCTGCAACGGGGGTATTTTTTAATAAGGCTCTACCTCAGCAAGCTTTACATGATTAGGGAAGGTGCAAGGTGAAATATCATATTTGGTACCATTTAAATATTTGTAAAGATAACTTATATAACTTATCTTTATCTATAATAATTTTAGGACGATAAACTGACCAGAGTTATGTCTTACTTAGTTCATCTATTGAAAAATTTGCTGATTGTGCACTCGCTGCCGCAGCCACAACTTCGCTACTTCGGCGAGAAAATGCGGTGATGTAGTAAAAAAGGCCTTAAGGCTGTGCGATCAAAAAATGAAAATTAAATTTTTTTTGCTAATTTTGTTCGTAATGACAATAGAAACTATGGCCACCCAATTTTTTTTGAAAAAAAATTTTATAACGTGAAATTTTGCATCTAAAGTGCCAATTTTGGGGTATTTTCTATATCACCTCTTTTGAAGACGGCTCATCACACACGTTTCAATATTGGTTTATTACATATCAATTAGATTCCTTAAGAACTACATATGTGTGTTTTGTATTTTTTTTTATTTGTTCATGATATAATTTTTGTATTTTGAAAGTTATTTATCCAAACTGCTTAAAAATTGTATGTCGCCCTGGGCATAAACTTGCAAAGTAAATTCAAACAAGGTCCTGTAAAAATAAAAATTGTTATCTAGAGTAAAGTGCGAAAAACAATCAGATTTCAGCCCACAGATTATATGACGCAGTAGGCCGCGCAGCACCCCTCCCCCTGAGCTGCCTATTATGCCCACACGGAGCGAGCAGGCACACGCGCACGTATCTCCGTCTCTCTTCTTGCCCATTGGTTTTTTTCTCTCTCTCTCTCTCGCATCCCCTGTCGCTCCTCGCAACCTTCTACCCGGCCCGGCCGTGCCCGCCACAGAGGCCCGGGTGGACGTCTAGGTGCCACCCCAACATGTCGCCACCTAGCCATAGCGACAGATAGCCACCTCATAAAAATACACCAATCCCGTAAAGGTGCCACCCCTTCAAGTATGCCACCTTTCTGACTGAAATGGTGGGTTGTCCATGTCACCACCCCGCTCTGTTTTCACCTGTGTACATAACGAGAGAGGCTTTCTCTTCCTGATATATCAATAATGTGCTTCGGAACTTGTGAAATTATAAGAACAAGATTATAATTTTGCCATCATAAAAAAACCATTGATTAACAAGAACAAGATTATATAAATTTCTTAGATTAAGGGAGTTTAATAGTAATCAGTCCTTTATACAGGGTGTCTTGCAACCCTATGAACAAACATACATAGTATTATTCCTTGGGGCAAGGCAAACACATTTCACCATAGGAACATGGGTCTCTGGTGCCTAGTTTTCTGTCTGTCTGTCTGTATGTGGTTTTTACAAACAAATTCATAACTTCTAATCAGTGTGAGGTACAGCGTTGAGATTTTGCACAAATGTGTATCTTATTAGCATCTATCATCGTTTAAAATTATACCACCACATCATTAACCATTTCTAAATGGCGGCCATTTAAATTATTTGATTCCAAATTCCATGAAAACCGTTAACTTAAACAAAAAATTGAAAGGTACATAAAAGTAAGTCCATTTTTTGTAGTTTTCAATGCTACCTTATTTGTTGAGATTGGATAAAAATTTACTGAGAAATTAAATTTTTTCGTTGTGCTTGACCATTTTTCTCCATTTAAACAATGTTAAAATTAAGGGGTGTCCAACTTAACTGTGCCACCATTGGTATCTCAGAAAATATTGGATTTAGAGATAACTTTAAATGGGGGACTTCACCTACTTTTTTAAGACATTTAAAAATATGAATTCCATTTTCTTGTAAATGGCCGCCATTTTCCAATATGGCGGACACTTTGATTTTTCTTATGGAACACTCTGGATTTTATGGCGTATTTGGATTCTGCGCTTAATTTTAAGAACTCATTATTCTTTGATATTTTTTCCCAAAATCAATAGTTAAGTGGATATAAGCCGTTAAAGTTTGATTTTAAACATCCCGTATTTTAACATTGTTTATATGAGGAAAAGTGGTCATGCATTACGAAAAAACTAATTTCTCAGTAAATATTTATTCAATCTTAACAAACAAGGTATCACTGAAAACTGCATAAAATGGACTTACTTTTATGTACCTTGCAATCTTTTATTTACATTATCGATTTTCGTGAAATTTGGCATTAAAAAATTTAAATAGCTGCCATTTTGAAATGAATAATGATATTTTAGTATAATTTTAAACGATGATAGATCCTAATAAGATAAACATTTGTGCAAAATCTCAACGCTGTACCTCAAACCGTTTAGAGGTTTGTAAAAAACACATACAGACAGAAATACGGAAAATTAGGCACCAGAGACCCATGTTCCTATGGTGAAATATGTTTGTCTTGACACAAAGAATAATGCTATGTATGTTTGTTCATAGGATTCAAGACACCCTGTATATGAAACCTTTTTAATTTGATTTAATTAACTTTTTACTTATGATCCTGAGATTTGAATTAGTAATTTTGAATAATTGTAATCTAAATATCTTATAAATATTGTTTCTACAAATTCCATTTATCCTTTGACCTCGATAAAACCACTAACGACTATTTATAAGACACACTGATATTTAAAAAACCTATTGTAAATCTAATAAATATATTAAATAAATATTTTTGTAAAAACTGCTTTTTACAAAGACATAATTGACTAAAAACATACAAATATGATATCAGGGTTAAAGGTCTGAATATCACAACTACTATGCTACCAATTATACATGGTTTAGAGGCAGTTCACACACCATAGGAACACTACATATGCATTCCGTGGTGGCATTTTCTCTCAAAAAATGTCAGGACAAGCTTATAGGTTCTAGGTTATCAGTCTTAACGATGTGTAGACTATCTGGAAATCATTTATATTTGATACTAAAATATAAATAATTCTCAGATTCAGACTCAGACCTTTATTTCATTTGATACAATGTTTATAATTTTTCCATAGTTTGTTTTTCCATGCCTACGCATGGGAGGCAAATTTATGGCTTCACGTCGCGCCTCGTGTGCTCCGTCTGTTGAACTATATGGTCGGTGATAAATATACGTAATTATTGTTCTTACAGCCGGCCGTTCGCGTTATTCGCTTGAAGTCAGCGCGGTATCGCTTACTCATGATCGGTTGACAATTGATTTGTATTATATTACTGGAAATTATATTACAAGAAAATGCCGAGGATGAAAAGAAAATTGCTATTCAAAAGGGGAATTTTCACCAAGGTGTTCCATACATCACAGTGATCGGAGACGGCGGCTGGGCAAAAAGATCTTACGGCCATGGAATGAATTCTCTTAGTGGCGTGGTAAGTGTCATTGACAATTTTTATAAAAATATACATATTATTTGACATAGCATACTCCCGCATCTCTGGTTGCAGCCGCCGACCGAAAACACAGTGAACTACTTTTAAAATAAAAAACATATCTACGTGAATTATTTTTAACTATGAACATTCATTAAGTTTTGTATATGTATATTTTATAAATCCAAAATATTAATTTTGGAAGCCCTCCTTTTTACAACTGTATTAAGCACTACAGGGTATATACATACTTGAAAATGTAAATGTAAAAACTTGGTCTATACAGCTGTACACAGTCACATATTTATATAAATATGAGAGTGTGGTCTCTTTTCTTACTCTGGAAATTTATCAGTCCGTCTAAATAACTGAAAATGTATAATGTAACGCTCTAGAATATCAAGCATATTTTAACTGTGGCGATGATTTTTTTAATATTTAAAAATATCATACTGTGCAAAACATTTTGCTATATAAACAAATGCTATCTTTGGTTTTGTGTAATGTACGTCTCACGCAGACTTGTTTTCTCGTGTGATAATTTTTCGACTGGACCAAACATTGCAATTATTATTAGGTTAAAATAATATATCTGAATAACGTGTAATTTTTCAAAGCAATCCATTTATAAAATAAAGCATTGAAGAGTTTCTTGACTTTCATCTATATTTTCTTGGGATAAATGACACAAACGTTGGTGTCATTATGTCAGAGATAAATGCTTGAAATAAAATTAATTATAAAATGTTATTCGGAAACATTACCTGATGCCTGACCTGATAATTAATTGCAAAGTTTTATTGAACAATATAACAAATCACGTAAACTATTCTGAGTGCGAGACGCACACAGACTTAGAGGAGAGAGGACACTACACATATATAGTAGGCACGTTTTGAAGATTCGCCCCCCCAAAACAGGTAGACGGACAGTCTTAATCTCCTGTTGACAATCAATGCCTTAGTGCCTTTGTTACGGGAGGCCGGCCGGGACTCTCTGCATCCGCCTGCAATTCCAGTTACTGGCATAACAATATATATCCCAATATTCGAGATGCAAGTTACGCGGCATTTTCATGGAATGCAGGCAGGTGACCGCCCGCACAACGGTGACCAGCACTAACAAAGGCATTGTTTGACAACAGGGGATTAGGACTGTCCATCTACCTGTTTTGGGGGCGCGAATCTTCAAAACAAGCCTACTATACCTTAGGGGGAGATGATCACTAGCTCGCTGGGGTCAGGCGCTAGACGCAGCGAGAGGGTGGGTAACTCTAGAGGATAGGTGACTGGCACAATACGAGGAAAGAGAAGATCGCCAGTTTATTAGGGTCAAACTATAGACAAAACGTTGGTTCCAAATATCTGGGAAGGGTCACTATACACGGATAGAGGAGCACAACAGTCTACCTCCAAGTTCCTAGGGGCAGTCCGAGAATAGCGCACAACCCCCAGACTGGTTAGCCTCTAGACAACTTGCATTTGTGCCTCCTGTAACACCCTTTCAGGAGGAATGCTTGCCATTGACGTACTCTATCACAAGACACTATTCTTAGTGCAGAATTCTTTGGAATTATTTGGATAAACCCCCCCCCCCCCCCCCCCGCAAAATGGGGTTTTGGGGTTACCATATAGAAAAAAAAACAATAATCAAATTTTAAATTGCACCATTTAATTCAGCACGAAAAAACAAACAATTTAGTACTTTGAATCATTGCTCTACGTCCATTGGTTACCGAAATATTGAAATTGGTAAACACAGTACGTTGATTACAAAAACATGTTATCTCGCAATGTTGGATGGAAATATTTTTTTGCATTTGAAATTCGCTGAGTATGCAGGTCTTCTGCAAGGGGGTATTTTTTATATTAACGTATGCCTTGCATAAACTATAACGTTTCTAATTCTTCAAACTAACATTTGCTACTGCCACAATACTGCAACCACATTCCTCTGAAGTAACCAATAAACATGCATTAAACGTCCGTTTACTGCAATCAGCTGATTGTTGACTTCCGTTATTTCCGTTTTCTACTGCATGGTAAATTTACTCCACAGTAAATTTACCGTACAGTGATCGACAAGGACTAACTTTCCAGCCAAGAGTAAGGCTTAGAAACAGATTTTTCTGTGTAGTATGATGTGAAGGTTGATAAACTCAACAAAGTCAGATTCAAATTCAAATTTAATTTTGATCCACACTATTGCATTCAGCGTAAAAACAAATAATTTGGTATTAGATGCGTACTAAGAAAGGGTTTTGCAATATTTTCTTTCAAAAGCCTCGAATATGGTATATTATGAAATTAAAAATGGCGCCCATTTTGTGCATTCAAAGTTTACCTTCTCAAAAACTATAAGACTTTGGGCCATGAAACTTGGCACATATTTTCTTTATAGGCTTTAGAAGCCAGCTAAGAAAGGTTTTCAAAATATTTTCTCTCAGGCGGCTAAAGTAGAGTGTATTATAAAATTTAAAATGGCGGCCATTTCAGTTTTTGAAACTAGGGATGAAATATTTTCCTGTAGAATATTTTCAGGGGATAGGAAAGGAACGAGATCCAATCTACTAAAAAATAAAGTGTACACATTTATTACGGCCACCAACTATATATATTTGTCAAATGCAACTTGAGCTATTCGCGTTGTACGACCCGCCCGAAGTATTATTTTGTACATATTCCCACTTGGATAAAATTTGTTGCCCGTCTTTTATATAAATAGGTACTCAAACTAAATCTTTAAAACTCAGTATGGACATTTCATTTCGAGCATATGAATATGCACTTGAAACGGAGTTTCCAAAATTATAACTTTACGAGGGTTTGCTAAGGTGATAGGGATTTCAATTCCAAAACACAAACTATCACCACAATATTTTGCCTTATCGATAGCAGAGTAACCTGACCTCAAATCTGATTGAGAAACGTCTGGGAAGTAGTTTTTGGCCAATACATTTACCGTCTATTTTTAAAAACGCGCTAAAATAAGATTTATTTAAAGTCTAAGACCTGCCCTTAGCGTTTTTGTTTTATATCCCTGGTTATCGCTAATTCTCTGTATTTGAGAATGAGAGGATAATAATTCTTAAAATTTGCTAATCATGAGGGAAACCTTTTTGCAGGAAACATTACACCTTCTTATTTCAATCTAGGGTGTAATTACCAGCCCCCCAGGGTTAAAATTAGTCATAGGCCTACTGTCAGCAGGCGAAGCTGCGGGTATATCTACTAGTTACTTATAAAAAACTACTTTTGTAGAAAACAAATTTTTCATGATCATCAATATTAGTCTATGGTCAGCTAATAAATATTTTATGATTCAACTTACGCTCTCGGAAATTCAGATTCAGATTCATATATCTTCATCCATCAATACACATAATTTACCTATATTAATGGTGATAAAAAACAGATCAGCAAATGTTTTACTGCTTGGCAACAGCAAACAAAATAGCATGGCATTCATTTCACCTAGAAGATGAAATTCTTCAAAGCTATATACTCGTACAACGGATTATCCAACGGAGTTTCCAAAATTATAACTTTACGAGGGTTTGCTAAGGTGATAGGGATTTCAATTCCAAAACACAAACTATCACCACAATATTTTGCCTTATCGATAGCAGAGTAACCTGACCTCAAATCTGATTGAGAAACGTCTGGGAAGTAGTTTTTGGGCCATGCCATAAAGGGGTTTTTAGAGTTGTTATAAACATTTTTAGCTTATTTATATTTTTAGGTAGATTATTATAAAAGTGTTTTCATGGATAGGAAATATTTTGTAAATTGGATTGTTCCGTGGCTTACTATTACATGATTCTTTTTATTTCTGGTTCTTAAGTGTAAGTTTGAAATATGGTCGATTGTGTGAAAAAAATGTAAACTAAATTCCGTAAATAGTCTTAAATCTATAGTCTTATCTATGATCCTCTATAACTCTTTTGTGTGTAGCCCTAATAACAACCTAAATAGCAAATGTCCACAAAAATCCAAATCAAAATATAATATTGGACTGTTTGTTGATTTATTAATTAGATCCTTGATCACTATTGATGATGTTCTAAGCTATCCATGTTATCATCATTAAAAATATTTCTTACTATATCTGGTTCTGATTAAACTTTTCCTTGATTACTAACTTTATAGTTTTATATGATTTATTATTATTAAAATAAATAAATTAATAAATAAATGTTTATTTATGGTACTCCAAGTTACTTTTTATCTATTTTCAGATTGTTTAATTAACTTGAGTGATATTGATTTAGCTATTAGCTTGTCTAAACTTCCTTTTTTATTTTTTATGACCTTCCATCAAACATGCACTTTTTTGCTCCTGAGCTCCCTACCTAAAATAATAACTCCATTCTTTCCAGTCCTATGGGAATGACGGATCGAAATACAGTAATACATAAAATGCGACCACTTGGGAAACTGACAAAACTTTTTACTGGTATCACCTCAGTCAACATTAAAATCAGCAAAAATATTTAGCTACCCGCTTTGCATCACTTGCAAATAAAGTTACTTCCGTTGATGAAAACTATCTACAAAGTTGAGTTTTCCATGTGTAATAATTTTATAACTGGTATATTATTTGAGATACGACCTCGAGCCTAATACCCCTTTTTATTTTCATTATTTATTCTATAAAAACAACATTTTAACCAAAGTTGTATCTTTTTCCATTTTTTATTTAGCCATGTTTTATCGAAGAGCGCCTTCCCCTGTTTTCTCTTCCACAATTTAATGGATCTAATGAATAATAGGCGACTTACGACTTTTGAATCACCTTGGTTCATATCACAATAATCAACATTGCATAGCTTTTTTATGTACGGTCAAATCCCCTTTGCTCCTGGGATAACAGCCAACCCCAAGACCCATCGCCGAGCCCCAGCCTGCAGCACGCCAACGCTATGAAGTGAAAGTTGGTTGACAACAATGGGGTTGGGTCAGACCGCGAGCGATTGTATACGTCTGGGGTAGAAGAGGAAAAAACCTGCGTTTGTGTGAGTGTGTAGCTCAGCTGGTCTGCATGTGTGTGAGTGAGCAGAGAAAAAGCGACTGACCTGCGCTCTAGGCGGAATAGTTTGTCTACAGAGGCGGTCGCACAACCTTAAGTGATGTCACTTTCACTTTTGGTTTGCTGTGATTGATCTTAGGTTATGACAACCAATAAAATTTCAACTTATTCATTGATCAAATGAAAATATTGGCAAAAGGAATAAATTAATGCAAGATTCACTTTTAAATAAATCATCATTTTCACCATTTTATGAAAATTTATTTATTTTTCAGTTTTATCAGTAATAAAAGCAGTATTATTATGGATTTTAAAATATGATTTTTTTGTACTTTCATATTACTACATGGAGTTTTAATATACCCTCCATCATGCAAACTCACTCTTTACTCTGCATTTATACTTTTAGCCAAAGTATTTAGTATGTTAAACATTGTTAAAAAAACTGTCAGCTAAAGTATTTTTTAATGCTAGACAACAAATGTGGGAGCACTTTTATATACATAATCCACATCACGTTACTACTATACCATCCGTCATTTTTCAGGTGTTTAACCCATAAAACACAATGAATCAATGAATAACTGGAAGTACAGAGCTTTTGGCTACCTCATCCGTTACATGCTTCTTTTGTAGGTCAGTGCCAAAATGCGGGATCAGAAACGTTAAGAACAGAATTTTTAAAATACGAAGCATCAGCTACGACCCGCTTCACGTAAATCTTTCTCTCATTGAGGGGTTGAAGGCGGCGGTAGTTGTCTTGTAGGTGATGAGTGCCTGAAGTCAGTGTTCTAAACTGTGACATCTGGAAAAGCAATCTCGTTTTAGCTGGATTTTATATTCAAATAACTGGACATCTTAGGGGGTGGGAAGTGTAAAGTGCAATGACCCTGAAGATACGATCAGATGAAAGGTGAATAGCTGTGAGCTACTCGACAGTGGAGTGTCGAGCAGATATGGAATCAGTCGGTATGAATGTTTTATAAAAGAACAGGGTGTCTACCAGTCAAGAATTCGGGAAAATTCAAGAGAATTTCGGGGATTTTGTAAGGTCGGGAATAGTTGGGAAAAAGTAATGAATTTCAACTTTTGGTCGGAAAATTTGAAATTGGCTATAAAACAAAATGAAATAGCCGTTTTCTTTGTTATTGTCATTGTCTTGGCCGGTAAATCTCTCGAACAAATAGCGGCAGACAAATATTTAGCTCTATCATGACCAGAAAATCTGTCGTTCATACCGCTGCCGCAAGTTTTTCGGTCCTATTACAGCTATAAAATCGCTCGCTCTTTTTTCGGCCTACAATTCTCGCTCTTTACACGGCCGACACAGCTCTCGTTAGTCTACCTTAAAATTGTGCACTCTTTTCGTGGCTATTACATCTATTGGCCACATGAAGGCCAGAAAATCTATAACCCGGCCGGCTAATCCCTCGGTCGTTTCAGGGCCAGCAAACCTCTCGGTCACATTGACGCCGTCAAACATCTCGCTCTCTTCGCGGCCGTCAAATCTGTCGCTCTTTTCGCATCACACCTTTTGCTTTCATTGCGGCCGGAAATCTTTCGCTTGTTTTGCGGCGGGCAAACCTCTTGGTCCCATCGCGGCCGATGAGTTCCTTACTCACTTTGCGGCCATTAGACCTCGGTCATATTGCGGCCTGAAAATCGCTCACTCGTTTTGGAAATGAAACATTTTTTGGTCGATTTGCCGCAGAAAAGTTCCTTGCTCTTTTAGCGGTTGTCATATCTCCCGGTCGTATTGCGACAAGAAAACCACTAGATTTGTTCGAGGCCAGAGATACAGTAATTTATAACATGGCTGGCAAATCTTTTGGTCTTATTGCGACCGGAAATCTTTCTCTTGTTTTTCGGTTGTCGGGTGGCTGATTGTTTCTTGATCGTATCGTGTCGCTTACTCGTTTCATAGCCGGTAACATGATTTGGGTCGCATGGTGGCCAGCAAATCTCTCTGTCGTATCGCGACTCTCAAATCTTGGTCGTTTATACCGCGGCTGGAGAATCTCTTGGTCACATCGCGGCCGTAAAATCGCTCATTCTTTCCACAGCTGGAAATCTCGGTCGCATTATGGCTGGCAAATCTTTTGTGCTTATCGCGGTCATCTTGCTCATCTTTTGGCAATCTTTTGCTTGCATTGCAGGTGTCAAAATATATTAATTTACAAATATTGTGCTCAAGTATTCGTTATAGGAGGTAATGGTCATGTTTCCAATGGTCGAGAATTTTTTTTTTATTGTCGGGAAAAGTCCGGAATTCCATATATGAAATTTGGTAGACACCCTGAAGCCCCCCCCCCCCCCACACCCCGACACCCCCCCCCTGACACCCTGATTTGCCTCTAGTCGGCAAATTTTATTTATATTTTTGAAAATTTTCAGTCTGGAAATAATGATTGGTAATTTTAATGTAAAATGCTAAATATCCACAATTTTTTAGAGCTGTTAAAATTTAAAACGCTTTAGGCTGGAGGAAATATTTGGAATTTAAAAGTTTTTGAATAGACAGAAGATTGAATCGACTGTACTTGTTAACAGCTGTTTTACCTGGCTGAAGGATACAGGTAAAGGGTCAGGGAAGACTATCCAGGTGACGGCCTCCGAGCAGGGAGGCGTAGTCAGGGAGCCCTGGTAGGTGTAGAAGCTGTCCAGGCTCCGGGGCAGGAGACTGGCCAGAGGGAACGTCGACCCCATGAACACAGTACTGCCCTCTCTCACAAGCAGTTGCAACTCCTTCAGGATGGGAGTCAGTGCCGCGTTGTCTTTCTCCCTCGTCTGTAATTGTTTTATAATAATACTTATGTTTATTTATCTTATTTTGACAAGTTTTGTGTGTGACAGAAGTTTTTTATGTAAGATAACTCTTCGTTCTTTTCTCCACTTACAATTAGTACCTTTTGAAATGAACTCCCTGATATCGGAAAGTCATAGATAAATTGAAGATTTCCTCGATTGGTAGCTAGAACATTTTATTTGTATTGATTTTGCTATGTATATGATTACTACCTACAAATTTCAGGATATAAATAGCTCCTGGCATCGTGATACCCGTACTTCTGACTCCCCACTATCCAGTAAACGGCCGTCATCTCATTACCCAGGAAACACTTCGGAAGTTTTTTTGCTGGCCGATTTTTATTGACACGTTGGTTAAACGAGCCAAGATTGGCTTGAAGTTGAAGTTACCAATAAATCCAATGGGAAGTATTACGGACAAATTATCATGAAAATGTTTGACAAAGAAGAAATTAAGAGATTGAGGTTAGTGAATGATAAGCGCAGGAGTTAAAAATATAGGTGCTAAACTGATAGGGAATCAGTGTATAATTTAGATCTTAAGGCCATATAAGATATTTTAAGGCATACACAAATATTATTTTTTGAAATACCATGTACTGTATACACTCTTATTAAATAGACATAAATAATAATTTCACAGGAGCTTTGGTAACAACATAAATAAAAAAAACATGTTATCAATTCAAACTGCAGACAGATTAAATTTCATTATTTAATTTAAGAAGAAACACCTTATGATTTTTCAGCCATTTTGAATGTTATTGATTTTATCTTCACATTCCATTTTTGAGATTAATAAATTTGAGGATGATACACTGACCTGAGTCATGTCTTATTTAGTTCATTTATTGACAAAAATATTATATAATCATCAGTGTACTGAAGTTTTTATTAATAAAAGTACAAACTTGTTCATGTACCTGTAAGAAGAAGGCAAGTACAACCAAGCCATCCGAGTGATTTAGTGCTTCACCGAGCGTGTCATACTTTTCATTTCGATGAATAATATGCATTTCCATTGGATATCTGCAATTAACAGTTTACTGTAAGTGTCAGTAATTTATTAATATTTGACTTGGTTCACTGTGGCACACATGTTTCAACATGAAATTATATATGTTACAATGTTAAATGATGATTTAGATCCACGCCTTCAACATTTATTTTAACAAGTCAAGAAAACCCCTTTTCCTGAAAATTTTATAATTTTTATTGGAATAACATATTGATATTAACTATCGGAGTCTATTAAGAAATAAAATATTTCATTACTAGGGCCTAAAGTGATGCTTTTTGTATGAGGTCAAGTTTTACCAAAAAAAACGAAAAATGGCCGAGTAACGAAAAGCAGCTTTAGGCCCGTTTGATGAACTATATTTTTCGTTATATCGCTCAATACAACACGCTAACTACTGAAGAAAACAAAAATGTTACAACTTATTTATATTTAAAGATACCTCCCAAAGATGCTTCCATCTTGTTCGTGCTACTTAAAACAATCAGCTGATTGTCTTGTTTCATTTGTGTTAGGTTAGACTGACAACAATGAACAACTATCGATGTATCGAATGCATTTAATAATCGATTGGTAAATTGAGCGAATTTCACAATTGTAGTAAACCAACAATAATGCAACAGTGAATTGCAATTGATAATAATAACAACCGATAACCACTCTCGATGCAATCGATAGCTCACCATCGACGCTGACGTACACATATTTGCGTCCTCGACATCAGCTCATTCTTTTTCTCCCTTGGGTAAAAAAGAGTTTCTTTAGACACACAACACACTTAATGAAAACTGCCGTTGTCACAGCAGTATAATGAAAATATCTTTATGAATAGGTTGTGTTTTAGGTATCTTAAAACCTAACATTGTAAAACCATCGAGGTTTGAGGACTGAGCTCTACTAATTTAGAAAATAATAACACACAAACAAAAACTAAATAACAAAAAACAAAAAAAAAACAAAGTATACTAAGTCATCATCATGTGATATTTGATCATGTGATATTTGTACCTTTTGTATTTGTATCTATGAGCAAAAATGTAATGAACTGTAATTGGAGAAATAAATTCTTTCTTTCTTTCTCAAAAAAAACTAATGAAAGCCTCTTTGAATTTGCTCAGTTAAATATTTTACCCAAAAAAGTACTGCTATTAACTAGTTATCAATTTACTTTATTTCGGGGCTATCAAGTATGTTTTAGAGAACCCTCAAGTTAAATCTACTTTGAGTCACATGACAAAAAAAACATAAATAGGATAATTCCTTATAAAAACATGTAAATGTTTGTAGTACAGTGACATGCAGTAAACAAAATAGGTTGTTGTACTGTACTGGAGTAACAAGCATCGATAATAACCATGACGCAAGTTAACAATGGGCCATTCTACCATGAAGTGCAGTTGAAAACAGTGTGCTTGTACGTGGAATCCTTTTATTTAATGATATTATTTACTATTTACATAAATTCAAATAAAATAAATAACTGAATTAAGCTCAAAGATGTTTAAATATATCTTAAAATGAATGTGGTCCGTCATGAAATTAAACAAAAGAGTTCCTGTATGGTTGAGGACAATAATATTTCAAAGAAAAAAGAGAAAAACCCTCATTTGAAAAACTCACTAGTTTGAGGAATTTGACCATTAATTTAAAGGGCACGATAATTATATGTATAGCAACTAATTGTACATAAACACATAGGCCTAACAGCAAGGCTGAGTCTCCAATATTGAGCATGAGCTTAGAATTACCTCTTATTGTTTACAAATATTTAGAAATATAAATGCAGTATAAATTTACAAATCTAAATGCATCCAGTAATATTTTAAGACAAAATAATGCTCCCGATGTAGCAAATAAGAAATACTTCAACTAAAAACTGTGTATATCCGTAAATAAGCATGTAAAAATATTCTTATGAGGGCTGGTATGCAGGTTTGCTGCAAGGCAAATGTGAAAATGGGGGATTCTAGGCTATAATCCATTAGATCTCAACTAGATGGCCAACTTAGAAATATACCAAGTTTTATCAAGATACGTTGAGAAATGAGTGAGCTATGCTGTATAATTTTATTTATATCCTAAAAGGTTAACATAGGAGAGTTGAGTGTGCAGGTTTACTGCCTCAGTAATTTTGAATATTTGGGAATTTTCCACTACAATCAAATAGATCTCAACTATATGAAGCCTCATACCAAATTTTATCAAGATATGTTGAGGAATAAGCAAACTAAACTACCATACTGTACCCCTACCCCTAAAGGGGAAATTCACTTAAAATCGTTCACAAGCTCTTATCTCACCTTACACTATCGATGACATGTTCACTCCCTCTGTTGTTCTTTCGTCCCCAGTGGAAATGGAAACTCTCTAGGTGATATTTGTTTGGCAGCAATGCACCAAATATCTGAGCAGTGTTGTCCTGCACAGGCACTCTGTAAGGCTTCAGCTCAACTGTAAGAAAATGTCACATGGTTACTTTTAATTGAATAAACTGAAAAGTATTGAATTATATTGGTCCTGAACAAAAACAATACTAATATTTTCCTTCAAACTAATTTTAAGAAAATATTTGTAATATTTATTTTATTTAAATCATGTGACATATGTAAACAGTGTATAAAAAGGTAATGTGAGTTTGCTTGAAAATGGCCGAAGGTTTGTTGGCCTAAGGTTGGCCATGTTGCAAATAAAATGAATTTAAAGGAATCTCCGTTAAGTTTTTCTTCAAAACACAAACCTTATTTAAATTCTTTTAATGCTTATTTAAACTATTAACTTAAATAAATTAATGTGTAAACTAACAAACAACCGATTTTTTAATATTTACTTTAAATAAAAAAACATGTTAATCACGTTATTACGTTCTGACCGAAAAACAAAAAAACATTTTAGGTTAGAATAACCTCGAATAACCTGGGGTCTTGGATAACCGGGGCTCGGATAATTGGGATTGTACTGTACTTAAGTATTTCAAGAACTCAAAATGGTACCGGAATGGCCGTTGTTGCTGATGCTGATGGGGCGAGGCAGGAGGTTGTGGTAGCCCACGAACTCCAGGGCGGGGATGGCCAGGGGGATTGCGGAGGTGGTGCTGATGCTGATGGGGGACTGATTCTTGCCCTCACAGGACGCACTCTGCTTAGTCCACTCCTTCTGTACTGTAAGCAAACCTACAGTTCTAGACTGCAGCACTGGCGGGTGGCAAAAAGTCAAAATGGAAATGCTACAAAATCATCTGCTAAAACTCATGATTGTGTTGAACTGTCAAAATGTTGCTGTTTTTTTTTCAAGGCACGTTAATAATACAAAATTTGAGCTGTACCAATAGTTGTCTTGCACAATACGAAACATGATATTGAGATTGAATCCACTACTAAGAATATGACCTCTTCTCAGACTTGAGGCAAGTTCTGCAGGAGCTTTCACCATCATATTAAGTGTAAGTTTAACATATATACTGAAGTGTCCTTGTTAAGATTTCTCATTTATTGCGTATGAGCTTGCAACATAATTTTCATATTCTAAATTCGCCTTTATTTAAAGATGTAATCGTATGATTAATTACCTTGTACAGCACATATGTTTAATGCAAATTCCAAATGAGCTAACTTGGCAATACGGCAGGCCAGAACACTAATTGAGGTTTTGGAGTTGGGAGTAGGCATTTGGTCATGAATCCCATTTGAGGCGACCTAATTGAAATGGCAAACTTCCTGAAATTTAACTTTCCTGTAAGTTAACTAACTTCAGATTTTCCATGTTTGATTGTTTCAATTAACCATCACTTTTAGCCATTTAGAGATTATTTGCTGTTGTTCTGAGAGTAGAGGAGGAAAGAAAATAACACACCATTTCTCAGCTAATAGATATATTGCCCCCAGACCAAAATGTTTGCTATTTTATGCTTATTATTAGTGATTTTTTTCTTTATTCTCATCGGTAAGTGTTTAACATGCCCCCTCAAAAACTTTAGATTTACTTACAAAATCAATGTTACCGCGTGTAAGCACCAAAAAACCACAACCACGAGCTATAAACTCACAAGAGACTCATATATTAGTATCTTTTCATTACCGTGAAACTATAACTCACCACCTGCAATGTGCTTGTAGATAGGGTAAGTTTCCCCATCATGTTACTGAATGGAGGAACTGTATTTTATGTTGAAACATAATAAAAAAATGGTAATATCACGAACCAATAATAGTTAATAATAGTGATGATAATATTAGTGATAGTTAATAGTGATAGTTAATTTGTCACTTAAGTTAAACTTGGGTGTTTATATTCTAAAAAGTCCTGTAATGGCAAACACGTCAATAATAAAATGAATAATAAGATAATTTTTAAAAACATACATACATTCCAATGAATATCCAAAGTGATCTGCAATCGTCAAACCTGAAAAATACAAATTTTCAATAAATTTATAAAATGTGGCCTATATATATTAGTAATAAAACTACTCAGATTTATTTATACTGAGTGTGGACTTAATCTTTTTAACTATCTAAAACAGAAACATATATTTTTTTAAATGTATAATATGATATAATATGTTTATCCATAGATTATAGAAAATAGGTAGTTAGAAATTATGAATTAAACTGATTCCAAGCTATCAAGGTTGTAATGCTTATCAATATTTTGTTTTGCATCATTAATCGAGAGTAGGTTTGGACAATAGGAAATAACTTTTATTTGCTCATTACAATCAATCTAACTGGGAACGGAATAAAGTTTCTGAGTTAACAGATAACCTCAAATCCTTAGACATGAATACATACGGTAATTATTATTTTTGTAGATTTATTTTCAAATAAGAATCCTGATTCTATACATCTTTGCTTGCCTAGCTTTAGAATAGTTTAGACAATTATCAAAAAAATATCAACTATCGTCATCTGGGTTGCTGTTATGGTTATATATGCAATCAACTTTCATTCAACTGCCCAACTCATCAGTTAATTGTAAATTTTAATGCCACCTCGTTTTCATTTCACCAGGTAAAAGAAATACTTTTGCTTTAACTAAAATGCCTCATAGATATCTGCATCTTTTGTCATTTTCATCTAGGTTCCTAAGCAAAGGAATAATAATTTCTCAAAACAGTTTTTAACACCCATTATTTTCATTTCAGCTCAACTATTTCATTTGTGGCACCCGGTTTACTTGAATTGATGAGGAAAATCATTTAGAAATCTGCAGGGTTCCTGTATGTGAAATAATATTCCTCCTAGCCTGGTACTTCAAAAAGTAAAGATTCCTGATTTGGATGCTTTGCATTTGGATGGGTTGACAAATAAAACTTATTGACTTTATTGTTTATCTATTTCTCATTCAAATATAACCTACCCCTTTTGTACATGGTCCAAAGTACTATCAACCACCTGAGCCTAACTTATGGTTGCACGTGATGAGGTACTGCTGAAGTTGAAGTATTTGTAATACAGTATAGAATTGTGGCTTCGAAAGCCACAATTCAAGGGTTCCGTACTGTTTTCAATTTTCCTTTTCCTTGATTAGTAGTGGATAAGGCTAACATCACCACTCTTTGATAAATGTAGTGAAATTAGTTGTAACTATCGCTTTCATGCCATAAAAGCCATTGTCTAAGAAGTAATTTCATGTCGAGAGTTTCATAAATCTCATTTTATGTTTCACAGTTTCCTTTTCCAATCATAGCACTGATTAGCGCATATTTATGTTTTCTTTGACTCTCTCTGATTTTCCAGCATTTCATGGTTAAACATTTTGCTGCGTGAGATCAAAAAAGGTGTGGACGAGTACAGTTTACAGAATTCAGGGTAGAATTGCACTCTAGTGCCGTTTTTAAATGTGAGCGCCATGTGGCGTGGGCAGATCCTGGGTCTCCTCTGCCTCCCAGCCGCTGTATCAATGCACACTTAATTCGTTTTATTATGTTGTTACAAAATCATGATTACATCTGTAGCATTATACTAGCTTAAAGAATATATTTAAGTGAATTAAATAACTAATAAATATCAGGTTCATCCAGAAAGTAAAGACATTTTTTTCAATACAAGCCTAGCTTTATTTGTGCTTTAGTATACCGCTGAAAGCTCCACTGCCGACCAAGTCAAGTCGAGTCTCGCTGCCAAATGATCACTTATTTCATTCTTAGAGCGTTCCATAATGATAATGTCCATTGAAAATCACGCTGAATGTGAACGAAAAATACATGCCGAGAATTTAAATTGCACATATCTATTGATCTAACATTTTTAGAGACTTGAGATGTTTAATTCACCTCAGTCACTTCTCATGAACACAACAACTTTACTTAGGAGTAAATCATTTTTATTTCATTTTAATCTTTCTCCCAGCTTGATGCCCGATTAATGTTGGATGACCACTTTACTTATTATTATTGTTACTAAGAATTTCTGTTGAGGACTCATATAATTAGTTAGGTTAATCTACTTTCATCACACTCACATACTTAGTTAGGGTAATCTAACTTTATTCTGGGAGAGGGGGGCAGAGTTTAATAATAATTTTGCTGTAACCTTGTTGAGGTAGGGGAATTAGCTAGCCAAATAGTATATCATTTCCCCTAACCCTTCAAAATCTCTGTGATATAAATATTTGCCTGGGAAATAGATAAATCTAAATCCAACTTCAGTTTGTGCAGCACAACTCCAGCATCTTATCTTCAATGTCTTTTAAATTGAGTTATTAGTGTATCCTTACTCTACATTACAAATTAAACACACAGCTGGAAGAATTCTCGAGATCTTAAAAAATGCACAAAAAACATGATTAAGCTACTAACTATATCGTGATATTTTCAACATAATATGATGTCCGTAAACACAATGAAAGCAGCAGGGATGTAAAATGATGTTTTCAGAAAAGTACCTCCTCCCTCACCACCTTGAAATCAGCTGACTCCGCAACAGCCGCAGGAATGCTGCACTAATTTGTAAATCTTGTAATGTGTTCAATTTCCCTAACCAATCGACGATTTTTACAACAATCCCTAATTTAAATCAGAGAATCTTATACCAGATAACCATCGTCATCATAAATAACATGTGAAATATATTATAATAAACTAAGCCACCATTCCTCCATTTACTCACTAGCATGTGAAACTAATCAAACTGTCACATATTTTTACTTTATCATGTAGATTAGAAATAATACAAAGGATTAAGAACTTAGTTGAATGTTACTAATTATATCTATTTACCTGGAAGAAGGATCAAGAGTAGAACTGAGAAAATCATGACTGGAAGTTAAACTAATCTTCACCCTGATTTTGAACACATCCCAGTTGATTCACACAATTTTGGTGCCGCCTTCCTGTTGAGAACAAAAACATTTACACATCTATAGTTAAAGCGAAATAAGCCTGTTTGAAGTCATTAGTGTTAGGTCTATTCATCGGCATGAATCATACCGCACCTGAAGCTAACTTATGAAGCGATCAACTTTCTTCTGGATTACCGTCCAAATAAAAATTAGAATCAAACAGTACGTGTTAATAAAAAATGACTTCTATGGAAATTTAAAATAAAGAGAAGGTTTTTTCACCTGCCACATATCAAACAGTTCTAAAGCATCTTGAGATGATAACATCCAACACTCGAAACACGTATTTCATATCTCAGGAAATGGAATGATTCACAATAAAAACAGAGTCTGGTATTACTAATTTCAAACAAGGAAATCTAAGTTACCTTTTAGATCAGAGGTGGTTTTTGTGGCATAGCTTTAAATATTAAATAGTGTCATTTTGCAAACAAATTTTGTGTTGAAAGCATGCAAAATTTTGTTTTATTTGAAGTAAATAACACAAAATTATCTTTTGAGAACTTTTGTCTATTCGGTAAAAGGTTTGGATGAAATTAGAATTCTATTCTACTTGCATGTTTCTTCTTATCTCTGTTGTTTACTTAGTTTAAATAAGCAGTTAGTAATCTGAATTGCCTTGAAAGTAATCTTACCTAGTTGTAATTGAAATTTTTTACTAATTTCACCCTTGCCTGTTAGAGTAGAGATTTTTCTATTAATTTGTTTATGGTTTCAATTTTCCCATAATTATTGACAAAAATTAATGATCAACTGAGCAATACATTAAAAAAAAACCATCCATCATGTGAGCCGCCAACAGAAAAAGGACCTTATCTTCAATGTCTTTTAAATTGAGTTATTAGTGTATCCTTACTCTACATTACAAATTAAACACACAGCTGGAAGAATTCTCGAGATCTTAAAAAATGCACAATTTATAAATATTTGAGCTGTAACATTAAAATAAGTCATTTTAAGAAATTATGTTCTGAAGTTTTGCAATTCCTAACTACATAAATGGACCATAACTTCCAACTATTTAAAAATGCGTTGGGGGAGTTGAGGTTTCTTCAGATTGCACGGGTTAGAAAATAATTAATGAAAGCCAAACAACAGCTGTTTGTGACACGGTTTCACTGATAACATGGTTTCACGGTAATGCATCACACAAAGAAAAGGGACCATGTTCCAAATTAAAGATGGACCTAATAGTGTTAAAACATTCATACAGTAAGAAGTAATCAAAATTAGAAAAATGTGTTTTTTTTAACAACCCATTCAGTTGAATGGGAACCTGCTGAGTTGATGGGTTTTGCTGACCTGTAAAATTTTGTCTGGGAAGATAAAGTCCCTTTCCCCTTAGCGGGTTACTTGTATGTTCTTAATTTATGCTGTGTAGGCTTGCATGTGCTTTGCTTTTTTTGTGTTCTTGAAAAATGACTTCTACAGTCAAGAAGTATAAACGTTTCAATGTGATGACTCTAACAGAAACTAAAAATAATTTAATCTAAAACATAATTACAATTATCATTAACACATTTAAAAAATGATTTTGTTGACACACATTACTTAGTATAAATTTTCATAAAAAATATTATTATGTGCGTCTGGTGTGTGATGGAAAATATTATTCAGTAAATGTGAAAAATCATGTAAAATGAAATACTCCATTGCAGCAGACCTGCAAAGCGAATTTACAAAGCTTAAAACATATTTTCACTCTAACATAGGGAGGTATATATCCTTTTTATGTTACCCACATACCAAGTTTTTTTAAGATGTGTTGAGAAATAAGTGAAATGTAGAATTTTATATATGTCCTCCGGAGGATAAGTTAGGAACAATGTTCTGTGTTTACTGCTTTTAATTTTTGATAGCCAATGGACATGGATTAATAATTCAAAATACCATAAAGTATTCAAGATATAAATTCAATGGTACAAACCAAAATTGGTGTTTTTTTTCTGAGAGCCCCAAATAAAAAGTTATCATGGTCTTGTGCTTACTTAGGTCATAACATGAGACCTACGCGGTAATAGCTTCTTCCATTTAGTGAAAATTCGCTAAAAACATATATAGAGCAAAAACGTTTTTATTATAAATCTGGAAAATATATTTCACTGTTCCTAATTATATTGATCAGAATTAATTTGTAGTTATAATCAAAATTAATTATCTTCTACTCCAGTCCTTGATTGAAGCAATTGACAGCTTGTAATTATAAATTTTAAGAAAGAATGAAAGTTCTTAACCTTTTGACTCTTTTAGTTTGTGTGAGATTAATATGAATGTATTTAAAACCCCATGATTCTACCTGGTAGGAATGAATGTAAGTCCTTATACCTTAAGGAACCTTTAATAGTTCCTTATTCCTTAAACCTTATATCGATTAAGTTTCTTTTGAGGAACTAATTTATTTAATTTCTCTCTTTATAAAAAAAACAAACATCATATTTAAACTCAAATTACAACCAAAGAAAAGTATTTACGATGTCATCTGCCACATTTATATTGTGTTTGTTTCCTATGGACAATGAAGAGGAAGTTTCTATCGGGTTGTTGTTAATTGCAATTATATCCCTTAACTAATCCTGACATAAAAATAAATTAAAGTTAATGTTCACTAAAAAGACTTTACAGATATTTGGAGGAAAATTCATGCTAAAAAATTGACACAGTGAACTTTCATACCGTGGATTTTACATTTGTTCAGTGTATTGCATTACACTCGATACTTAACAGTCATGAAGATTATGTTTTTGAATCATAAAATAAAATGGTGATAGAAATGAAAAGTATGCGTAATGGATATATATATAAAATTTAGATAAAAATATCAATATTATAATAAAATTTTATTGTTTTAAAAACTCACTTATCCAGCCAGCTAACAATTCACCGACGATCCCAGTGGCAGGGTCTCTCCTGGTGCTGCCTGGACCAAGGTTAGCACAGAACTGAGTGATAAAACGCTTAATACTCACTCTGCGCTACCTGCTACCACCACCTATGTATCTGCCTCTCTTTCTTACATAATCCAATTTTACAGTCTTGATGTCGAATTACAGTCTTTATGTCCTCCTGCTCTGCCTTCCCGTTATTGTGTTGATTGCATTAACAATTTCATTTGGGATGAAGTAATTCTCTCCGATATTTTTTCCTTTTTCTGGCTTTGTTTGTTCAAAGCCAAAAAAAGATGATATTTCCTTTTTCTGGCTTTGTTTTTCTAACAATGAGGTAAAAAGAGGCCGCCACCCTCTTAAAAAAAAACTAGATAAGTAGTTCACAATATTTTTTACTAGTATCCAACCATCAACAAAAAAGATTCCACGACCGGCCAGTGAGGTACATTTTTGTACTTTTTTTTAATACACGACATAAATCCCAGAGAAAAATAAAAAGGCATAGAGGCTCTAAAAGTATAGATTTAATGCCCAATTCACCATATGATTTTTGAATTTTCCTAGAATATTGTTGCACAAAATTACGATGTATTGCTCTATGAGCTTTGTTATTTATATCAATCGTTTAAAATAACTGCGCCTGCTAAGCAAAACTGTACTTTGTCCTGAAGAACTATCGATTTGATCGACCTGCAATTTTTGCCATTAGCTAATAAAATATAATATAATAAAATAAAGTTTTGGGTTGTGTTTAAGAAAAACACCCTGTATTTCAATAATTCAAACTAACAAACCTGGACATTATAAAAAAATAGCCTTTAATAAATTTTAACCTGGACATTTTGAAACAGCTATTATTATTAATGAACAATATCGAACCTGGATGTTATGAAACCTGGACATTATGAAAATGCTATTTTCCGATAATTAATAATAATGAACCTGGACCTTTTGAAACGTCCCCGTCATGGAAAAGTTAATATTGTTACTCTATGCCATAAGGCCTGCCCTTCCGATCCATATTTCTCCCTCCCCTCACAGCCGAACAACTATCACAGTGAACAAATGTCTTGACGACCAAATGTCGCAAATATAAAATAACATAATTTACTTTTAATACTTCGACCAAGTTTGGCAGCGACCAACTATCTTGTCGACTAAGTGGTTTCTGACATTTATTTACTTATTTTATTTTATTTTTCATATGTCAACCAAGTGTTACAACGTCCAACTATCTTGTTGACTAAGTGGTTTCCGGCATTTATCCACTTTTTGATAAACTCATTGGTGACATTGCCAAGTTTTAGCAGTCCATTAAGGACGACAATTAAGTCATTACATTATATCTATATCATTTTGTGTGATTAAATTGTTTTTGTTTCATTAGATGAGTTGTTTTCCCTTCAATTTATAGAAACGGTAATCAGTTTGATTTAACGAGTAGGTAAAGGGTAGTATGGGGGATTATATTTATATTATAGTAAAATTATGAACATAAAAGACAGATTTTTCAAAATATAATAAGCTAACCTAACCAAACCATACCTCCTATATTGGGGTGGCCTCTGTATAACGGAAAAGTACTACATTTAATTTATAGTCCTATTTTTTTTGTTATTGGCAACTGAATTTCATCAAATGAAAACTAGTAATTCAATAAACTAAGGACCATAACTTCGAACGTTCTCAGAATTTTTATTAGTTACACTTACAAAATGAATCATGCGTAAAATAAAGCTGAAAACTAGATCTTTAAATCTACAATTAAACTTTCATAGTTAAAATTAAGCATTTCTAGAGAGAAATTGAGAAGTTTGAAAAGACACCTCAAGTTGAAAGACAGATTATCGAGGAATGGAGGGAAAATACAATAATTTAGGTCTTAAACAATATTCTTTTACCACGATCAACTTTTAATAGTTCACTTATCCGTCAAAAACCAACGACCAACTTAATGTGTTTGAGTAAGTTAACTCAACACTCAATTTGGTTTATGATTCTCGAACCATAAACAAAATCTTGGTTCTTGGTTGACTTGTCAGGAGAGGCTAGTTTTGTGATGCTCCTGGCTACTCTTGTCAGTACGGGCTTGTGCAATTGGGAAGAGGGACCTGAGGTTGCTGGCCATATTATTTCTCTTATAAGCGATAAGATATCACTTTTCGTATATACCACGTAGGTTACTAAATCAATTTTTTTTCAATATTTCCCGGATTCTAATTGCTAAAATAACCATAAAAACCTGAACAAGAAATATTAAGGAATAGTATTCAATTGAAACCTAAAAATCAATAGACCTGATTTTATTAAAATTCCCATACTGAAAGTTAATTTAGCGACGAGGTCCCTTTTCACTTTTCGCATCACACATACTATCACAGGTGATCGGCTTGTGCTCCCACCTTTCAGGCCTACCCAGAATAACTCAAAAGCATCCGGTATTCAACAGCTGTCAATAAAACCTAAACCTGTAAGGAATGAGAATGCTCTGCTTTATTTCACGACTCGTAGCCAGAACGTGGACTGATAATGGATTCATAAGAATTGCCAAGAGCTGAACACGACATTAAAACAAACCAAACTGTTTGCCAAGAATAACTATCATGTGAGTTATAGAATTTTAACGACACAAGTTCTAAAAAAGGCACCGGTCCTATCTATGTCTTGATTTTCATTTATCTTACAGAAAGTTAAGGTTCGTCGACACCTAGAGAAATTTACTGATTTTTGGTACAAATACCGTAAAACTACTTGACTATGTGAGTACCGGTAATTAAAATGTGATTGACACAAAAGGTCATATTAAAAAATACTAGTCATTTGTTTACAAGGTTATAAATGAGCTAACTGAAAACCTGAACAGCCCAAACAAACCCTATTCACGGTTACTGTCATGTTGGCAATCATATGTGTCATAAGTGCTTTTCATTCCAGGTGAATAGAATGAAATTTTGGGTAAGAGGAAAATTAAAGAGGAACAAGTTTTTAAAAAATATAATCAAACAATTCATACAAAATTCATAGTGTTAAGCAACAGTGTTACAACGATGCTATAAACACACTTTGTACTCTTACATGACACAGTTTCCAGATGAAATTTAAAAAACTTTGAATTCAGTACAAAGGCAAATGAAGTCTAAAAAAGTGTGTCCAATCATTGATAATAATACACACTCAAAGCTAAATAAACAAATTTTCACAATATTTTGATTGTAAATCGTTATTCTATAAAGAAACTGAGATAAATATATCAATGATTACAATCGTTTAAATAAAATAAACAAACATTTTAACTATAGATAATAAGATTAAAAGACCATTCACATTATAAAAATAAGATATTATTAAGAAAATAAATTATTGAAAATTTATAATAATAACTAAACTGCATGCTTAAATTCTTTCAAAGATGATCAAATATGTAATTTGTAATAATTTAAGTTTTATTAATTAGCAGAAAGCGTTTTTTAATAACTTCTTAATCTTAGATGTAAAAGTTCTTAGATGCATGAAGTTCAGTACTTTGGTCATAAAACATATAAAAAATGTCAAAAACTAAAGTGTATTCAAAATATTATGAAACATTTAAAACAGATATCAAAATATTATGAATCTTTTACAAGACATATATTGCAATATTATTTTTGTAGACATATCATGATTAGAAATTTTATGAAGCACTAAGCCAAGTATATAATATATTGACAAATAATGACAGTAAACAGATAAAATATAACTTATGCTTTAGATGTTAAAAAAAATTATAGTTACTTTAATAAGTTGCCTTATAGTGTAGTAGAAATAGTGTTAGAGGTAGAAATAATTGTAACAAAAATGATTCTTGTTGTAAATGGTAGGCAATATGGTCCGAATTGACATATTAAAAACATACATCTGTAAAGTCACGGGAAACCGCTCAAAATCATATTTAAAAATGGCTGTTTTTCCTACCATATGCAAATTCTTGAAAATAGTCTCTCGACTATATTTTTTATCGTTGTTTTCCAAGATATTGACTTTGGACCACCACCAACTATTGTTGGGTGATTGGTTCTTAATTTTGACAGGGTACTCATTTTTGGCAGCCATCTTGGATCGGCCATATTGGATATAAATTTTTTTTTTCAAATGTAAAGATGGTGCTGTGGGACATCATTGTAGACTAGATTTTTAACCTGAACTCAATGTTGAAATCCGTTTTTAAAAATCTCGATTCGTTAAAAAGTTATGCTTGAATAAAATTTCAGCCCAATACATTTCTTAAGGACGTTTCATATTTTCAATGTTTTTAGGGATTATTTGTCTTTTAACTCCAGTTCTAAATAAAATATCCTACACGTTTTGGTCTTAAAATACTCAGTGATTTAACGTCTTTTATGTGAGGTATTGATTATTAAAATTGGACAAGTGTTGGACGAGCTATAAGGCTTAAAGCAACTTGAAAATTATTTTTTTTCAAAATTTATTTTTAGTTAAAGATTTATACTTTATTCTTATTTTGTCCGATTTTTATTATTGATAGCTCAAATGAAAGCTGATAGTTCACCGGTTGTCTTAAAACCATTCCGACCTGCAGACCATAGTTGGGGCTGGAGATATCAGTCTTTAAATAATTATGACATTTTTGGAAATTTAATTTTTATATTGGTTGGAAGTCCATACCTCACCTCAATCTCAACCCATTTAAATAAATAAAAGCTTAAATGAAAGCCAATCATATACTGAGTTAATTAAAACCTAAAACTTGTTTGCGCCGTCTGTTAGATTTCTATTTATGAATCATTAATTATATACAGTTTACGAAAGTGAACAGATTTTATGAGTAATGAAGGTTCATAACTCAAATGAAGTAAGTCCGATTTTAATGAGTGATGACTCATATGAAAACCTATAACTTCCTGAGTAATTTGAGACTAGAACGAACGTTGTGACCCATTTAGAACCTGCGCTATAAATCTTTAACAAAAAACTAAATTTCAAAAAAATAATTTTCAAGTTGCTTTAAGCCTTATAGCTCATCCAACTTGTCCGATTTTAATGATCATTAGCTAACATGAAAGCCGTAAAATCACTGTGTATTTAAAGACCAAAACTCATATCTTATTTAGAACTGGAGATATAAGATAAATAATCCCAAAAAATTGAAAATATGAAAACGTCCATAAGAAATGTATTGGGCTGAAATTTTATTTGAGCATAACTTTTTAACGAATCGAGATTTTTAAAAACGGATTTCAGCATTGAGTTCAGGTTAAAAATCTAGTCTACAATGATGTCTCTCAACACCATCTTTACATTTGAAAAAATAATTTATATCCAATATGGCGGATCCAAGATGGCCGCCAAAAATGAGTACCCTGTCAAAATTAAGAACCAATCACCCAACAATAGTTGGTGGTGGTCCAAAGTCAATATCTTGGAAAACATCGATAAAAATACAGTTGAGAGACTATTTTCAAGAATTTGCATATGGTAGGAAAAGCCGCCATTTTTAAATATGATTTTGAGCGGTTTCCCGTGACTTTACAGATGTATATTTTTAATATGTCAATTAGGACCATATTGCCTACCATTTACAACAAGAATCATTTTTGTTACAATTATTTCTACCTCCACCTATTTTTCACTTAATTCTACTGCACTATTAATACTCTGAGTATAATTATTATGTTAGTTCATTTAAATAATGGTATACAGTGTCCATAAAGCACTGGAAATAATTAGAAAGCTTTTTCTTACGATTATTCACGGTTTAAATATGTTAACAGCTTATTTAATTAGGCCTTTTTATATAGGGTTGTCTCATTGTTATACAGGGGTGCTGAAAAGTCCTGTAACGGCTAAATATTTTTTGAACCAAATTGGTTTGAGAAATCAAACTTTGCACATTCACTCCTATGTAAAAACACTACTTTCTTAGGTGTTTACTGACTCTTGGCCCCCAGTGGGGGACGGCCCACAAGGAGTCAGTACAAAATCTTAAATGTAAGCATAAGTCGATATGCACACCATTTTAAAGGGCTAATCAAGTAGAGTTCAATGCCGCAAACCACATCTCAAAAGATTCATTCATTACAAAATGGCGGCTGATCAAAAATCTAAAGGAAATACACAGTGTTCGCTTAAAGATTTTTTTAAAATTGCTTACAGACAATGTCCGAAGGATCTAAACTCCGGAATTGTATGTCAGACCTAAAAACCTATCTTTTAGGGTGCCGTAGAGGATATTACCTCCAAGGGGGGATGGCCCACAAGGAGTCAGTACAAAATCTTTAATGTAAGCATTGGTCGATATGCACATTGTTTTAAAGGTCTGATCAAATAAAATTCAATGCCACAAACCGCATTTAAAAAGGATTATTGGTTACAAAATGGCGGGTGATTTAAGTTTCCAACAAAAATACATAGGCTTAGGTTTGATACACAATTTGATTTATTCAAACTTTTTTTTCCACCCCCCTCCCAACAAACCTAAGCCTATGAATTTTTGTTAAAACCTTTAATCAGCCACCATTTTATAACAAATGAACCTTTTGAAGTGTGGTTTGTGGTATTGAACTCTACTTGATTAGCTCTTTAAAATGATGTGCATATCAACCTATGCTTAAATTAAAGATTTTGCACCGACTCCTTGTGGGCCATCCCCCCTTGGAGATAATAACCTCTACGGCACCCTAAAAAAAAGGTTTTTAGGTCTGACATACAATTCCGGAGTTTAGATCCTTCAGACATAGTCTGTAAACAATTTTTAAACAATCTTTAAGCGAACACTGTGTATTTCCTTTAGATTTTTGATCAGCCGCCATTTTGTAATGAATGAACCTTTTGAGATGCGGTTTGCCGCATTGAACTCTACTTGATTAGCCCTTTAAAATGGTGTGTATATCGACCTGTGCTTACATTTAAGATATTATACCGACTCCTTGTGGGCCGATCCCCAATGGGGGCCAAGAGTCAGTAAACACCTCAGAAAGTAGTGTTCTTACATAGGAGTGAAAGTGCAAAGTTTGATTTCTCAAACCAATTAGGTTCAAAAAATATTTAGCCGTTCCGGGACTTTTCAGCACCCCTGTATAAATAACAAGTAAAATTGTAACATGAACAATAGTGCTGTAAGAACTGTCCAGTCAGATGTTTTAGCTTGGTGAGGTTGCATATAAAAAAAAAACTGGTAAAAATATATAACAGAGCAAGGCTCAGCCCACCAGGGAGTTATGTATCCAAAACATATGTTTATTCGTTCTGCTCTTGCATAAAAAGCTTTCTTGATCTTTCCAGGACTTTGGGATATTTAAAATCATATAACAAATATCGGTCAGGGAAATTAGGGTGGAAGAATTTAGTTTTACATAGGCAAAATTATTGCCACAACAATATTATTAAGTAACGTGTGAGTTTTCCTGAAATATATGGAAAGATCTCATGATACATGCGTCAGGTGCTGCACAAATTAATTGAAAGCTTCACGCCATAACTCCTAAATTAAATACAGTAACAAACAATAAAAATCAGGAAATTAGTTTTTTCCAAACTAACCTCTAAAATTTTCTGCCCTGTAAAATTTAGTCTGAGAAGATTAAGAGCCTTTTCGCTTGGCGGATCATATTTTTAATGCTTCAATTAATGTAAAATCCCTCATCAAAAGTTTGATCTTAAGATGCAGGGGCAAACCCAGGAATTAATTTCGGGGGGGGGGGGGGTTATATACCTTGTACAGGGTATCAGAGTAGTATTTATTTTACGTCACGCTCCTGAGGGAGGGGGGAGTCATTAATGCTAAACTCCCGTGCCCTGTGTATAAACTATTTATATTCCATTTCCAAATGAGACTGGGGTAATTATTTATTGCTAAGTTAAGCCTATAGGTCCAAAATCACGCAAAAATATTTTATTGGTTTAAATAAAGCTCAAATCTAAGGTTATGATAAAAAGGTTTGTTGGAGATATCCCAATGATCGCAAATTTCATTGCATGTCTATTTCAAAGTTTTTTTTAAGACCTTTATGGGGATGCCAAGTAAAGAGTCCAAATTCGAAAGAGACCCTTATTTTACCTTAGATGGTCGGTTTTTGTTTACAAAAATCGTTTTCAAATGTTTGGTTTTTCTTTGAAGAGATTAATGATGGTTATTAAATTTTCTGCTTTCTAGCTCCTGGTATGTTCAAATAACTATTTTAACATACTAGGACACAAAAAGGAAGGATATACAACTTTACAGGACACAGACAAATTTTAGTCAATTAGACTTTATAGAAAGCAGATCACATGATTACATTATTAAGATTCTTTACAATGAAAAGTTAGAGTTTTATGTAAAACAAAATCTATCGCAAAAGTGACTTAGTCTTTATGAAAACCAAAAAGTTTACTTTAAACTTTCTTTTAAAAAATTACCCAGTATTCTGCAAAACGATACTTGTTCTTACATTGGTTTTTAATTGCCAATAGTTTCTTTCGGGCCTCATAGGTCAATTTTCAAGTTGCATGTTCGTCCTTTTTCAAAATCGGAGTTTAATCTGTGCATCTGAATCAGTGGCGGATCCAGGGTAGGGACAAGGGGGGGCTAGGTGGGGGTCTGGTGGGTAAGCCCCTTCATTCCAACAAAAGGGTGACCCGGAGGCCTCGCCCGAAAAAGTAATAGAATTTTGAGGCTTGAAATAGCATGTTTAAGGTTGTTTCATAACCAACTTTCCAAAGGATGAAGTTTCAAAACAAAAATTCATATAAGTTTATAGTAATTTTACCTAATGATGACAGTTTACATAATGCATTACATTTTTATTCCCTAATATAAAAGGTCAAAAGCAGAAATTTTTTATCCATTTCAGCCAGATTACTTAGCCTGGATTTATGTTGAATCGGTTAAAACCAAAGAAGGAATAACATAATCAGTGAATCAGTCCACCAAGGAAATATCGGAGACTGAAATATCTTTGACAGCTTGTCCAAAGCCTACAAATGGTCAGTGTGGCCTTAGCTTGTCACTAAGCTTAATCAAGCGCCCAGCTGGGGATTAGCTAGCAAATGTTAGCCTATTTCTTTAAATAAAGTATAAATGAGTACTTAAATGGGTACTTTGTCTGTTAAATAATTATTATAGTGTCTTCATGTATCTAGTGTCTTCATGCTTTTGCTCTGACACCATGGCCAGAAATAAAGTGTTTGTAAACTAAAAACTGGTACATGGTACCTGCCCTAGGTGGCAGATTTTAGGGGGCAACAAAAAAATGAAGAAAATAAATAAAAAATTCACATATGAAATATCACACATTCCTTGGTGGAAAGTACAGATGACCACGCAGACAATGAATGACTGGTCTTGGTCTGGTTTTCAGCAGCATGCATAGGGACAAGGGGCACCTTTGGGTTTGCGAGGCTCTCCTCTCTTGTATATATTTGCCAGCTGAGCAAAATAACAATCTAGTGTAAATTGGTTGCCCAAGAGAGGCTTTAACCCCCCTTAGCCCCTCTCTGGGTCCACCACCGATCTAAATGATCATCTTGTTTTCGTGCTGTTGCTCCGTTAGGATCTGGATGTATTGAAAAATTAATTCTTAACTAGCCTACACAGTGTGTTCATTCCACTACAAATAGCAAATTTTGATTTAATTCATCTAAAAGTCTGGGGACATTAGACTGTGATGCTTGATGTGGAATAGCTTTCTCTGGGTCAAGTAAAAAAAAAAAAAAAAACTGAGTTGTTCATTCGCCGACTTCAGTTATCGATGACTGATTAAAATATTTATAATGTAGTAAGCCAACATAGTGAAAAATTAGCGATCCTTTTTGATAAAGGCTGGCATCCAACGGTTATACCATTTATATACAGTTAACTCCAAAATCTAAAAAAGTATTTTCACCCTTGAATACTGTTTTTGAAAAAAACACCAATAATGTTGTAACATCAGAAAATATCTCTTGTTGAAAAGTAATTCTTTCAGTATCATTTTTTATTCCCAAAAGTTTTAGGGGATTTATATCCCCTTTATCCCCCCCTGGGTTCGCCCCTGGTGGGCTGTCTCAAAATGATCTACCTATCAGACCGAGCCTCCAATAAACTTATTTTTCCTGCTACAGTAAACTTATTTTTTCCTGCTACATTACTTATTTGTCCAATAATGTTGCTTTTCTGTTGTTGTCACCACCAATTTTAAATATTAGATCAAATTTAAGACCTACAGGTGCACTTTACCGCAAATTTTGTTTTGATTTCAGCATCATGGGAACACTCGCCTCTCAAGTTAATGTGCCGAACATGTTGACTTGTAAATTTATGCAACGTTTATATTAAAACAAACATACAAGCCACAGTCAATGTAAATAAACCTAACAACTGGTGTGGTGATGTGAAGGAATAAAAAATATTTAATAGCTATGGGCTGATGTGAAGGAATAAAAAATATTTAATAGCTATGGGCTATTTAATATTTTTTGCTGTGGGTTGTGAACTTGACTGAAAGAAAGAATTAATATTAATTGAGTTCAATCAAGTTTTTCGAGTGAGTCTTGCTAGTATAAATTGCCAAATTTTTTATGATAATGATTATTGGCTGATTGTGGATTTTTCCCCTCCAACCATTACAGCTAGGGAACATCTATTGAAAATAGATACAGACCTCACAATATTGACCAAACTAAAGAACAAAATGTGAATACTTATTGATATACGAGTTCTGAATTTTGTAATAGTCTGTTATTAGGAGACATGGAGGTAGTAAATTCTAAAATCTGAAATTTAAATCATGCAATATTTTTGACTGTTCCTTTATTGCCCCTACCTAAGACTGGGCCTGAATAGTTGAACACATCTTTTAAGACCCTTTACTGAAAAAAAATCTTTTTAGACCAAATGTTTAAAGAACAACAAAGACAGATAATGATAAAATACCTAATTGGGTAGTTCAGTCGTAAAAGACTTTAAAAAATTGTGAGTTCACAATGAGTCCAGACGATTTTTTAATATGTTATTAGAATATGTTGTTAGCCTCAGAGAAACTAGGAGCTGCTAAAAACCACAATTTTTTGAAATTGCTTTAGATGTTTTTACAGATACCTTGAAAACAAAGAATCCTACAAAAACACTCAAATTATAGCTTTGAAGAGGACTAAATTCTCTAAAATTTGTGTGCTTAAATAGTTCTGTAGCTTATATGAATCCAGAGATATGAATTTTTGAATTTAGACAAATTTTAGTTATTTTTTGAGTTTAGAAAAATTCTGTTTGTGTTGGATAAATATTGGCTGTGGCTTAAAACAAAAATACAGCTGTAAATAAGCTGCAAAACCTTTTCCGCTTTGGTGCAATCATTTCTGCTTACAAGCATCCTCGGCCAAATACTTGGCTCAATTCCCCAGCAATCTAGGCTAGATCAGATGCAGATCATAGTGTGGGTGAATGATCAAGCACGTGGTTGGGTGTAGGCAAGTGTGTATTCTCCATCAGGGTCAGTACATTAAATAGAAAGACAGATATTAGACATCTGTATTGATGAGATTTTACGCCTTTGGCTTGGCACCTGGCTGTGTGATGGTGCCATACCCACCCCCGGGCGAGTGTGCCACTACTAGGGCCCAGCGCTGGATGCACCGGAGACCCATGGTTATGTGTAAAAAATATGTCTGTCTTGACACTAGACATAAATGTGAACATTTTCAGTTATTTAAGTTATTTCAAAATTTATTAGTTACCCTGTAATCAACTTTTCAATTAAAGTTCAGAAACTTATCTTTAATTTCTTTTTTAAGGAAAGATTATCCACGTTTACAATTTTTCTCAGAGCCATACTAGCTACAAAAGCACTCAAACTGTAAGGACATCAGCCTTCTTTTAAGTTGCAAATTTAATGTTTCCTGCAGGATTCATAGATTTCAAGATGTCTGTAAAAAACTTAAGCTGCAACTTGGGTCCAGACTACCCCAGTGTATCATTAAAACGTACAAAGAAATTAGACTCCATCTTATGCAAAACACCTGTTTTGGATGACTGGTCTTTTGTACAAATCCCAAAATACACTGGTAAATCACACATTAAATAATCAATCATATCTCTAGAAAATGCAACAGTAACAAAAGAGTAAAAGAATATCATGAATAAATCCTTTAATCACTAACTAATGACTAAACTCACTTAGTTCACAAACATAATTAAATAACCACGATTATTGGCAAACAAAAAATAAATAATCCTTCATTACTCTAATAGATAATGTACAATATTCACCCTCGTTTTTTGACTGACCCACATTAATCAAATAAAAGTCTATCAACTACCAAATAAAGTAAAGCGTTCATTTTGATTAAAAATAGGCACAAAAATATAAATGTAGAGAAGATTCTGTATGTGGACTGAATATGTGCAAGTGATCACAGATGGCTTTGATGATTGCTGCTAGTGCTTGGAGAGCTGCAGCGGGACCGAGAACAGCTGCTCCCATGGCACTCGTATGCTCTCGACGACGAGATTCACGGCGTCCTGGCTGGCGAAGGTCAGGCTCCAGACCTCCTCTTGGTTCAGAGACTCATTGAGAAAGTGCAGCTTCAGCTTCAAATCCGACAAACTCTGTAACCCATTGTCAAATGTTATAACACTACCAAAAAACAATGCAGACAAACTCTGTAAACCATCATGAAGTGTTGGACACTACCAGAAAAGCAATCAAACAAACTCTGTAAACCATCGTTAAGTGTTAGATACTATCAGAAAAAAAAAATTAAGACACACTCTATAAACCATCGTGGAGTGTTGGATACCATCATAAAAAAAATACAGGCAAACTCTGTAAAACATCGTCACTAATGTTAGACACTAGCAGAAAAAAAATAGAGACAAACTATGTAAACCATTGTGAAGTGTGTCTAAAATTGTACTGTTCTGTATTGCTTTCCTGATAGTGTCTATCAGAAAAACACTGTAAACCATGGTGAAGTGTTAGACAATACCAGAAAAACAACAACGACCAACCCTATAAACTATCGTGAAGTGTTTGACACTACCAGAAAAACAACATAGTTTAGACAAACTCTGTAAACCATTGTGAATTTTAGACAATATAAAAAAAAGTTATAGACAAACTGTAAACCATCGTTACGTGTTAGATACTATCAGAAAAACAATACAGACAAACCTTGTAAACCATCATTAAGTGTTAGATACTATTAGAAAAACTATACAGACAAACCTTGTAAACCATCGTTAAGTGTTAGATACTATCAGAAAAACAATACAGATAGGCCTTGTAAACCATCGTTAAGTGTTGGATACTATCAGAAAAAAATACAGTAAAACCTTGTAAACCATCGTTAAGTGTTAGATACTATCAGAAAAACAATACAGATAAGCCTTGTAAACCATCGTTAAGTGTTAGATACTATCAGAAAAACAATACAGACAAACCTTGTAAACCATCATTAAGTGTTAGATACTATTAGAAAAACTATACAGACAAACCTTGTAAACCATCGTTAAGTGTTAGATACTATCAGAAAAACAATACAGATAAGCCTTGTAAACCATCGTTAAGTGTTGGATACTATCAGAAAAAAATACAGTAAAACCTTGTAAACCATCGTTAAGTGTTAGATACTATCAGAAAAATAATTAAGACAAACTCGGAGTGAGGTGGACCAGAACAAAGCCAAGTTTATTGAATGCCCAGTAACATACATTCATGTTAAAGGCGAGAAATAAATATCTACATACATATTGACATATTTTCTAAGATCTTTATTCTTTAAAAGTTTGTTGGCTCAAGAATTCCTAGAACCATGCTAAAAGTGGTAAAACATATTTTTTTAAGACCTTATTTGTCTTTATTCACTTATATGACTGTAGAAAAATCTGATACCAGTTAACATCTTAGAATATTTTAAGAAAAACACCACAAGTTATTCTTGCACCTTGGGCCCGCATTACACTATCAAATATTTTATAAAAGATTTATCTAACCAATCAGAATTGAAGTTATTGTTTTGAAAATCAGCTGGCTTGAATTTTGATTGGTTGAATAAAATCTTTTATAAAATATTTGATAGTGTAATGCAGGCCTTAGGTTTGGCCTAGTTATAGACCAACTTGCTGTTTTTATCAACACTATTCTTCCTAAAGAGTTATTTCCCCTGATCAGGGGTGCCGATCCCCCCCAAGAGCTATGACGCCAATCCCCCCCAAAAATTTCCAGAATCTATAAAATATCCCACCCTCCGCACAACATATATTTATGGTATCCTATTTAAGCACAGGACATTAAAAATAATCTGGGTTAATTTAAGTTACATCACTTTCTAATTATAAACATTTTACCGACTAAAAGTTAATTATATTAATTACTTAAAAATTATTATTTTTATTAAACTTTGATTTTATTAGTCGTCAGTTATTTCCGGAACATCGTCTGGGGGAAGAAGACAAGAATAGCCTTTAACCATTCTTGAGCCTTGGCCCGAAAATCATAATTTACTTACAAACAACACATTAATATAACTTTAAGAAATTAAAAAAGGTTTTAACCAAGGAAGAGAGGCGACCAACTGATTTTGGTTACTTATTGACATTTCTATGTTACCATGACAAAAAATTGTATCATCGTCATTAACCTCAAAGTTCATTATTAAACTCACGGGGTAAATAAATATATTTGTGAAAGAATGAGTTAATAAACCTTATAAGCATGTTCTACATTTTACTTGCTTTTCTTGAGTTACGTTCCTTGCAAATGTGTGTTTACGTTTAAAGCTAATCCAGAGGAGTTAAATGACAACTATGACAACAATAGTTATTATTATTATTTCATCATTTTTTGGGGAAAATATGTCATTTTGTCATGAAGCTTTTACAGTGGCAGATTCAGAGCATAAGTTTGGGGGGGGGGGGCAAACAGGATTACGAGAGTAACGTTTCTGGGGGTCTGGGGCAATTTTCAATTTTAAACAACAGTTTTTATTGGATTAATTTATTACTGTATATATATAAGCCAAAAACGGTTGACTGACTGACTGACTGACTCATTGATCACAGTTTCTCAAAAACTATAAGGCTTTGGGCTTTAAAACTTGGCACAAATATTCTATAAAGTCTCTAGATGCGTACTAAGAAAGGATTTTAAGATATTTTATCTCAAAAGGCTAAAATAGGGTATATTATAAAACTCCAAATAGCGGTCATTTTTATTTTTCAAAGCTTATTTTCTAAAACAATGCAGGGCTTTGGGCCATGAATCTTGGCTCAAATATTCTTTTTAAACTCTAGATGCATACTAATAAATGATTTTAAAATGCTACATCTGGAAAGGCTAAAATAAGATAAATTCAAAAAATCAAAATGGCGGCCTTAGAACTTCTCTAGAATATTTTAAAGAGACAAAAATAGGAATTCCATTTCCTAAAATAATAAATTGTACAGCACGCTTATCTTATATTAAATATTTTTCAGATACCACATACCTACCCTACTCGCTTTTCACGGATCACCCGAAGTAATCGAACTTAAGTCTAGAGACTGCATGGACATATCATTCCGTTACTTTTTTATAGAATCGTGATTTTTCTGAACTAAATTTTAGGAGGGTTTGCGTATTGGCCGAGAGCGATTTATGCTGTGTTCAATCAAATATACTATTTCTACCGAAAAATTTTCGCCCAAGCTGCTAAACCCGTAATAAAATCTCCAATAATTGAAAAAAATTGGAGAATTAGGTGTCCTCATTTTTTGGCCTACACATTAGTTTTATATCCTTTCTAACAGTTTTTGGTATATTAATAAACATACTAAATTCAGATGTTAGGTCTATTGAGTCCGTCTTTTGCAGTATTGAAATTTGCGGCCTTTAAATTTGTGGTATTTACATCAGCTATACATCATACATATGCCTCTTATTTTTTTATGTCAAATTGGCCGACAGGTTTTAGGGAAAAGGGCGATGCAATGAAAGTTCTGAGTTTAAACCCCTGAAGTTGATACTTTTTTATTAAAAATATTAGAAACCCAATTTTATAGGTTAAATAATAGATTAACTAGGACATTTCAGGATTCTTAAGGCTAAACTGAAAAATTAGATTACGTTAGCACATGGTAGCCAATTCATAACACTTGAGCGAAAAAGTAAAATTCATCAAGGGAAAGTTCCATCATCTCATGTCCATCTGGGATGGAGATACAACCTTAATTTTGTAATTAAGCGCTTAAAAATGTATACTTCAGATAAAATTATTGAAATCGTCAATCTATTTGGAAATTTGTAAAAGTTGCGCATTACAAATGACGTATAATTGAACAAACGTTAATTTTGTATCCTTTCAGCGAGCGAAGCCGCGGGTATATCTACTAGTTACAGTATACTTGTTTAGGTAATTAGGGAAATAAAAAGACTTGTTTAGAGGTTCAAGCCCTAAATTTATTATTTACAATACTTTCTTCAGAAAACTTAAAAGAAAAACAATAAGTCCTAAGTCGAGCCTTCTTTTTCCAGTTTTTCCTCCCTTAGCTCGATTATATTATCGACATTCACCACGATATCACGATGTATGTATGTATGTATAAAAAACATAATCCTTTCTACCTCTCTTCAACCATTCTTGTTCGTTGCCACGATTTAACTACCTTTACATTTGCCTTTTATCAGCGATCGGCAAATACTCGCGATCGTTTTTCATGGCCGATCGCGAATTCCGCAAAGCTACATCGGCCATTTATCCGTGATCGGCTGATTGTATTTCGCAGCCGTTTACAAATTCCACAAAGTTTTCTGAGCCGTTACCCGCGACTAACAAATACTTGCGATCTATTGTGGCCGATCGCGAGTTTTCCAAAACTACGTTTGCCATTTTAATTCGCGATCGGCTAATACGCGCGATACTTTATGCGGCCGATTGCGAGTTTCTCAAAGCTGGATTTGACGTTTATTCGGGATCGGCAAATACGCGCGATCGTTTTTTGCGGCGGATCGCAAGTTTTTCGTGAAGCTACACACTTGTTGCGATCGCTAAAACGATCCCGTCCCTAAAGTTTCCTGAAGCTAATTTATATCCCACCCGAAATTTTCGGGAATTTAATTTTCCCGAAAATTTCTGATTTTTCCTCATTCTGGGGGGGGGGCAATTGCCCCCTTTGCCCCCCCGCCCCTTGGATCCGCCACTGAGCTATTATTACTGCATTTTTAAATTGAAGTTTTACAATTTTTACATCCCCTGCTCCTAAATATTTAAAAACTTTTTATCACCCCCTTCGGTCCTAGAAATAATCTTTAAAACGTCAACGCGATGTTGGGGGGGGAATAATTAATTTTGCTAATAGATGACCGATTAAAATTTTGCCTTATCACCATTTTTACTTTCACCCCTAAAATGTGATGGTTCTTTTCAAAGTCCCTCTCTATAAATAACCTGTGAAACGTCAAGGCTATATGGAAGGGGGATAATTTTTTTTTTTTTTTTTTTTTTTTTTTTTTTTTGTTAGGGCTAGGGTATATCTACCCTTTGCTACTTCGACCTAAAAGGTCTTTTGTAGCACCCAACGTTTAGTCCCCCAGCTTTAGGCTTTTAGCATAGCCTACTAGCTGGTTGACGCCCATTTCTTTTATTTCGTCAGGCACCAGGAACGCCTTTCCTAGGAATTTCAACCTCTTTTGGGCTAGAGCTGGGCAATCCAGCCAAATGTGCACTGCAGATTCCACATGTGTGACACAAAACCTGCATTGGTCTGTATGGCTAAGCCCTATTGTGCTTAGGTGTTTTCTCAACGGGCCGTGACCCGTGAGTAACCCTATCAGCAGGCTTATCTCCTTCTTTTGGAGGCTCAATATGCCTCTCCATTCCTTCCTGAATGGATTTATAAACAGCTTCGACTGTCTAAGCCCTGGGCAGTTCCTCCAAGCTTCCGCTTTTTGGTCTTCCGCCCAGGCAAGGATCTTGGCCTTTCCTTTGCTCATGGGGACCCCGCAGTAAGGCTCCGGGGTCCCCTTAGGGGGATAATTAGTTTTGCTATTAGTTGACTGATTGAACTTTTAGTTGTATTACCATTTTTTTCATTTCCTTCCTAAAAAGGACTTGTTCATTTAAACACACCTATCACCCCAAAAAATAATCTTTATAACGTCAAAGCTATGTTGGAGGGGAATCATTAATGTTGCTATTAGGTGACCGATTGAAGACTTTGTTGTATTACCAGTTTTAAATTTCCCCGCTAAAAAGTAACTGTCCATTTCAATGCAACCTTCCCCCCTAAAAATAATCCTTAAAACGTCAATGCTGTATTGGGGGGATTCATTTTGCTATTAGATGACTGAATGAAGATTTTGTTGTGTTGCCAGTTTTACATTTCCCCGGTAAAAAGTAATTACTGTATACATTTATTTTAATGCACCCTCCCTCCTAAAAATAAGTTTAAAAAGTCAAAGCTATATCGGGGGGGGGGGGGAATTTTTAATTTTTCTTTTTGAAGTATCCCAAAGCAAATTTGCATTTCCCCACCTAGAAGTAGTTTGAGTCATTTATCGATAGGAAACAGGACAGGTTGAAAGAATTAATTTATTTGTGTCTGGTTGAAAAGAGTGTCGTGGACTGAGCCACTGCGGCTGCTGCATGCCGCGGCCGCCATGGAAGAAACAAGTGTACAGGAACGTTGACGGTATACACTGGACAGTCGTGCCGTGCGGGCATGTCCATGTTGTATATCCCTATTTCGTACGTTGGAAATAAAAATTTTTATTTATATACAAATTTAAATAGTGTAGCAATGAATTTATTTGACAATTTATTGGTAAAATTAGTAGTAGTACGTTTTACCTGTACAGTAAACCACAACAAAAAAAATCCCCCCCTGTAGGCACCCCTGCCCCTGATGAGGTAGCCAAGATATTGTTGCAGCTGAGTAATTGATTGCTAAGTTTGTAATACTATATTGTAACTCTGCACTGGATATTAGAAGTTATTAACCCTCATAAAGTACTAATGACATATTACACTTAAACAACAACAAACAGTGAAGAAAAACTATACAGACAACAACTCTTTTTGGGAGTCTCTGAAAAAAAATTTAGGCCTCAAAGAGTTTGTCTGTTCTAGAGTCTACTTACCAACTTTGCTAAAAATATATAAAAGTCTGGCACAACAGGATCTAGTTATGTTGGATGAGTCATAGTTGGTCATACCCCGTGCTGGAGTTGCCTCTCTTGTTAAGTGATTTATGGTGAAACTCCCAATGAAATACCAATGAAAATTGTTTTAAGGATAAACGTTTTCCAACAAACTGAATATAGCCATGTCCCTAAGAATTAAAAATTAACTTTACGATTACATTTCAACAAAATCTTCTTGGTGAATCAACATTTTTAATGAAAGGAGCAAATGAAATTGTTTGACTTTTCAATTAAGTTTAAAAAACCATTAAAAGTAAAACAATAATGTTAGGAAATGAAGCAAAAAAAGATTTAATAACTTAGAAGTGATCGTGTGAATTAAAATTTATGAAACTTAAAAGTACAGCTAATAAGATTTTTACTTAATTAAATTTTATTTTTAAAAAGTAATGATTAAGTTGAAATGTACGCACCACATCAACAACATTAGCCACCTTCTGCTGAGAGGCTGCTTGAGGAAGATACTCAACAGAAGGCAACAGCCAGCCAAAATTGGGCTGAAGAAGTAATAGTTCTGTTGTGGTGATCAGCAGTGGCGCTATAGCCAGCTTCACTACTTCTTCTGAAACAGAAAACTTATAATCAAAACGCTATTTTAAGTTACAAACAAACTTTACAAGTTACTTTAACAAGTTACAAACAAGCATATACATTTTTCCCCATTTAAAATTCAGTTAGAAAAGTAAATACAACCTGTTTATTCTATTTGATCAAGATTGTAATGTTTAAATGCTAATACAGGTGACGAAGTTATTTTATGACGAAAGTCATCTGCCGCGATTTGACGACAACGGCAATACCAGAGACCTTATTCTGCAATCATTATTTTTGTATATTCTAATACGCACTACTGTTATCGTACTTCGGATTATCCCGATCTTTTTTTGGCCGGTTCAGGACTCTCCCACATCAATCCGAATAATCCAAGGTGTACTGTAGTGATGAGTGTACCTGAGTCCTTGGTGGCTGTGGCAGGGCCGCAGAGAGCCAGGTGTTGCACGTTCCAATCCACAGGCCCGTCCGACGCTGACACCTGCCGAGCGACCAGCTGTTCTAGCGCCTTCTCCGGCTTCGTCCATACATCCTCCTCCTCTATAACCACATCCTCTAGAGAACCACCATCTGCAAATTTAAAGTAAATGTTACACAGTCGATGCCGCATCTTCTTTTGGCTTCGGTTGGGGTTTGGTGATGGGTCAGAATAAATAGTTCTGAGAGAATTTTTGCTAAATTCTGTGTTGATTTTTTGGCTATATCCCCTTTCTTCTGAAAGACATTTTAAAGCGATCACTTAGCTGCTTACTGTAGTAAAAATTTTAAAATACAGCAAAATTCTTTTCCATCTAAAAAATCACTATTTTTTCCATAGCACTGAAAATTCATACCTCGTTCCTTCAGGTCGGTGATGAACTTGAAGAAGTTGTTTGTGTGAGTTGGATTGTTAAACAGAATGAGGTACAGTGCGGTTCCCAGAGAGAAGCCGGCTCCCAGTTGCCACGGCAACGCAAACACAGTCGTCAATTCAGATCTACGGTGACTTGTTTTTGATTGGAACCACCCTGATGCATCTTCCCTGAACAGAGATTTTTTAATACAAGATTGTGAGCCAGAGAGATTTTTTAGTTATAAGTTTGTGAGCCTCATTTTTATATTGTCCTGAAAAAAATAATTTGACAATTTATTTGTTACAGGCAATAGAATTTGATTCCTGTATGATTATGAATTGGGCTTACGACTGGCTTAATTATTTAAACAGGAAAACCTTTTACATTTCCACTAATATTTTCCAGGAGTTAATGTTCCCAATTAAAGGTGTGTGATTAGCAAATTTTTTGATCGGTTCGGATAGCTAATGTTCAGATTGATTAAAGGATAGGGCATTTGCCAGGAATTTTTAAGGAAATAGATAGGAAAGCAGGCTTACCTTTAAATGAGTCCATAGAACACATAAAGTTCAAAACAAGTTTTGAAATTTTCGTGGCCACTGACCACTTTATCAACAACTATAGAAATGGCAATGCAATTTGAAATTTTGAGTCTATTCACCTGAGGTGAATTGAGGTCATCTCAAAACATTGTCTTCAATTGATGTTCATTCTCTGACAAGTGGGAAGTCATTTTTTCTGTGGTAGCAAACTGTGATACATGATTTAATCTTTCTTAGTGTTTAGTTGTATTATAGTTTAGTTGATTAAATACTTTTGTTCTATTAAAGAGTTTGTTGTTGTATTTTAGAGATAGTTTAGTAATAGTTTTAATGAGTTATTAAGGTCAATAGTTTTAATTTAGTATGTGTCCTCATTTCATTTCATACAAAATCCTTTAAAACAACTGCCCAGGAGCAAAATTCTCCGAAAACTAACTTTATTTTATATCAGTTAGTTTTTTATCTAACTAATAACTTCCATCAGTTACTTCAGGGTTCCCACTCTAACTGAATTTTAAAATTCACGGCTCTTTCACGGTTTTTAAGGTCCGAAAATTACGAAATTTACGGTCTAAATATAGGAAAACATTTTGCCGCCCGCACAACTTCACAGGGTGGGGGGGAGGGGGGTAGCGAGGGAAAACTCGGCAGACGCGTAGCGCCGGCGATGGTGGCGCCAGCACAACAGAGAAGTAATTTCTGTACCAATAGAATTAAACTGTGTAATATTTTAGGTAAAACAAACTATACTTGACGGAAAAAAATTTTAAATACAATGCAATTAAATAAATTACAACTATTTCACAAAATACGATGTGATTTTAACATTATTGATTACTTAAGAAAACAGAAAACATTGTACTGGCGGTTGCGGAACACGCACGCAACTTAAATATTTTTTAATTTTTAACGTCATCCTCTCTTCCTTCCTTCCTTTCTTCCTGTCTTTCTGCTTTCTATCCGCCCACACAATGCGCAGAGTCCAGTGCGCACTGTCGCACTGTATGTTGCCATGACAACCGTGTGTCGTCATAGAAACGAGCCAATCACGCACTGTGTTTTAAGACAACAAACAGCCGTGTAATGAAAGACAATAATATGATAGTCTGCACTTGCGTATGTTGCCAAACTTTCGATGAATATTTGATAGTTCATTTATTGCGTCTTGACCGAGTTGAAGTTCGTGATTATCAACTCTCTAATCATCGAAAACTCGAAATATGATCTATATAACACGTATTAAAATAATGTTGTGTTTGTTTAAAAACTAATTACAAGTTATTAAATACACTTCAATTACTTTTTTTGTAAAATAGTTTTTTTGCAAAAGTTGAAAGTAAAAACGTGATTAAAAATAATTCTTGTTGCCAGTTTTGGACACCGGTTAGGCGCGCCGCCCGGTTAATACGCCTCCGGATAAATCGTTGTTCTACTGTCCGTAAATGTTAGTTAATGGCACAACGTTGGTCGCCTGCAGGCATGTTTTCCAGCGGCCGAAGTTAGGGCCTTGTTGTCATTCAAACAGTGCAATGGGTAGTGAGTGATAAGTAGAGGTCTGCGGGTACCCAAATTAGGGTAGCTTCGGGTAATTACGTCAACCCGAGTGGTCGGGCGGGCCCGTCCACTCCCTCGGGTGGTCGGGTGGCCATCTCAGGCTTAATTCGGCGGGTTTTTATTACACGTTGGGTCGGGCGGGAACCTACTACCCGAAAGAAATGGGTTGACGATACCCGACACACTACCCGAAAGAAACCCGAAACTTTAAAAATGTTCAGCAATAAATAATTCGCGGCAAGCTTCTGACTTATGGCGTCCACGCAATATTATAACGAGACGAACAAGGATGGTCGCGATCACGATGTCAAACTTCGAAGCCATCTTCACTGTACGTCTCAGTCAGACAACCAGCCGTCCCCTTGCCGACTCAAAATTATCGTACGCTTACTGCTTAATATCGTATCCTCGTATAACAACTTAAAAGGACCGTTGCTCCTTTTAACGCAATGAAATAGTCGTACAAACACTAAACAGCTTTGAATAAGGTTGAATTTCTAGCCGAGCTTATGATACGAGAGGTCTTATCAAGAAGATAATTTTTGTGATCTATTTTTGGTCACGTTAAACCGGAAGAGCGTGTCCTTCCCACGAAAAACGTACACAAACATTAATCCTGAGTGATAAGGAAAGGGCGTTGACAGGTGAAAAAATATTATCTCCAATTAGATGGAACTCGGAGTTTCTGCTATATTTAGTTGACCTTGGAGAACGACAAAATATACATCAGTCTATTGTTTGATCATAGAATTTCTCTTAATAAAAACTAGACAAAAAATATTAGCCAGTCATACGTTGTTGTAGGACAAGTCGTTTGGATTTTCGCATATAGAAAACAAAATACGCAACAAAGACGTTCGTTCTGGCGTCCTTTTTAATTTATTGCCACAAACATCTTGAACGATGATACAAAAAACAGAAAATGATTAGAAACAAGCAGCGGAGACATCGATGCATTAATCGGAAGTTGAAAAACGATGAATCGTACAGTAGAAGGAATGTAAAGAATAAGAAAACAAATTAATTAAGGAAGAAAGAAATCCACGTATTTATTTGCCGCGCAAACGTAAACCAATGAGCGTGCGTCTTCAGCAATCTAGTCTTTCTTCTCTCTCTTCACCTTTCCATCCTTCCCTCCCCCCTCGAAGGCAACCGATCGCCTTCCGCCATTACCTCCCCAGTCTCCACCCCTCCTTCCCCAGCCACAGTGGAACCTCAATCTCAGTTTAGCAGGCCATACCGTCTAGCCCTGTACGTACAATCTACGTCTTAAAGTACACAATTGCTGTCTTCATCTTGGGACTGTGAATCATTTTTAATGTCTCTAATAAATTTATACAAATATTTCTCTATAATTTAATAAAAATATTGGCCATTTTAAAATTGGCTGATTTTAAAGGTCTGATGACAAAATTCACGGCTCTTTCCAGGTTTTTTCATGGTTTGCCAAATTCACGGCTTATTCACGGTTTTTACGGTTTCACAGTTGAGTGGGAACCCTGTTACTTTTTTAACTAACTAACTCATAACTTCTACCAGTTACTTTTTACGGGACTAATAATAACTTCTAACTAGTTAGAATTTTTGAATAACTTTCCGAACATGTCAGTATCAGTATCATCGAATATCACAGCCGTTCTATGCTCTGTGTTGTCTATTGTCATTACTTTACTTTTGTCGGCAGTGACTTGTTTTGTTTTGATCACTTTTCAAATGTTAAAATTTGATCATTTTTTGAAATTTACCTAAAAATATGCAGTCTATCTGACGTATTCAGATATCTGACTGACCTTACAGAATAGTCATGAAACCCTTGGATTTGTTTCGGTCATCAGATCCGATCCCAAACCGAACTTCAGATATCCGCACATCTCTAGTTACAATACATTCAGAAATTGTTGAATATGTTTACATTTTTAAGGGATAAAATAGTGGGTTCTAGAGGTAAAATAAAAACCCCACTAAGCTTCGAACATACTGGTTCAAACTGCAGTTTTACATTTATTTATCCTTCAGCCTCGTTTTATTGATGGATGGCATGCGACACTGATAGATATAGCAGGCTTTGTATGAAAGGCTTTCTATTTTGATTTGGATTTTTTCGGACATTTGTCATCACTTATTAGTAAAAAAACAGTGTTTTTTTTGTTTTTTTTTGTCTTTTTTGTTTTTTTTTACTAATCAGTGAAGGCAAATGTCCGCAAAAATCCAAATCAAAATATAAAATCACCATCACCAACAATGAATTTCAAACAAAGAAAGGCTTTCTTTAAGAATAAAAACCATTTTATATGTATATTTATACATACTACTCACCCGACTTCTGGGGACACAACTTCCAATATGTAGATAGAGTGCGAGGAAACGACGAGACAACCCGAGACTCCCTCACCACTGCCCATCACCAGCTGACCCTGGAACCACCATTCATCACAAATTATTGACCGACTGCAGATACATTTGGCTTCTTCACTAGATAACAATAACGATAGACATGTCAATCAAGAGCTGATCTCTGCTTATCTTCAGGGGATACTTTATGTGCTTTTACTTGAAATGGCGACCTACCCAGGTAGGTGTTTTAAGCCGTGTGAGAGATGAGTGTAGGATGATCGTAGCGCGATCTAGTAGTCTTGTTACTGACTAAGGCCGACATATTCCTTAGGCCAACATATTAATAGCCCAACACTCTTTGGCAACTAGGGGGCTTACAGTTTAACGTGGGATCCAAACCATAAATTTTCCATCACGGACCAGTCTAATTATAAGGTTAGTCTTATGTAAGAACATAGTATTTACCAGTGCAGACTTATCTCCACTAGAGAATAATGCATCCACAAGCCATAGCTTGTAACTGTCCTCAGTAAGTGTCCTCCAAGTGGCTGGATTACAGGACACGCCACAGTCGGTGATATATGATTAACACTGACTGACTAAAGATAAAATCTAAATTTTACGTTTTGATGCTATCCAAATGCTTTATGCATTTATCAATGGAAAAATTGTTGAGCCTCGCCAGATCTGCTATCAATAATCCTGATTCAAAACACTGCATTACAAAAGTTTCTTTGACAAGCAATTATGGGAAATTAACGGTTTGGGTCAAACTGACTCTGCTAACAATTACCTGATGCTCAAATCATTTTTATAAGTTGCAATTGAATGTATTCAATTATTAGCTTTGACAAAAAAAACTTTCAAAATGATCCTTAATATAATCCTTAAATGTATTTTTATATCAGCCTTAGATGTATTTTTATATCAGCCTTTGATGTTTTATCAGCCTGCTATAATCGCAGGCACCAAATAGGGCGGGCGAGAGAGTGCGCTGCTGCCGAAATTATTGTTCATTAGGGGTGTGCAATGCATCGAAAATGCATCGAAATTACGATTCGATTCGATGCATCGAATCACGATTTGATTCGGCATGCATCAAAATCCCGATGCATCGATTTGGCCTCGATGCATCGCAGTGGCGTAGATAGACTTTGGTCAAGGGAGGGGATATAACCGGGGGGTCTGGGGGGTTTGGAATATCCCCCAGAAGAAGGGGGGGGGTCTGGGGGTATCTCCCAGAAAAATTTTGAAAATTATAACTCTAAAACTAGCTTTTTATGCAATCTAGAGGCATAGTGGAACTCATATTATACGGAATAATGGAATAATTGATGCAGACACGTGGTCGCCGCGCGCATACCGGAAGCGGGCATTGGCTCGTTCTCCAAAAGAACGAGCTGAACACAGGGGGAGGGGTTTGTGGTTTGATCTCATAATGATCTTACATCTGCTTTATTCTTTTTTGTATGCAGCCTATATGTTTTTACTTCATTCTCATAATTTTGTTGTGTTGCTTTCACGTAGTTTTGGTGCTTTCATTAAAAATACCATCTGTCATTTATTTTACTTAGGCTTAAAAAATTACTTTTTATTTAATTTTATAATAAAATCACTAGATAACAAATGAATTCAGGAATCTGCATCAGTCCACTTCACTCCATTCTCTGCTGCACTGATCACTGAAATATTGTTTCGGCATAGTTATAACAAGTAAATCTTATAGTTTTTTTCACGCCACTCTCACTTTTTCATTTTGGAGCGAAAAACCCCGTCAGTTTGCACTGTTTCGACATCACAACATATTGTAGTCACGTCGCGTCTCGTCGCTGCGAATTACGCAAGGTCACAGAACCAACTAACCGAGTTATAAAAGCACCCTATACGTCAAAGTGAGATCAGATGCGTTGGTTCCGGTGTTGGCCGTTAGAGGAAATATAGGTAGTGGGTGAATCTAGTATTTTTATTGGCTACTTCAGTTCCAACGAGAAATAATGTAGGCCTGTATAGCATACACAGGTTCACTCATTTTGATAGATATAAATAATTGTTGAAAATAACGTTTTTCTGGTATATAGGACTAAAAACATTCAGGACAAAATGAACAACATTATAATTTTTCTGTAAGATGTAATATCATAGGTGGCAAATTTTAATCTAATACCAATTCGGCTGTGAATGGCACATTTTCAGTTGCGTTCTAAGACTGATTTATCGTCTGTCTTTCATAACAGGGTATTTGCAAATCGGGGACCATCAGTGACTAAGGAACAGAAAATGCGAAATTTTTCTTTGATTCTGTTACAGTAACAGTTCACTTTCAGTTACGCATTCGCCGCTACCACTAATATTCCAAAATACTGTATTGTATTTTTAAGCCTCATTTCACCGATCCTGCCGCGTTCGTTTGACGCGCAATACCTCAAAGATAACATTTTTTTGGCAGTTTTTCAACTATTAAATAAATAATAACTTTATATATATATTTTTACAAAGATTTTTTATTTCTTATATCGGTAAAAGAATTACTTCCTAGTTAAAAGTCGTAGCCTCAATTTAAATTTTTTTGAGTATAATTATTTTTTTTTACATACTGTGGGGCCAAGGGGGGGGGATATATCCCCCTTATCCCCCCCCCCGTACCTACGCCACTGATGCATCAGTATTCTTCGATTCACTAGACGTCATTAGTCTAGAATGTATGTTGAAAGCAATTAAATAAACGTTTAAACTATATAAACGCGTAATATTAATGTTCGAAACAGTTTATTAAATCGTAATGAATTTATGAAAAGCTTAGTGCATAGTAATACTTTTAGACTCTAAACGCTTGACAACAAAGAATGCATAATAAAGGCTGCGTGACAAAGTAGTGCATTGTTATTTTCTCGCCACGTTTGAAAATTATTGCAATAGATTGTTTCTCTATTTTATAATGAGTTTTAAATGATTGCAAACAACTTTTTAATGTATGGCTGTATAATTCCATTCACGAATTTCAATGACGAGAATAAAACGAGCACTACGACAGTCAGCGGTAGCTGCAGTGTAACCGCGATTGTGACGGTGATACAAGCTGACCAAGCAATGGCACGAAAACAAATACTGCTGTTAGAGAAATTACCCGACTCTAGGGTATTTCCAAGCACGTGTGGGGACTTTGTGATACTTTCAATATAGTTTATTCCAGCAGAGACGGGTATTTTTGCGGGTAAATATGGTCTACACATGGTAACACTGTTTTGTGATACTCAGCTGTCGAGCTGTCTGCCGTCGTCGTAAGCTCAGCACTGCGCAGTAATTAGTGTTTGTTTCTTTGGACTGTCGCGCGAATGCAATTGAATGTTTTGTTTTGGAGTTATTGAATGACAAATAAATAAAGATAATTGAATATGAAGACAGCGACGAAGAGATCGTAGACGACCCGGGCTCAAGTAGCCTCGGCTTTGTTGAAACAGATAAGAATGACGATACCGACAATGGTTGGGATATTAAATTGTATCCGACAAGAGTTACTTAGGCTAGTTGTTATAGTTATTAGATGATTTAACAAACTTTGAACTGATTCATTTTTACTTGGACTGCTTGTGTTTTTTATTTAAGAAAAACTTTAGGCCTAGGAATAATAACTATTTCTTGAGATTGTGAGATGTATAGTAATTAAGATATAATTATTTATTTATACTTCCAAATTCCTGTTTATAATTACGTAGGCCTATTAAAAATGTTTTGGTTCAGACTTATTCAAACTTTTTGAGGAATTTTCTACTTTGATCCTCTTTAAGGTTATTGACCCATTTACAATGCAAGCTGTAAATAACTCTTAACAGCAAATAACGCCGCTCTGAATCGAATCGAATCGCATAGATTTGAATCGAAATTCTGTGAATCGCATCGACGCATCGAATCGAAAAAAATTTGCTGCATCGCACACCCCTATTGTTTATTATTCATTTGTGTAGTCAATCAACTTATATAATCATATGCTACAGTAAACACAAGTTTACACATAAAAGGTCCTGAAAAACAAAAACAAAGTTTTGAAAGTTCATCAGAAACATTTAATTTAGTCATTTCAGCTGAGGTTTAGCAGACAATTTGATGACATTTTTTGCCACCCACCCTATTTTGTGCCCTCTACTCTAGAAAATATTTCCCATAGCTCTGTATTTTTTACACTTGATATTTATAATTAGTTGCATTTTATGTCCTCTGATGAGAGAATGTTATACTAGTTTTACACTAACTTAGGATTTAACTTATGTAAAACTATAGACTCTAGACAATAAGTGTTTCTAAAATACTTACCCTCAATATAAATGACAGTTCCTCATTATCATCTTTGAAGGTGTTTTGGAAAAGGTAAAACTTGACCCGATGATCAACTTTACTGAAGTCAATGAAGGAATAATGTGAATTATTGTCTAACATCGAATCAACAGAGGGCGAGTTCTTCGGGGTCAATTTTGATGTGACACTTTGAATGAGACCTGAAAATAGAAAGGACAACACCTTTACAATCTAATAGAAGTCATACAACTCCTGGCAATTATTAGATACATTTTTAACCTATAGGACAATGCCCGTGCAACGTATTGTCATGGGAAAAGGAATCTGGAATAAATCAAAAGTGAGGAAAAACTAAAAATTTGATGTTTTGAGGCCACATGTATATCAAATAACAAATATTTTGAGATTGTCATGAGAAAAGGAATCTGGAAGGAATTAAAATGAGAGCAAATTAAATATTTGATGTTTTAAGGCCAAACATATATCAAGCTATCACAAATAACAAATCTGTTAAGATTTGGAAAGGTATTCATGGGATACTTTGTACTAGAGTAGTATTAACTTCTAAGAGGTGCAATGAAAATGTATTGTTTTATCTTGAAATTGAAAGGCAATGGAGCTAGCCAGCAAAGTTTTTAAGAATTTTAAAGGGACCTGCAAAACAAAAACTTTTAATGTTCCTTAAAATATGTCTGAGTCAATGAGAAATATCTTAAGGTATTGTGTACTTTGTTTTGTGAATAAGGAGTAAATTATACCTGTTCCTAGTAAAACTTACTTTAAACCTTTTCTTGAAAGCCTATTTTTATGTATACTGTATCTCAGTTAGAAATCGACTGTTTATATGGTTTCCATAATTTAACCAAAACTAAGATAATCAATCCCCAAAAGAAAAACAAAAAATAGCGAAAAAACCTAATATTCTTAAAAAATCCCTCATTAATGGAAAATATTTAAGTTGATAAAAACATTACCTTCGAGCAGAGAATCATATGTTGCTGTTGGAGTCGCCTCTTCCGGAACATCAGACATTCCGCCTCTCCGAGCAGGCAAGGGGTTACTCTCATATGCCGTGCACACACTGTCTGTTAATGAGCCTACGCACACACACGCACCTCACACTGGTGTTATATCCACAGACACTTATGTACAGATAAATCAATTTCAGTTGGTAAAACTTTTTATTTAATGTGTAAAAGACGTGTGTATTAGCTGAGTTGCTGTTTAATGTTCCACAAATCATGAGGATGGAATTTACGTCAGGGAATATCCTTCCTACCAAGGAATAAAATATTCAATGTGTAAAAGACATGTGTATTAGCTGGCTTGCTGTTTAATGTTCCATAAATCAAGAGGATAGAATTTACGTCAGGGAATATCCTTCCTACCGAGGAAGAAAAAATAGATGGATAACGTTATTAATCCTTCTAACTCATAACTAACCGATGGTAAAATTATATTAGTAATGGAATGGCCTTGAATTTTGATTTTAATGACAATGAAAGATGATAGATAGTTGTGATGTTTTGGTGTATATTTTGTTTAAATACTGAGCACTAAAGTTATTTTCCACTGTAAACAGTACTCCAGTATGATTAAAATATTTATGAGTTTCTTATAATCGAAAAACTTCTTTGTCAGTTTATATGTAGCATATTCATCAGTGAGTGCTTCAGTTCCTGACTGCCACGCTACTTGCTCACCTGTAAATGGCACTTTGTGTAAATTTAATTAAGTTGCTTTGAGGTAGCACACTACAGTGGTTGGGGAATATTTTGTCCCTGTTTTGTATACGTCAGTGCCTTTTTATTGGTTTAAGTTGGTGCTGAATTTTCCCTGAATTTACCTGCCAAGGGAGGCTTAATACATGCCTACTCGCCTTCGTGGCCGCAGGCCTCGAAGATGTGTTCATGATCAGGAAGCAGAATGTCTACCAGACTTCACACATGGAATTCCCGACCATTTTTAAAAATAAACACGACCATTGGAAACATATCCAAGGTTTCCATAAACACAAACTTGAGCAGAATCTTTGTAAACTAGTATATAATTTGACAGCTGCGATGCTTAAGAGAGACTTGAAGGCTGCGATACGCCCAAAAGATTTGCCGGCCGCACATGTGACCAAGATTTGTCTGCCGCGGAAAGACTGAGCGATATTCCACTCGCAATATGACCAAACTAGCGGCCATGAAAAGAGTGAGCGATTTTCTAAATGCAATACGATCAAGATCAAGGATCAACCACAACAACAGCCCAGATTTGGCGAGAATTTTTTAACTGGGAACGTAAGATTTTTCGGCCACAATGTGAGCAAAAGATAAACGGCCGTAATATAAATGACCGAGATTTGATGGCCGCCATGTGACTGAAAGATTCAACGACCACAAAGAAAGTAAACAATACTTCGGCCACAATACGATCCACGGCGTGGCCGTGAGAACTGCCGTTTGCAATATGACCAGGCAATTTTCCAGCCGCGAAAAGATTGAGCAAAGTGATCAAATCATGTTTCGGTCCCAAAAAGAGCAGGTGATGTTTTAGCTGTAATATGGCAGCTAGGTCTAACAGCCACGAAAAGAGCCGTCAAGCGCGATGCGGGATTTGCTGGTCGAAAAACAAGCGAAAGATTTCGAGCCGCAATAAGACCGAAAGATGTGATGGCCTTGATTAGAGCAACAGACTATAAGGTCGCAAAGAGAGAGAGGGATTTGACGGCCCCAATTTGTCCAAAAAATTTGTTAGCCAAAGCTTTCTGAGTCTTTACTGAGCGATATTCTGGCCATAATATGACAAAATTTTCAGCCATGAGAAGAGCGTGCAATTTTCCAGACGCCATACGATCAAGAGACCATCGATCACACAACGACCAAAATGTTTTGGCCGGGAACATGAGATTTTTCTGTCTCAATGCAATCTTTTGGTTATCCTTTACCAGTGCAACCTTTACATTATCAAATTTGATGGATTGTTTTGTCGTGTAAGAGTGGTCGGCGACAGCTGAAACAACGAAACAGAAATTTCAGCTGTCGCCGACCACTCTTACACGGCAAAACATTCCATAAAATTTTATAATGTAAAGGTTTTAGCTAGTTCTTCTAACTTTTTTGAGAGGAAATGCCTAGAGGCCATTGAAATCAGGAAACATTACAATAATTTTAATAAAGACCAGGGCTGGGAATTGAGTAAAACTTGGACACCGGTTTTGAAAAGGTTAAAAATCTAGAATTGTCGCCAAGGGAAGGTGAAAGAATTTCTCCAGGTCAAAATACAATGGAGAGCAACAATAAACAATTTGTGGAAAGGCCAGCCGCCCCCGTCCCCACCCCCTCGCATCCATTGACATCTCCGGAAAGGAATGCATCCCAGTCGCGCCTCGAATATTCTAGAAATAGAGTAAACATCGCCGAGGCGGGCCTATATAACCTGAAGCGTGGACTGCTCCTACAGTAAGAAAGTAGTTGTTTTGTTGTGCGCGACTACGCTTTCGCCCTGAAGATGGAGTACTGTAATGTCTCCGAAACGTCGGCAATTATCTTCGACAATATGACGCGGTCTACCCCAGCAGTCAAGAATTTTACGAATTTCTGGCAATATAATCAAGATACGATGAGCTACAAAAACGGCCAGGATTTGATGGCCATGACGCGGCCAAGGGAGTTGCCATTTGCAATGTGATCTAGCAATTTTCCGGCCGCAATAAGACTGAAAAATTTGCTGGTTACAGTATAAACGGCAGTTTTTCCGGCCACGAAAATATCAAGCGATTTTCTAGTCACAATACGACCAAGATAGTGATGGTCGTGAAAAGAGCAAAGAACTCCTCTGCCATGAAGCGACTGAAACATGTTTTGATCCCAAAATAAGTGAGCAAATGAACGATTTTACAACTGAGAGGTCGCATGGCCGTGAAAAAGTGAGGAACTTGTCGGAAGCAATGGGTCCTAGAGATTTTCTTGCCGCTAAACAAGTGAAAGGTGTGATGGACACGAAAAAAGCCACAGACAATAGCTGCAAAGAGAGTAAAGGATTTGACGGCCGCGATATGACCGAGAGGTTTACCAGCCGCAGTATAAACGAGACATATTCTGACCTTTGTATAACTAATAGATATGACAGCCGCAAAAAGAGCGCACGACTTTTGAAAGCAATACTACCGAGAAATGGAATCCGCGTTAAGTGCAAGAGACTTGTCGGCTGCGAAACGAGCGAGCCATTTTCCGGCCGTAATACAACTGAGAGATTTGCCAGCAGCGGTATTAACAAAGCATAATCCGGTTGTTATAACTGAAAAATTATTCTGCCGCTATTCGATCGAGAGATTTGCCTGCCGAGATGACAACAGTAACAGCGAAAACTGCTATTTCGCATCGTTTTACAGCCAAATACAAATTTCCCAACCAAAGGTTTGAATTCACTACTTTTTCCCGACTATTCCCGACCATTAAAAATCCCGGACATTTTCCCGGTTTTCCCTGAATTCCCGAATGGTAGACACCCTGGGAAGTGTTTTTTTATAAAACAAATCAAAAGACAATTCACTAAAACATATGTTTGGTTGTGATGGGATTGTTACAAGGTCGGGGAAATAATTGTGGAAGATATGATTGGGCAGGCAAATGAACACAAAATAATAAAAACTACGAAGGAAATTGAAATATCATAGAAAGTCCAACTGTAGAAAAATTTTTGTAGAGTTGAAACGAGCAAAATATGGCAAATGACCTTGGGTAAGCCTGAAGAGTAGAACTGGCTATATCCTTGTAAGGAAAAATATCTCTCTGATTAATGATAAATAATCAAAAAATAAAAACCACAGATGAAACTAAAAACTCGATGAAATCCATCTTTACAGGACTCATAGAGGGATTAAAATTGGCAAATTACCTCTGATAAACCTGAAAGGTCAAACTAACTATTTCTGCATCAAAAATTAAGCCTCTAAAAAATAAAATTTGAAAAAAATATTAAAACAAAGCGGGAAATTTAAATTTAAATGAAAGTCCAACTATTTATGATTTTTTAAGGCGCTGAAACAGGTTAAAATTGGCAAATGACCTCGGGTATACCAGAAGAGTCTATCACCGAGTCTAAAAATTGGCCTCTCTTTAACTTTTCTAAAAATAAAATCAACAACCAACATTTTCAATTCAATGAAAGTTCAATATTAGAGGACTTTTTCAGGGGGAGAAACAGGGTAAAATAACAAAATAACCTTTGATAAACCTGAAGGGTCAAACTGACTACCTCTGTTTCAAAATTTAGGCCTCTCAGTCAAAGAATAAATTAACAACAAAATAAAATGCACAAAACAAATTATAAACCTTTAAAAATGTAAGCCTTTAGCGGCCATCTTAGGGATAAAGGAGGTGTGAGAAAGAAACCTTCTAGAGACCAAAGTTGAAAAAAATTTAAAAATAAATACAATGAGTGGTCCCCGATTTTCAACAAGACATCTAGGTTATGCGCTGGTGCACAAAAACCAAAAGTACTTTTTTAACATCATCAATTACCCCCACCCCCTTTGGAGGGATTGGTGGTGATTTTTTGTTTTCTTTTGAGACTTTTCCCTGTAGTTTGAATATCCAAGGAATATTCGTAAAATTTTCCAAGTTGAATAGAATTCTTATAACTCAGTCAGTTAAACATACGGCTGAGCAGTTATTAAGACTAAGTGAGAGCACAAGCGGAATTTGCCTTGCTCAGTGCGCTGTTGCTGAATTGATCAAATCAAGGATCCCCTGATTAAATGACCCTTGAGCAATGCTAGAAAAAGCCATCAAGCTAAATTTATGAACACACGGGTCAAAACTAAAAAAAATCACCATTAAGGATGACACCGGGGTGAAGGGAGGGTGTCATTGAAACATGCGATATTACTGCCAGCAAGAACCTTAAATAAAATATTTAAACATCACATTGAGCTCAAATAATTTTAAATCATACCGTGCCTAATCTATTCCTTATATTAATGCTTAACATTTTTAATAATTATTTGTCAAAATTAGTGTACATAAAGTAATTTTTTTCAACATAAACCGTGGCTCAATTTGTCTAGTCAATATTTTGTTGATTATGAAAATTCACAGATTTTATTTTTTTTTCATGGTTTGAGAGGTAATGAATGAAATTATTATCAGTGAAGTGTATTTTATTTGATATACATATACTGTTTGCAAATTTTCAGGGGTCTAGAAAGTGTATCAATGTGACAAGGAATTTCACAGATTTTTCAACTTTATATGCATTTAAATATTAATAAATGGTTGTATTATTGGTTATTTGTTATTTGTAACATATATATGCTGTAGAGATTGAGTATAAATAATTTCAGCCCTCTATGTTCAATGTCAAGACAACAGGAGCTAGAAAACCTGGGGCATATCTTAACAAATTGCAAGTTCTAGAGCTTCTTAACCCTGCAGTGGTGACGCACGGTCTCTCAGACCGATCCGATTTTTAGTCGTAGTTCACGAGTTTACAGATAGGTTGTGTTCGCTGCCGCTTGAGTTATGTAACACGCACCCTTCAGTGTGCCTCCACGTGCCGGGGCGTAATTTTAAGGTTAGGTAGTAGTACGCAGCAGTGTTCAACGGTCCACTGCACCGGTGTCACCGAAAGTGTAAGTGGTCTGGTGCACCGACGTCACCATACACGTTGTGAATGTTGTAATTTTCGGTGTGTTGCACCGACGTCACCATACTCTGGTTCTAGGTTTTATAGGTTTGATTTATCTTTTAGAGAAATTACACCTAATTTCATTGATATATTATAGATTAAGTTTAAGAAAACATTTTTTAATTGTATGAAATTATTATCCTACTAATTTTACGAGCATTTAATAATATATAATCCCACAGACCGACGTCACCACAATTAATATATGGTTCCTCAGACCGACATCACCATAATAGGGACTTCGCATATTCACTAATAAACCCTTTTTTGTCAATTTTCAAAACACGTTTTTAAAAAAAAATTGGATAAATTTTGGATTTTCATAATTTAATCACAAGATTAATCCCTTATAATTACAAAAAATGAATAAATTTTAGGTTTTTATATTTAGTTTAATAATGCTGAATTTTTCTGTGTCAAGTATTGAATAAATCATGTAATGCAATAAACTTTTTTTTCTCCACTTCAAAACGTGATTTCTTTATAATAACCCTGTATAAATCTTCCCAATACTATAAAGTTATTACACAATTTTTATCAAAAACAAGTTCCAATATTTAGTAAGTGAAAAAAATTAATATGTAAAAGTTGGTCTCATAGACCTACGTCACCAGTTGAAGCCGCAAAATCACGTCACCACTGCAGGGTTAAAGGTGATGGAGATGAGATAGGGCACAAAGTCATATGAACAAAAATGTAGATTGTGGAAAATTAGTGGCACATGGTGCAGTCCCGTTTTTTCGATAGGACCATCCGTTTGGCCACTAGAGTTGAAAATAAAAGTTTTTTAAAAAAAGCTTTTTTTAACAATAAAAAAAATTTGATGGGGTTAAATTTCAAATTATGAGTTTTGATAATTTTTCCCTTGGTTTTAAGCAATGAGGAAAGTGCATGCCTAATCTCAGGTCCCTAGCTCAACCAGAAGTCATTTGGAATCCATATTCCCTATGGATGCAGCAATGTATAATATTGATTTGGTTTAAACTGCCCCCCCCCCCCCAATTGACAAAAACTGAGCGCCTGTACTGTCTTAATAGTGCTGCTACCTGCTGGTGTTTTGTGGTACTATGTCCAACTACCTTTTGAAGCAGTAAAATGCTATACAGTGTTGCTACCATGCATTGAGACAGAATTTAAAATTTTTGCCATGTATTTCATCTTAGTTCTAGGCTAGCAAGTACGCTCGTCATTTTTTGGTGCCGCAGTAAATGTGTTAACATAAAGACGAATGTATCCCACCCAATCGGTGTTAAATTTTACAAAACATAACAATTGTTAGGGGAAAAACTTATGGTGATAGAAAAGAAAAATCACATTCTAACACGAGCTTACTGAAAACGGACGATGAAGAATAGTAAGAGAGAGTTTTTTTGGCAAACCACACAAAGTTTATCTCGTAACTTTCTACCAGAGATTGTTCACATAGTGACACTGTCTGTAAAAGAATTGCTCGCAAGATGGTTACTAAACGATCATGAGGGTAAAGGCTACCTGTAAATCATAAAAAGTTATAAACTACATTGGAATATGAACCAATGTGGATAACTCTTGATCTAACTTCTAAGTTGCTACGAGTATTGTCATAATGTTAATATTAAACAGCTGGAGCTGGATATATCATAAATAATTAACTTATCAAAAGTAAATTTTTTAATTGCAGCAGTATTAATAAAATACTATATCAACTATAGGATTAGAAATATCCTAAACTCATTGCAAAATTTATCAGAATAGTTTTTAACCCAAGTATTTTTTCAGGAAAATGCCTTGATAATGTTTTATTATTTCAACATTCTGAATTTAAATTAGCAGTTTTTAAATTGCTGTGAGACCAAGCTGGATATATCACATTGGTGTAATGATTAACACTTTGGGTGCGGCCCGGTCTCCGGAGACCGGTGGCTGGATGCGCGCGCCGGCCTGGCCGGTCTCGCGAGTCTTCCCCGCACTCAGTGGAATGAATCAGCCACAGTGCTGCGACCTTGCGGAGAAGCTCGGAGTTGTTGTTGTGTGCGTTGCCATAGCAACGTGCCCTACACTCTGTGCGCGTCGCCCGCCGCCGCCGTTCCCACGGGCCTGACCCGGTCTCCAGAGACTTTTTATCTATTACTTACTTATTGCGTGTTTTAACTTATTACTATTGTGTTTCTGCAAGTTATATGACGTTTTATAATTTATTATTTTAGTTTTTGTGACGTTTTGGTGAGGTACGGACAAACCAGGTTTGTGTTTTGGTAACTGTTTTGAACAGTTCCACGATGCCCTGTAAATGAAATAAACATTGGTTGGGAGGGAGGATGGGGCTGTAAATACAGTAACTATTAGTTATTGTGCCATTTAAAATTTTTTTGTGTGAAAACCGTGTGTTTGTGAGACTAAAAGTGGGGAAATTACGTCACAGTGCCTACGGACCCCTTCCCGCGGGCCAGCCCGGTCTCCGGAAACTGACGATTTTGGACACCTTTTTTTTTTAAAAAAAAAAACGCCTGGAAACGCAGTTTGCGACCATGATCCTGTCTTCTGGATACAAAAGGTAAGATTTAATGCCAAAAAAATTTTCAGGCCCTGAGGATGGTTTTACTCATTTTGGTGCCGCACCCAAAGTGTTAAGGTTGTGCAGCGACCATGAGGGACAAACTATTCCCCCTGGCGGCAGGGCAATCAAGTTTCCATTAAGGCCCAATGTTATTTAGTCTTGTACTTTGTTTTTCAATCAACTCCGATTATAACTATTGTTTTTACATGTACTTTGGTTTAATTTACTCTTTGATTAAGTCTTTAGATCAACATACAATTTTAAACTATTTGGACAAAAATATGCATTTAACAGTTTATATTATTGATTAATAAAAATATGGCAAAAACACGTATATACTATAAGTAACCTATTTGATGGATTATAAACTATTTTTTAAAAAATAGACAAACTGTTTTGAAATTAGATGCAATAGAAAATGCCCTCAAATTGGCACTTTGAAAGTAAAAATTAACATATAAAGATTAAAAAATTTACAACTTACATGATTATAAAAAAATATTGAATGCAAAACAAAGTTTGCCCACACAACTTTAACCCACTGGTCAAGCAAAAATGAATATTTTCATCTATCTTACCTTGGGGTAAATCTATTCAATCGATTAAGTCCACTTAACTATGTAAACATTTCATTCTCATTTACCTGCTCTTAACCTCATTTACACCTTGGACAGATAACTCAAAGATTAATAATAATAAAAATAATCAAAAGTTAGATTTAACTGAATTATATTTGAAATTGTTCCTTTTAAGGCCCCTTTTCACAAGGCCACTGTTACCTGTAACTATGTCCGGCAACTGTTTCTCGGCCACTCATGAAAGACTGTCGCTTATGGTGCCTTTTAGACAAGGCAGATACAGTGACCGCACGGTAGGGGTGTGCGAATAGTGATTTTTGAACTCGAGCCGAGCTGAGCCGAGGTTTTTCAAAAGTTTTCGAGCTCGAGCTTTTTAACAATCAACAAATTATCAAAAGGAATTATGAAGCTTGATTTTAATTTTAAAAGATACAATAGACTAATGTTTGCATACCTCCAGCTCAAATAAGTGACCGCCAGCTCAAAAATAGAAAGCTTATCTCCAGTTAATTATCTGATAGGTTCATCAGTATTTTGTATTATGTTACATAAATTAATCAAACTGGCTTAAAAAATTATTTATGAAGAAAAATACCAAATTTAAAATCTACATTTATAATTTGACTCCCCAACCCCACAATACTTTTCTTTAAAATAAATAGTTAAAATTACATAATTAGACTAGTTACATACAGGTACTACAAAATTTAATTTCAAGAGTAGAAAGGAGTAGTTGAAAGGTTTTAAAATAGTTATATCTAGTAAAAAAATCACACACTTACACCTAGTCAAACACAAGATTGATTTTTTTATGTTCACTAAGTAAAGATGATAAAAAATTAAATAGCAGTCCCAATTATGACATAATATTCATGGCTAAACTTATTATTTCAGGATATAATATATGAATGAAATAATATTTAATAACAACAATAATTTATTGTAATCCTAAAATTAGCTGCATTTCTAAAATTTGTGAAGAAAATAATGTACAATTAAGGAGAAAGATCATAAATAAATAAGGACGGAATAGAGAGAAAGAACAAAACCAGCTACCTCTCTCACTCTCCTTATCAGTGGCCACGGGGGGGGGGGGGGGGGAAGGTGGAGGTTGTTTACTCCAAGCCCCTTCCCTGTTTTTTTGCTATTGTCTGACTCAGTGTGTGTGTGTGTGTGCGTATGCCAGAGAGCGTGAGTTAATTAGGAGATAAGGAATCCTTACTACAAAATGCAAAAATACAAACTACTTGTCATACAACTACAAATGACGGGTCATATTTTTTGCCTTATTTTTATAAATTAAATGAGACCAAAATGAAACTTGTACGATATACCGTTTAAGAGATAAGCCTTGATAAAACAATAGACTTAAATGCTGTATTTCGCGTTCCCCTAGGTCAACTAAATATAGCTACGATTTCCGTCTAAATGGAGATAATATTTCTTGTTACCTGTCAATGTCCTTTCCTTATCACTAGGGAATGTTTTTGCTTGTTTTTCATGGGAGGGAAACGCTCTTCCGGTTTAACGTGTCCAAAAATAGATCGCAATAATTATCTTTCCGATAAGAACTCTCTTACCAAAAGCTCGGCTTGAGTGTCGAGCTTTTTCAAAAAAAGTCGAGCCGAGCCGAATACTGAAAAGCTCGACCTAAAAGCTCGACCGGGCGAATACTTGCACACCCCTACCGCACAGTGTCTCCTCCGGAGCAACCGAGGGTGGCCGACACTCGAAGTGGGGCATTGAATCAAATGGGGCCGTTTAGACAAGGCCACAGTTGGGCAACTGTTGGGTAACAGCGGGTGCCACAGTTACCAACCACCGGATGCGCCCACATCGAATTTCGTTGCTAGAACGAAGGTGTTTTCACTTTATTTGAGGAAATGAAGCCTTTCGGTTGTGTCTTTGGTGGTATACTTTTCCACATCATCGCATCAGCTTTCCTGATGTCATCACAAATTAGGCCCAACAGTTCATCAAATGAGGCTTTACAAATTCTAAAGTAGTTAAAAATATTAATTTTACCGGCACATAGGGGTGTGCGAATAGTGATTTTTGAACTCAAGCCGAGCCGAGCCGAGCTTTTTCAAAAGTTTTCGAGCTCGAGCTTTTTCGAGCCGAGCTTTTTAACAATCACCAAATTATTAAGGAATTATAAAGCTTGATTTTAATTTCAAAAGATGCAATATACTAATTTTGTATACCTTAAGTGAAGTGAATGCGAGTTAAAAGCTAGAAAGCTTATCTCCAAAACAAGTTAATGATCTTATAGGTTCATCACTATTTTCATTTTGTATTATGTTACATAAAATTAATCAAACTGGCTAAAAAACTTATTTATGAAGAAAAATAACAAATTTAAAATCTACATTTATTATTTGACTCCCCGATTCCACAATACTTTACTTTAATAAATAGTTAAAATTACATAATTAATTAGACTAGATACATAAAGGTACTACAACATTAATTTCAAGAGTTGAAAGAAGTAGATGAAAAGGTTTTAAAATGGTTATATCTAGTAGAAAAATATCATATTTACACTTAGTCAAACACAAGATTGATTTTTTGAATGTTCACAAAGTAAAGATGATTACAAATTAAATAGCAGTCCAGTCCCAATTGTGGCATAATATTCATGGCTAAACTTATTATTTTAGAATATAATATATGCATTAAATAATATTTAATACTGTAACAACAATAATTTATTGCCATCCTAAAATGAGTGGCATTTCTAAACTTTAATGAAGAAAATAATGTACAGATAAAGAAAATTAGAAGAAAGATCAGAAATTAGGACGGAATAAAGAGAAAGAAAGAGACAGCTACCTCTGTCACTCTCCTTATCAGTGGCCAGGGAGGGGGGGGTAGAGGTTGTTTACTAAGCCTCTGTCCCAATTTTTTGTCTCCGTCTGACTCGTGTGTGCGTGGGTATGTCAGAGAGCTGAGTTAATTAGGAGATAAGGAATCCTTACTACAAAATGCAAAAATACAAACTACTTGTCATACAACTATAAATGACGGCTCATATTTTTTGTCTTATTTTTATAAATCAAATGAGACCAAAATGAAATTTGTACGATATACCGTTTAAGAGATAAGCCATGATAAAACGATAGACTTAAATGCTCTATTTCGTGGTTCTCCAAAGTCAACTAAATATAGCTCCGATTTCCGTCTAAATGGAGATAATATTTCTTGTTACCTCTGCCAATGCCCTTCCTTATCACTAGGGAATATTTTTTGTTTGTTTTTTTTGTGGGAGGGAACGCTCTTCCAGTTTAAAGATCGCAACAATTATCTTTCCGATAAGAACTCTCTTATCAAAAGCTCGGCTCGAGAGTCGAGCTTTTTTGAAAAAAGTCGAGCCGAGCCGAATTTTGGAAAGCTCGACCAAAAAGCTCGACCGTTCGAATACTCGCACACCCCTACCGGCACACAACTCATCAAACAGAGTATAATAAAGTCCTTTTTGCGCTCTTGTGGGTAACATCGCGTGAACGTTAATATTCCACCTCCTTCTTCGCCTTCTTTTCCTAATTAGGAGAGTGAGAGGAAGGTACTCCTCATCTCTTGACGACATCTTCCTCAATTGGCGCGGAAAAAAGGAGTTGAAGAGTTGGTTGAAAACAGTGTCCGCTGCAGTTGCCTGAGCAAACACAGTTACCGGTAACAGTGGCCGGCCACAGTTACGGTAACAGTGGCCGGCCACAGTTACCGTAACAGTGGCCTCATGGCCTAAGGCTATTTTATGATCATAAATTTTTGTTTTTTCTCCTCCAAAACTATTTTGGAATGGTATTCACTAAATCAATTTTTAAAATAATACCAGTTGTAAGAATGAGTGTTGTATTACCTCATTTTTGAACTTAGTTGAAGACAATGATAGAAACTAATATTAAAAAACAAACAAACACTGACCTTTAGCTAAATTCTGGTTTTCAATATAATTTTTGGTATTAGTTTTACATTTTTTTTAACAATCCCTTGGTTTTTACCACATACACTGCATAAATGAAGACAGGTTTGATTTGATTTGAGATCAACGAGGAATTCATACCCACCTAAACTCTGGTTTATACACTGGATTAAGCTAAATTAACACCTCATTAAGGAAATTTTTATATTTTTGGAAACATTTCTTTATGTTCTGAAGTACTTAAAACGTATATCGACACCTACTCAGGTTAAATGAAATCTGCCTAATATCTTGAAGAATAGTTATGTAAGTCTGACTAGTAGTGAATATTTTTACTTAAAAGTATTAGTTACTAAAAAAGGCAAATAAAGGTTGAGAAACATTTGGATGAAGAACAATTTTTTAATACTGGTAATTAGGGTACTGTTTAGTAATCTGGATTATTACTATGAAACTAAATGGGCAATTAATTCAATATTCAATTTACGTAAAAATCTAAATTAAAGAAAAGTTAAGAAAAAATATAAATGACATGACTTAAAATCAAGGCTTGAATATGTATAAACTTATTGGAATGAAAACTGTGCTTTCTCATTCATGTACTTTATGTTTAGATTATGTTATTTGTACGATTCATGTTTAAATCAAATACAGTTATGATTATTTTAATTAAAATTTATTAAATTATTTTAGACCTGTCAATTAATGGTCAAAATAGTGTTTAATGAAAACACTATTCCTTTAATAGTTTTAACATTATTATATAATTAAAAAGTTTTTTTTGACAAAATTATCATTAATCTGATTATTGGTGTTGAGGCAAAGGTTGTAATTTACGACAAAAAAGTGAATAAAATTCTGAAAAAATACTTCATTAAGTAACCACCGCATTCACACCTAGCCTCAATTGAAAAAAAAATACTCTGACCATGTCAAACATCTACTAATTAAATTTTACCCGCAACAATACTCTGGCCAAAGTATTTTCAACATCCAAACCTTACCAGGTTGAATACCAAACAACTTGCAACAACGTCAGGCTGAGGAATGAGGAAGCACAGTTCATGCAGTGGGTCACTGACCTGAAGAGCTGCTTTCTGTCAGTGCGGTTGCATTGGGCTGCACTTCCGGAACTGTGTTCAACTGAGGCACGGCCACTGTCGGACGCTCCTCATTGGACCGTTTCCGATTCGGTGTTAGTGTTCCTTGCAATCTGTTTCAACAAATTTAACTTTGAAACTCAGGCAAAGGGTAAAATATAATTTAAAATTATTTACTACTCTTCTTAAAGAGCAGAAAAATTCAATGTTAGCATATTTTGGAAACCATTCTCTTAACTATGACTAAGTTAAGTACATTGCGTTGCCACGATCTTAGCTTGGCAGTTTTCTGAATAATCGTTAAATGAGTTTATCTCATTATAACACACACATTATGTCTCTTTATAACATTTTGATCTCCTCAACTGCTATAAAGCTTGTTTTTTATAAAGAGTTACATAGAAAGTATAAATTTGTTAGGCTTATAAGTAATTGGTCATGATTTAAAATAGTAAAACACCTTTTCCCAAAGACTGAACCTGTTTCAAAAAGCCATAAAAAGTAAATAATTGAAAAAATATCAATGAACACTTATCTGATCAGTTTATTTTCAGACTAAAAAAATGCATTTAAGATTTGAACACTGTTTTATTAAATATTAGGGGTGTGCAAATAGTAATTTTCAAACTTGAGCCGAGCCGAGCTTTTTAAAAAGTTCTCGAGCTTGAGCTTTCTCGAGCCTAGCTTTTTTAACGATCATCACACATTTGAATAAATAAGCTTGATATTAATTTTAAAAGATACAACAGATTAATTTTGATACACCCAAAGTGAACGCCAGCTCAAAATAAGAAAGATTATCCCCAAAACCCCCATTACTGATATGATAGGTTGATCAATATTTTGCATTATGATAAAAAAATTAATACAACTGGCTTTAAAATAAAAATCATTATTTAGAATAATAATAAATTTACAATTTGCATTTATTTTTCGTCCACAATACTTACACCTAAAAAATAAATAATTAAAATCATACAATTAGACCAGTAACCCACTACAACATTGATTTCTAGTGTTAAAAAGAGTTATTAAAATGAAAAAGTTTTTAAATCGCTGTACCAAGAAAAAGTATACATGTTTCCTCTAGGTCAAATGCAAGATGGTTTTTCTAATTAAATTTCAAAAAGTATACTGTTCACAAAAATAGCAGTCCCAGTTGTGGCATAATATTCATGACTAAACTTATTGTTCAGAAGATAAAATGTGAATTAAATAATACTTTATAAAAACAATAATAATCTATAATTACTTTTCATTGTAAAAATAGCTGTATTTAAAAACTTTAGAGAAAAATAATAATGTAGGTTTAAGAAAATATGAAAGAAAGCAAGAGAGAGAAACAGCTACCTATCTCTCTCTCCTTATCAGTGACCAGGTGGGGTTTGTTTACATCGACTAAGCCTCTGTCCACATTATTTTCCGACTACATGCAACTATGTGTGTGCATGCGTCTTTAGTGTGAGAGTTAATTAGGAGATAAAGAGTCCCTACTACAAAATGCAAAAATACAAACTACTTGTCATAACACTAAAAATGATGGCTCACATTTTTTGTCTTATCTCTATGAATCAAAAGCGACCAAAATGAAACTTGTGATAGGCCGCCAAAGAGACAACCATTATTAAACAATAGACTAGATGCCATATTTCGCCGCTCTCCACGATCAACTAAATATAGCTGAAACCCTCTGACTTACGTCTAATTGGAGGTAATATTTACCTGTCAACGTCCTTTCCTTATCACTTCAGGGAATATTGTTTGTGAATGTTTTCGTGGAAAGGAAACGCTCTTTTGGTTTAATAAGTCCAAAAAAGATTGTAATAATTATCTTCCCAATAAAAACTCTTGTTTCAAAAGCTCGGCTCAACCATAGATAGAGCTTTTTCGAGAAATCTCAAGCTGAGCCGAATACTGAAAAGCTCGAGTAAAAAAACTTGATGGGTCGAACACTCACACACCCCTACTTTTTATGTTGTTGTGTTGTTCACTCCCGAGATCTTCTGGGTTTCCCCGCCTAGAGTTGTTATTTCGCTATAAAGCCGACGTTTCGGACTTGTTACAGAAGTCCATCTTCAGGGCGAGCACAATTCAACTTCTGCACTGAAGAGGTCGATGGTCTGAGTCACAGTTTAAATAGACTCCATTGGTCGGGTTGATCAAACTATCAGAAGGCTGTGCCATTCTAGAGCCTCCGGGAATGTCCCGGGTTCTGGAATTCAGTCGAAGACAGCCGCAGTGAGGTGGAGGTGGGGCATTGTTTACATTCTTTGCCCAAAGTTGTTGACCCTCCGCTCTATTGTCTATTAAATGGTCGGAACATTCTATTTTATTTATAACTGGTGCCCATGTGTTACTTATATCCTTTAACAAAGATCCTTAAATCCTTTAATAAAGATCCTTAAATCCTTCAATAAAGATAAAGGAATAGATTTAAGTATTACATGGGCACCAGTTATAAAGAGAATAGAATGTTCTGACAATTTAATAGACAATAGTGCGGAGGGTCAACAACTTAGGGCAAAGAATGTAAACAATGCCCTGCCTCCACCTCACTGTGGCTGTCTTCCACTGAATCCCCGGACCCACACATCGGAGGCTCTAGAATGGCACACGCTCCAGATAGTTCGATCAACGCCAACCAACGGAGTCTATATAAGTTGCGACCCAGACCATCGGTCTCTTCAGTAGAGAAGTGGAATTATTGTGCTCGCCCTGAAGATGGACTTCTGTAACAAGTCCGAAACGTTGGCTTTACAGCGAAATAACAACTCTACGCGGGGAAACCCAGAAGATCTCGGGAGTTATTTAAGTGCCCGAGGAAGATTATCTTAGAATATTGTTGTGTTGTTGTTTGCTTTAGTATTTTTATACTTTGGTAATGCTGCTTCAAGATCATCAGCTAAAACGCTGGGAGATTTACTGTCACCTTATTTCCTCTTATGGATTTGTAAGGGTTAAGGAAAAAGGCCTTTTGAAATAGATTTCAGTTAACGGACAAATCATAACTGGAAATATTATTTGAAATACTGGAGCAAATAGTATACCTGGCCTGCACTTCGAGGACCTCGATGCTGCTTTGACTGGGATTGCTGATGACTTCTATGTCACTGTCGTACCTGCGAGGGGGCAGGCTTCCCCCTCCCCCACCGCCCACCTCTCCCCCCACTACCTCCGCCTCAGCTTCCACCCTTTGTTCGAGGGATGCTGCTGAACCTAAACATTTGATGATGGAGAAAATCAACAGATGTAAACTTTGATTAATATATTAACTGCCATGCTATGCCTATTTTTGGTCTGAATGCCGTAATGCCTCACACATTTTTTATTTAAAATTCAGTTATGTAAGGTTTTTTGGGGTTAGATATAATGACTATGAGTTGACCTAATGAGTCAATAGCTTGGTGTTTTTCTTCGAAGTTTAACATTTTTTAACAGTGTTTTATTGCTTAACCCAATATACACTCTCAATCTCCATGTCAAGCCATCATAAAATTTTGGGTTATGAAATCTATAAACAATTCTTTAATGTAACAAGTAAAGAACCCAAACTAAATAACATATGTTTAAAGTATTAGGGAAACCGTAAGAAAGGAAGGAAGAATAGGTAAAATTTTACTCCACAACATGGAGATTACTGAAACTTTCCATGTCGTATAAAATCATACCCCTTACACATTTTTTTTGACAGAAGAGAGTTTGGCAGATCCGAATCACCACTGCTTTCACTGAGATTCAAAAAATGCTTACCGCACAAAATAAAATCCGTAAGTGAAGAAATCTAAATTTTACAGAAAGGCTTGAAGATAGGTCACTACTAAGTCAAAACATAGACTTCCAACTGGAAGTAGTATTAATCGGTACTTTCTCATTTTGAGGAAGAGCCATTCGCTCCTATTGTAGAAAAATACTTTTTAAGAAATGCAAGTTTGTAAATTTGATCTTAATTATACAATCGAGACAACTTACCGATACTACAGTCAGAGGGGGAGTGGTGCAGAGGGGACGAGACCTCCTGGGCCCCGGCCGGAATGTCCACCTCCTTGTCTGTGGACGGCAAAGGCGCCTCTTCCATCTCGACCACCAGAGTGCTCCCACAGGCTGGACACTTGGTGCCTGGAAAATATGTAATATTTCCTTAGTTTCTGAGAAGAGCCAAGGCTCAAAAGTAAAAAATAGAACTTTCTATTTCTAAAGCTATTTCAGCTTGTTATATCGTTTTTGTTAGGAAGAAATAAATTTAATATTTCACATTGCGATTAATTTCCTATTGTGATTGGTTGTCGGTGTTCTGAAGCGATTTCCGACTTTTGATGAGATTCCTGCATTGCAGAAAATAACCAGGAGGAGAGAGCTGGTAAGTTGAGAAAAGATTTGGCCTTTGCTTACATTTTTCAACAATATTTTTTTGCACTAAACACCAGACCAAAATGTTCCTGTTGATGAGAGTTTGATGAAATTTAGAGGGGTATAATACAATCAGTTCAATAGAACAAAGCAAGCCAGAGTTTGTATGAAACTATTCAAGCTCAGTGAATCAATGACTACCCCCTGTCAATGATTAATGATGCATTTCCAGAAACATCCACCCTAATTCTTTTGGAATCTATAACTAAGTCATTTCAGCAGTGAACCGAAACTTGATGAACTATGTCATCAAGTGCAACATTCAGCATTTTCATGAGGTCAGGAAGGGAGTGAGAAAGTGGCAGTTTCCACAAAAAATATTATGAGCATGGATATTTATGCCGCTTTTGAAGGGGAGCGGCCTAGCGCCTACAATTCTCAGTCCCACATTTGTGAGCTCCCTGAAGTATGTTTATAATGAATAGCAAATTAAAAATTATAATGATAAAATAAAAATTTAGAAAAACTGTATTACATTCATTGAAGTTCAATATTAAGCAAAATGAAAATAAAGAAAAATATTACTTAGTAAAACAATTGATAATAAAACACAATGCCTAACAATAAGTTTTAGGCATTGTAATAATGGTAACAATGTTATCTGAGTGGGTAGAATCACAACAATATTGACTTACATAACATACCAGGTGTTTAAAAAAAAAGATATGGGTCTCACAGTATTTATACCATTCAATCTGTCTTCACAAATAAAATATCACTTGAATGAGCGACGATCAGTTTTATCCAAGGGGTATTTATTGTGATTGAGATTATTCTAAGGATAATTTGTATCCGAATCTCGAATCCACCAAATCATTGTAAAAGATTCGGATACAAGATTCAAAATTCCTGGATTCCACCATCACTAGATTAGCCACACGACATGCAAGGAGTTGATAAACACAAATGACTTAATCCCTAACAATACCACTAGGTTTACTGATGCAACTCTAGTTTCATTACAATTCTGCAGGTTGGATTCACTAATTGGCAGCAAAACATTCAATTTCCTTTTTTATGTCCTACAAAAATCAAAATTATCTGATGTGAGGTCTGGAGAACCGTGACCATATGGAAAAAGATTCCTTATACAGCCTAATTCATATCTGACTACTGGTTTAGCTGCCTGCAGTCGGATGACAAATCTTGTTCCGTCAGATACAACCACAGACTCAGCTCACTAGATCTCCCACCAAGCAATTTTCCTTCTATAAAAAGATATAACCCTAAATGACTAGAAAATTAAATGGAATAGTAACAAATCTCGAGTTATAATCAGCTAACCTAGCAACACTTGTTAGCCCTTTGAGCCCCAAATTTTTTTATTTCTCAAGCTTTAATTTGAAAATTTTTATTTTGTCTGTATTTGTTCTATTTTTTGGGTATGTCCTTTTTAATTGCCCACATTTATAGACAATATGCCTAATTATAAATTAAAAATAAAAACATGCCCCCTCCCTACTACAAGAGAAAAATTGAGCAGAACAGGTGTCCACTGTAATCACTATTGAACATACTATTCCTGTCAACTTCCACTCAAGCCAGCCACTGTTTATTTAAGTAAGCCTTCCCACCAGTTCTACCACAGAATTGCATGCCTATAGGGGTTGCTCTTGGTCAGGAATTGAACTTGTGCCACTCTGAATGTCTTCAACGTTGACTCGCCAGTCAATGCCTTGGAATACTCGCCACGATATGAACAGTTGGACGGAAGAACGCTTGACATTTAAAGCCAACAGACGACCTTGGAGGCAATTCATTGAACTACTTGAGTAAGCTCCACTAGTCACAACTAATCTTTAAAGACATAACACCATCTCCACTGCTGAAGTGGGTTAGCAGCGGGGCAGTAGCATGGACGACGTGAACTGCCGATACATCGGCGCTTTCATTGGGGTTCAAAGGGTTAAGTATTTTGGAATTCTGGTTTAGCAGCACCTCGTGTGTAGTGTGAAAAATGACACAGGAGATACCTGCAGAAAAAACTGTTTCAGTCTCTCTTTCAAGTGATGTATTATTTCATACAAGGTAAAAACAATATAGTTTATTGGTTTTAACCTCCGAAAACAACTTTTTAAGATTCGGGGGGCACTAAAACTTCCAAAAACAACTCAAATTCTAAAATGTTGACATAAACAATTCTTTCTCCATTTACTATGAATAGGGGGGAGAAAATAAAAAATAAGTAAACTAATCAAATAGTTTGAAACAGAATTTTATTAAGTTCATTTTTATTACTCTACGATACTTACCAGTTCTAAAAAAAGCTCCAAGCAGAGCATTTTCTGACTAAAAGGATTTTTGGTATCTATTATTTATTTACCTTTCCTTTAAATATCAATATAACTCTAAATGTTATATAAATGGAGAAGAAAAATCTGGAAATGATCTATATAAACTATTTTACACGCTTGACAAAGCAAAGTACTCAACACCCTTTAATACTCACCATCATTGTTGACCTTATCAAAACTTGTTAAAGATGATAAGACAGTGGGCTGCAGCTCCAGCGAAAACATGGAAGAGCATTTCATGCATCGGTAAGCCACCTGGTTCATTGCACTTAAAGATCGAGCTTCTAAAAATGATCGGACTCTCTTTAACAGCTCCTAAAACAGGAAACAGGAACCATAAAAAAACGGAAAGATATAGCGGCATATATGGAGTAGCACTTTAATACAGGTTGTAACTGTTATTTCGTAAGAAGACAAATAGAAAAAGTACTTTGCAACGGTGTTGTACTTGTCTAATAACAAGACGGACAAGAACCATTGAACTTGGTTCTTGAACCAAGAGCCAATAACTTTCTTTTTTTTTATTTCATTTTATTTCATTCATTTCATTTCATTCATTGAACTTGAGACTTTTTGAAGAAAAAAAATTAAGCTAGGGGATTTCACAAAAAACAGGAAACCTCAGTGCTGTTTTAAGTAATACTTTTGTATGATTTGTGTGACCTCTAAAAAAATAAGAAGACCTAGGCATAAGGTTTACCGAGATTTAAGTTCTGCATTTTTTATATATTGGTAAAAGTTTTCAATTAGAAATAACCACACCTTCATTGGTTACATTATTTACACTGCACAAAGATTAAGTTTGTAGTTTTATATTTCATTGGTTTCATGGTGAAAAAAGTTATTTTAATTCAATATTTACTAAAAAAAAGGCTACCAACTAGCATGAGATGTTTATTTTCACATTTACTTGCATGTATTGTTTGATGTACCGTACCCCTTGTTGGAAAATCATTAAATAAATTTAATTGGATTGTGCATTTTTTTATTACAGAAGTTTAATGACTGAAGTTCTGTAGCACTTACAATCCACTGAAGCTTATAACTCAATCCCCTATATTCACAGTATGTTTCACCGCTACAGTAAAGTGAACCAAAAAACCTAATAATGTAACATTTTGAATTTTAAATTTGAAAGAGGCATAAGATATTTTTAATAATAACTATACATATATTTTTACTCAGTTCTGTTTATATTTTTAAAACTGACATTTTATTAGTTTTAACAGTAGTTTCATGTTTTGTGTAAATAAATGGATTGTTTGAATTTGGGATTTCATCTGCCCACATATCAATCACCAATCTTAATCGCAGAAATTTAGAATACTATTTTTGGTTGTAATCATGTGTTCAGATCCCATTTTAGTCTGGCATCTAAACTTACATTCATTACAGTGGTCACTGACATTAAAAGAAAAGCACGATAAAAGATTTTTAATTTTATCTCAGACTGGCGTTTACAATGATTACACTGTTGCTCTATTTCAGCCAAAATGATTCATTCTACATTATCAACTTGACTAGAAAGAGGAGGAAAAATGAGGGAAAAGGAAGAGGGTGAGAACATAAGCTAAGAAAAAGTCTAGTGATTAAAAAGACAATTTTTGCATATATTATTTTTGTTACCATTTTTCAGCAAGCTATTTTAATAAATCCAATAGGGTAGTCTTTGCAACCGCATCAGTCCAGTGAGAAATTCATGTTGACTATATTTGATGTAAGACCTACAAAATGACTATTTTTTGTTTGTCAATGCTCAAGGTATTTTCATAAGAGGTGCATTAAAAACTTTTAAGGAGGAGCAGTCCCATCCCCTAAAAGTTTTGAGGGCACACAGTGAATCAAACCCAAGACCTCTTGACCCGGAGTCCAAGACGCTAACCACTAGGTAGGCAACCAATGAAAATATACAAATTTCTTCATGCAAATTCAAATAAGTTTGATATGCCTGGAAAAAATTTTTGATGAACTCTTCTAAATTGTAGCTTGGAAATCATATTACCATAAATAATACATAAATTGGAAAGTAAACTCAACACGTTTTTGTTATAAGTCACAAATTATAGATGAATGGAACTTTGAACACACTACTGACATAAAAGAAAAAAATCCAGTTTTCCCTGTGCATCACTGTTGATAGAAAAATACAAATGAATAAGACTTTTCTTAGTTTCTAACAGAAATCTTGAAAACTATGCATCTTATAGAACACTTCAATTTAAACATCAAAGAAAATAATTTTCCTTCAGTTCAGTGTTTTTGTAGGTCTGCAGATTTTATGGATCCAGTAATATGAGTTTTTCAAGGGAAAAAATTGATTTTTTTGTGTTTTGTGTGCCATATTGTGTAAGTTGTAAATACACAAAAACCGTGACTTTCCAGAAACATAAAGAGGTTTCCTTTAATATGATATAATATTTTTTATTATATCATAATTTAAAAAAATTATAATTTAAAGAGTTTATCAACAATAGGGAGTTCTTCGATAACCCCCGTAACCAGGGGGTATAATGTAACTACCCTTTAGTTTGGGAAAACTTAAGTAGATACCTATAGTAATCATTCGCGTAAGTCGTGGGGGATCGAGTGGGGGCTCTTGCCCCCCCCCCCCCAATAATTTTGGGATTATAATTTATTGATTTATTTAATTTTTAGCCGGCAAAATCACTCGGTTGCTTGGCTGCGTCGTGCGATTCTCTTGATTGTTCATCGCTGTCACCTTGGGCCATTTCGTAGGCGTCACACTATGGACAACACTTCTTTTTCTCTTTTCGCAGCAGTCATATCTATTGGCCATATCGTGGCCAGGAAATCTGTCGTTGCTGACTGGCATGTTTCCTGGTTGTCTTGCATGATTCTCTCGCTATTTTCGAGGACGGCATATGTATTGGCCACAGTGCGGCCGAGAAATCTGTCGTTATACTGTAGCTGGCAAATCTCTCTGCCGCATTGCTGCTGGAAAACCGCTTGCTCTTTTCTTGGCCAATACACCAGTCGCATTATGGCTGTCAAATCGCGGTCGTTTAGGCCTATACAACGGCTGGAAAATCGCTCAATGTTTCCGCGGCAAGTAAATCTCTTGGTTGCATTGTGGCCAGGAAATATTTTGGACATATTGCGATATTAAATCTCTCGGCCGCAGTGCGGGTGCCATATCATATTGTATTTTACAAAGATTGTGCTCATGTATTCATTTTATGAGACAACATGGGCAATTTCACTGGTCAAAATTTTTTTTTGAAATAGTCAGGAATGGTCGGAAGAGTCGGAATTTGGTCAACAAATCGTGGCCCGGTATTGCGGCAAAGCTCTCGGTCGTGTAGTGGCTGTTGAAATCTATCAGTCAAACCTGTTGGTTGTTCTGCATATGGGAAATGTTTATCGTATTTTGAGACAAATACCTCGATTATTCGCATACAATAAATCTTGGTTGTTTCATAAAACAAATCTTTTAAGGTTTATAGCAATCAGCATATTTCTTACAGTCATTTTGCGGTAATAAAATGTCATGGTTGCATCAGGGAGGGGGGAGTCTGAAAATCTTGCCCCCCAACCAATCAAAATGTTGAAATTAAAGAGGGAATTATTGAAATGCTAGGAGGAAAGAACAAAATGCTGAAATTACACCCATGACAGTAAACATAAATCTTCCTTGAAAATAGGGGTGTGCGAATAGTGATTTTTTGGTTCGAATCAAATTGAATTGAATAGTTTATAACTATTCCGAATATAGAATATTTTCGAACGAATATTTATGTTAATGGTTATTCGTTCAAATGAGATCAAATTTTAAATCGCAGCATGTAAGTATAAATACTCTTTCGCAGCAAACCTGTATACTCAGCAAATTACCAAGCATTTTTTTAGCAACTATTCAATAATTAATATAATGTTATCAAAACAAAAGTGTTATTTCATTGAGTTTTCTTAATTTTATTTACTGTTGTTTTTACTTTCTCCCTCTCCTTCCTGTATTTATCTTATTTAATTATTAATAGCATAATAACATGTCAAAATAATATAGGTCAAATATCACTTACTGAAGTACACAAAGGTACAACTAATCAATTAAGAATTTAGAAATTTATTGATTCCCCTTAAGCATAGGTAATATTCATTTGAATAAGCATAATTAGGCCTATAAGCCTATTAGCTGGTTGCAATTTCAGGATTAGGCTACTTAACAATTCCTTTTCTACTGCAACCTAAATTTGTTCACTTTTAGGCCTCTGCGTCCCTTTGTTCCTTTTCCTTTTAACGAACCAATAAATTATTTGATCAGGGACTAGGCTTAAGCGATTAGACCAAAGAATTACATGTAAAACTTGGTTCACCAACTACTTCATATTTGAAGAAAGCCTTACAATTTTATTTGTGCATTAATGCCTGAGAACAAAGATTTTGATTCTCCTAAAGTAATACTATAAAATAATAGTAAGTCAGACCAGTAAACTTAACCTAAATTTCAAGATAATTTACATAGGCCATTTACTTACAACAAAGATTATTTGTTTTACATTATAAACAGCAAGTAAACTCATTAATTAGGCTTAAGTTGTCAAACCAACATTGTACTGTTATCTAAAAATGACCATTTTAATCAAGTATTGAAAAAACACGCTCCGCCTGATTCGTCAGATTTCAACAAAATAAAACCAATTTTTGATAATTCAACGTTTCTATGTCTACGTAATTGCTTAATTGAAAAATAAAGAAATCTGAGCGATTGAAACAAAGACGCGATAGACGTTCTCGAGTTATTAACAACAACTAAACTTCAAAAGCAGACGAAGATTAGAACGACGACGACATTCGAAAACGAAAAGACAAATAATGAACAGGTCCACCAACTCTGCCAGCCCAAAATTATTGTACTTCATCGTATCAAAGTTGGAAGCGTTACGGCCTAAAAAAGTCGTGCGAAACACCAATACGACTATTTATTTATGGGGTATTTACAGGATATTTCGTTTTGGCAATTGAAGACGACTCTGGACACTGTCGGTCATCGGTGAACGGTGAACTCTGATTGGTCTTGATAGCAATTCTCTCTTTTACCAACTGATACTTCGTCGGTATTGGATACGGGTCAAGACAGAACTGATGAAGGATGGACTATTATTTTTAAATGATTTAATGCTGTGATACGAGAATTTATCTTACGAAAAAATTTGTTGTCGCGTCGGATATTGCGCAGTATATTAACGTAAGTACTGCACGACTGATCAACACGGCAGAGGGAATTTGGTGGCAAAACTGCGATGTCAGTATTATTTTACAGCAGCTATTCATCTGTCGTCTGTCCACGTGAGGACGCAACTGTTTCTGATGTAAAAAATGGAGTTGTTTGCAACTACAAAAAACATACTTTTATTTTGAAAATGGGTACGTTTTCACCTACTTTTGATTTTATGCCAGTCCTTTAAATATTCGATTCGGTCATATCGAACTTCTTTGCAATCTCGAATCGAATCGAATATCACGATATTCGATTAGAAAAAGTTCGAAATTTGAATATTCGCACCCCTACTTGAAAACATAGTGATATATTTATTTTCATGGGAAATATTTGAGCAAATATTATCATCCATTGATCACTGATCTTTCCTTCTTGTTCAAATTCTAAATAATTTTCGCGGACCACACAAGCATTTTGGTCTTAAACAGATATATATCTTAACGAAGAGTAGAGAAATCTGTCACAGAAAACAATCCTTTGTTTATAATCAACAGAATATGAAAGTGGAACCTGAGCGTCCGCATGTTCCATGATGAAGGTTCTCTCTCGGCAGGGCTTGCGGATTGTGTTGAAGGTGAGTCTGACTGTCGGAGGGTCGTTTGCAACTTTCTCACATGACTCGACAGACTCTAAACTCCACCTAGTAACTGTGCGCCCCGTTGTAGTGCTCTTCTCTCGAATCTCTCTGTAAGTGAAAAAAATATTTATTTGGTGATAAATTTGTTTTTCAGAATGGCAAGAATGCTACTAATATTTTTAATCAATAGACACATAAACAAAATTGTTGGTATATTAAAATATACTTACTGGCAAAAAAAAACTCAAACCCTTAATCACTTATCACTTAATCACTTTATTAAGACAGGTACCTCATGGAGGACGTTACCCTGAATATGAGTGAAGGATGAGTGTGATGATCGTGATGGTAGTGGCGCGATCTTGTAGCCTTGTTACTGACTAAGGTTGGCATGTTCCTTAGACAGGATTGTTAATTAATAGCCCAACAACCAATGGCAGCTGGCTCCAGAAACAACCCTTTAAAAAGCTACTAACTTTTCTCGGGATCGATCCGGCTACCTACAAGTTTGTAGGCGGGCACTATAACCACTACACCAACCAGCCCTTGTAGATGTACGAAGTTACTGTCCTAAAACCACGACCTAAAATTTTATTTGCCAAGTATATTTAAGTACTTCAACAAATGTTTGACGAATACATCGGTCAGTACTAAGCAGTCTGAAAGGAAGACTCACAGGTTTATATATTTGTTAAGACTCTATATAATAAATCTGACACATAACCTAACAATGGCCGCGTCAGAAATGCATCAAACCTACCGAGACTAACTCTGAAGAGTGTGGTGACTGCAAGGCTCCCTTCCATAACATGAGGGTTGGAAGGGAGGTTTCTATTTACGAGGTACGTTTGGAAAGTAAGTTCCGTTTGGGAGTAAACAAAATCTCAATGCATTAACCACATTTTTATTGTATACATCTTAAAGAGCGTTCCTTAAAACTACTTTTTTACATAGTTCCCACAGTATTTAGGCGCTTGTCATATCTAGAGAGAAGCTTTTCAATTTGTGCTGAAATGGATTCTGCCGCCTGTGCACACAGCCATCTTTAAGGTTTTTATCATTCACAAACCGATAAAGGTTACAATGGTGTATAGAAGAGTTCGTGAAATTTGAGGGAAACACTCAGAGAGATCAGTAATTTTGAATTTCCTTTTCTCCTGAACTGTATTGTTGATTTTGCAACGAGATCGTCAGTAAAGACAGGTGGTTGGCCACTCCTCTCTTCATCGTGGACAATGGTGTGACAATCTTTACAGTCCGGTAAAAAAGGAAATTGACAATTACTGATCCCTCTGAGTATTTCCCAAAAATTTCCCGAACTCTTCTGCACACCATTTTAACCTTTGTTGGTTTGTGAATGACGATGAACTTAAAGGTAGCGTCAGCGGGTGGCTGTGTGCACAGGCGGCAGAATTCTTTTCAGAACAAATTGAAAAGCTTCTCCCTAGATATGACAAGCGCCTAAATATTGTGGGAACTATGTAGAAAAGTAGTTTAACACATGCTATGTAGTTAAGATGTATATAATAATAATGTTGTAAATGCATTGTGAAATTGTTTAATTCCAAACGGAACTTACTTTCCGAATGTACCTTGTATGAGGTTTCTATTTATCAATTTTATGACATTGAAATATTTTATAGTAACTGGATAAACTGGTAAACATAAAATTACACCGAGCAAGGCTTAGTCCACCAGGTACTAAGGATTATTTATTTAGAATATTTAAGATTTTATTGGTAAAATAAGTTGGAAGACTCAAATGATTAGAGAAAAAACACATTATAGAATAAATAGCTTAATGAGTGGCAATTGTCTACATAGTAACACAAATGTTCAGCATCACTTAATGTACCAAACACCTATGACAATTTGTTATGGTTTATTCATATAGCACTTTATGTGAGATTGGTTTTGTTTTTCTGCAATTTTAACCGACATAAAAAATGGAGGATTCAATATCCTAGTTTTATAATACCTAATTTCCCCCCTAATTTTCATGAAGATTCCAGATTTATTTCCTTTTCAGAGAAACTAAGTAATCTGGACTACCAAGTTACTGAGTACTGATTTTGAGGGACTAGGTAGACGTGAGTCGATCCTTGGCAATGGTCATCGGTAAAACCAGTTGGTTCTTGGGCATTAATACTGATACTGGTAGCGAGAGTTGGACATACCCAATGTCGGTACGATACCTTCCGCTCCCAGGCAGAGCAACTTGAGCCAAGTTGCTGGTTAAATTCGGTTACGTTTTTTTTAAAGAAAACAATTTAATGGAAATAATGACAGGAAGTAATATTTTATTCATAAATGTCTGCCAATAGAGTCAAGATGAAGAAAAACATCAGACTTAGTTGAAACTGTCTTGTTCTACCATGTGCCTGAAACTGGCAGCTAACCGCAAGTTCTCTAAAAACAAAGAGAACTAGATATCCTCCCCTATTTATAGCCTTTTTGTTTCTGGAGGTCTTTTTAGCTGCCAGTGAGAGACGGATGATATAGAGCCAATTGTATCATCAATTTAACAGAATTATGAAGGTTGACAACTTAACTTGAGCCAAAATAAAATTATTGAAGATGCTTCATACTACCTGTTTGTAAAAATGTTTAAACCATTAATACTGCCAGACATTAATAATTTACTATGTCAACGATCTAGAAGTTGTAAGCTATTTTCACTACACAACATGGATGATTTGAGTTACATGTGGATGATGGTTGTGGTAAAGATAAAAATATTCAGTATTGACAAATGTCTAATCTCTCGAAAGTTGGTTTCGCTTTATTAAATTATTAAAAAAAAAATCATAGTAGTAATAATTATTGTTGTAATATTATTGCCTAGTATTTTTAGTTTAAAATGTAATGGCTTTTCTAAATGAATTCTTGTACTGTATATATTAGGAATGGGCCGATTCCTGAATTTCTCAATTCCGATTCTTGTTTTGATTCTGAAATTTTCTCACGATTCTCAATTCCGGGTCCAGGTAATAAAAATCACTTGCAAGTCCAAACATCTTTTACTAGCCTAATCTAAATTAATAAAAAGTATGATACAATGAAAAATTTAAATTGGGTCATGAAAACTTATAAGTATGGAGATAGAATTACCTAAGAAAAATGTTGTGTCTTGAGAGGCTTGATAAGTCATAAAATAAAAAATTAAAACTAAAAGTTAGGGTTATACTTCAAGTTTCTATTGAGGAACACAAGCATTTGAACCCTGGGTCATATCTGTTTCTCTTTCTGACAGAAAGTTTTTGTCGCAGATTTGACCTGAGATTGAAGACAGTCTTTCTGGAAAAACAAACGCAAACAAACTGCGACGCTGACTGCCGACGTGAAATGGAAACTGTGTTGTCGACGAGATGTGAAACGAGTGTGAGTATCCGTGCCAAATTTAATGGCTAAAGTTCACTATTGCCGAATCAGTGTGAATCTGGACGTTTGGCATACAATTTGCCGCACAAATCCTAATGAGAGCGACATAGAACGAGTTATGCCGAGCGCATCGGTAATTCCCCAGGATCCTGGGGATCCGCCCTGATTGGAAGATAGTGAACTTGATCCATAACTATCGTATACGTGGTTTATAATTTTTGTTTTTCATGAAATTACCATACTGAGTACTGATGGACGATGGTGCAACCCTGACCATTTGATGATATATAGGAATAGGATATTCGATAGGATATTTGTCGTTGATTTTTGCCGTATGACAGAAGTAATTTACGAAGCTTTTCATTGCCAAAGGTAGTAAATTATAGTTTCTTTAAAAACTTTAAAAAAATAATCTGAATTTTTTCTAACGCTTCTTTGAGGAAAATGTCACAGAAATATAAAAATGTATGGTTTTGGCAATTTTTACGTCGGAATCAGCCGTAATCAGTATCAAACCTGGTAGCGCAGAGAATCGAGAAACGACGATTTCTCGATACCACCGGTATCGAAGGTATTGAGGAATTGAAAATTGGAATAGGGCCATCCCTAGTATATATTTTGAAGATCAATAAAAATATATTTTATATATTATTTTTTCTCTTTGAGCAGTGACAACTAAATTTTTAACCATATAAAGTGTGTATAAAGGTTATTGAAAAGCCAAATTCATTTTTTTGGAAAAGATTACGACAAATCAAAATAAATTATAATAATCGTATGTAAAGACAGTTCTTTGTTCATGACATAGAGCTTGAATTTCTAAAACGGAAATAGAGGTATTTAAAAGAGCTTTTAAAACAGATAAAAACTTTCAGCCTTACCTCTCATTTAATGTAAGGAAAAGTTCAGTTTCTTCACCATTTTGAGATTTTCTTTGAACCAACCACAACTGGCCATCTGCAAAAATGTAAAACAAAATCAAATTGTAATTTGTAGCAGGGAATCATATAGATAATAAGTCAATCGGACAGTAATATGTGACCAAAAAGTAATTTTTTCCTATTAAAATAAAGTAAAATAAAGGAGAGGAGGTTTAACAAACTACAAATAGAAATCAAACAGGTTTTTTAATCTTAATCAAAATAAAAGTAAAGAAAGTACTATCAAAAAACATGTGCAAAAAATAATCATAAGCTGCAATTGGTGAAAATTCTTTTCACCACACCATGACATAATCACCCGTTTTACTAAGTCATATGGAGGCCAAAACCTGATTTCATTTTTATTTAGTCATTGCTTAACAACCATTTATTGCTGTCCCGTAGCAAGCAACCATAACCTCAAAGTTGTATCATCAATATTTCACCATGTTTACTGGTAGAATAATTTTAATTCATTTTATAGTGTTGTGAAAAATAGTGTTCGCACCTCGGCTGAGAGAGTTTTGCAGGTCTTGATTGATTCAATTTATTGACTTCTCCTCAAAACTTACATGACGTGCGGAACATACTGAGTACAGACTGAAGTACCTGTAATGCTTTTACTGTCGGTACCATGAAAACACAACTAAGTACACACTAGAGAGACAATCTATATGTGTCACAGTTAAATTTTTAATTTACACAAGTAATCCTACCATCATGTACTTGCTCTGGCTCTTCATCTTCCACTACTTTCTCTCCTTCATTAGTCACTTCTTCAGGTGCCTTTTCAGGTTCAGACTCAGCATTTGTCAAGGTCAATTCCTCACTCTCTGTTTCGGTTTTACTTATCAGTGGTTCTTTCTGCTCCTGGTCACTGCTCTCAGACAACGAAGTATCTGTGAGGTGGGGAATCTTCTCTATTATTGCTTGCGTTGTTAGGGCAGTCACATAGTCTTCACTGGCTGAAGAATCAAACTGATTCGTCACTGGGGGTATCTAGAACAATTAAATAAGGTTTATAAATAAAAAGAATTGTAAATCGACTTACACCACAAAATGAAAAAAATCATTGCTTAAAACATATTGTTACTTACTATTAACTTATTGGATCAATTCATAACAATGAAATTTGTCAAAGCGCTAAATAAATTGCATGCTAAGCAAGGAAATAAAATTCAGAATTTAATGAAGATTAATAATTATTCATAAAGATAGACCTTCCTACCGCTGATAACCTATAAAGGGAATTAAGGCTTTAATTCAAATGACTTCCAAAGTCCTTAAGAATCTTTAACCTAATATTTAGCTAAAACATGGAACAAAATATGCAGTACCTTTTCGAGAGAAGACAAGAGTTTAGGTGATGAGGACAATAGTTCGGAAACAAGAGGAGTGGAAGACAAAGCTCTATTTTCTGTACTCTTCTGTAAGCCCATGAGATCTTGAACAAATGAGCCAGCCTGACTATGTAGCCAGTGGTCCCCTCCAACCCTCTCTCTTAACTCTTCAACTTGCTTTTTTGTCTCCAGGTGCTTCTGATCTGCCTCTATGAATACACACAAAAAAAATCTTCCACTAAGGAGTACTAACTTCAGTAACTAAGATACCAAGTCAAAGATACCAAGTCAAAGATACCAAGTCAAGATAGTGTGCATTAATATATATAACTATTTAATAAACAAGGGTGTTTTGGTGATCACAATTCCTCTTACAGTTTTTAACAGGTTTCAGGAATAGGGGTGTTGGTAAGAGCTCAGCATCAACAAATTTATGAAGGTCACCTTAAGATAAGATCCCTTGACATTGACACCCTTAAAGTTTGATATTGCAGCAGAAGATTTCATATTGAAATAGACTATTTATATATATAATTTGATTTTGAATAGATATTCCAAGTAAAACAGCCAATTTGAGAAAGCACAGGTATTTCAGTCAAATATCTGTTTCTACTGGAATTGTGAATGGCATTGCAATCAAAGCTGCAACAGTAATCTAGATATATCAAATACAAGAAATTATCATTAAAACAGTTAACATTTATTTTAAGACTGCTATTACAGACCAAACTGCATAAAAGCAAATGTATGTAATAAAATTACTAACCATAATTAACATTGTAATAAGTTAATAAAGTATGCTTTTAAATAAAACTTATACACTAAAGTAAATGAAAAAGACAAATACCCCATTGCAGCAGACCTGCATATTCAGCGAATTCCTCATGCTTAGAATCATATTTCAACATAACATAAGCGATGCATGACTTTTTTTTTATTTCCTCCGTAAGAATAACATGGGGAATGAATATGCAGGTCTGCTGCAACAGGTATGCAAACATTTGATGGTTTAAATTCAATATCAAGTGGATCTGAACTATGAGAAGCCATATACCAAGCTTTTTTAAGATATGTTGAGAAATAAGCGAGATTAGAATTGTTCTTATTTCCCATAAGGAAATAATAGGGACAATGTATTGTGTTTATTGCTTTCAATATCTCAGCAATCAATGGAAACAGAGCAATTATTCAAAATACTAAATTGTTAGTTTTTCGAGCTGAGTTGAACAGTGCAAAAAAAATTTATTTATTTTTCTTTTTTTATATTAAAATCTTTCATAAAACCAATTTTGGTAGGGTTTATCCCCCTCTACCCTCCCTTGCGGAGGTGCGATCGGGCTGGCTTATAAACTCATCTGAGTGATTACCACTTTACTCATCTGGACCAAATTTCATTATAATTAGGCTATATTTACGACCATAAACACAACATAACATAACATTAACATAACATTATCATGTCTGTCAACATGATAATGTTAACAGACATTTATGTAGATATATACATAAAAATTCAAACTAATAGTGTTTTTGCATCTGGGGGCCCAAAATGAAAAATTATCATGGCCTCGGGCTTAGGTCTTTCCATGAGACCTACGGTAATAGCTTATTCCTTTAAAGAAGTTCGCTTTTAAAGGGTTTTGTAACTGACATCTATGAAGATTGTTATGACTGTCTAGTTGCTTAACCTCTTGTAGTCCGAGTAATTTGGTACCCCTGTAAACCCCCAGGCTGGGTTATTCGGTCCGCCACTGCGCAATGTTTACAAACACGGGCCAGCTGTCAACAAAGCAACTCGTAGAAAGTCAAGGATGCAGTCTGTTGAGATGCAAAACAAATCTAGAGGCAGCCTGATAATTCCCGAAAGTAACCGAAGTACAGAAAAATTAAGCATTCCAACTTCCCCCATGGCAGAAAGAGTGCCAAGTTTAAATCACGACTACGCCCTTGCGTATACGTGACTGTGGCCTGGTGGCGCGGCTTGGACAGTGTCGCATGTACGTGATTGTGGACTTCAAGAGGTTAAAGGTAAGACAGATTAGCATCCCCATCAGGCTTGTTAGATTAAAATGGGTTTCGTCAAATCAAATCAAAATTGCTTCATTAACAGAACACAAGTATTTGTAATGGCATCAGGGTACATTAATGTTCTTATAGGTTTTCCTTCCAATGCAGAAACTCATCCAAGGAGTAACAGGGGTTTCTTCTCAACCGGTTGGTGAGGGTGGTCTTCAGCTTTTCCTATTTGTTTTCTGACATCCTCTGGAAGTAAATTGCAGAACTTACTTCTGCTGTATTTAGGTGTTTTCTCGTACAGTGCGCAATGGTGATATGGTAGCTGGTACCTGGTGTTAATCGTCCCCCCCCCCCCCCCCGGTGTACTGTCCCCTGGTGTCCTGTTCCTGACCCCTTTAGAAGAGGTTTTCCACCCACATAAAGAATCACCTCCTTGATGTATAGAGCAACGACTGTAGCTTTCTCTTGGAACTAGTTCTTTGATAATTCGGATAGCTCTTTTCTGAAGAAGAAGGATCCGTTTTAGGATTCCAGCTGTGGTTCCTCCCCAGGCTCCGAGGCCATATTATGTCAAGAGAGACTCGAATAGAGAATGGTACTGATGGGCATGGTGTGACCATGGTATTGTCTTTGTGGTGGCTTCATCACTTGAGTATTTTATTCTTTTCAGGTTTTAGAGACTGGTGTTAAGCTTGTTGGATAGTGTGTCGATGTGATGATTCCACAATATTTGTCTGTCAATTGTTACACCAAGGAACTTGGTGTAATCTTCAACTTCCATGTCAAGCATTGTTTTTATGTTGTCATGTTTATTGCCAAATGTTAATTGCTTTGTTTTGTTGGTGGTTACCGCTAGGTCGTTGTTATGACAGAATTGATATGCCATATTGGGTGCAATAAATGAGTTCACTGACAAGTCTCCTGGAGTCTTTGCTGCAATTAGCAGGGTTATGTCGTTGGCATAAATAAAGTGTGAGCAGTGGGCTTCCAGGTATTGAGGCAGGTCATTTGACAGAAGGATAAACATTACAGGGCCTAGAACAGAATCCTAAGGCACTCCTCTGTTAACCGTCATAGGTTTTAATGTTACACTTTGGGTCGTTCCATTAAGGCTATGTTTCTTTTCTACTACTTGTTTTTGCCCCTAACGTTAGCTTTTGATCCAGGCATTTGCCAGGCCTTTGACACCTACTTTTTCCAATTTGTGAAGGATCAGGTCATGGCCTAAGCAATCAAAGGCTTTGCTGAAATCTAGCACTATGGCTGCTGCAAGGTGTTAGCAGTGATTTATCAATCTCCTCAGAACTACTTTTTCAATCACTTTGGAAAATGTAGGTATTAGTGATATAGGCCTGTAGTTTTTATTTTTTAATTTGAAGCCATTTTTGTGCTTGGGGTAAATCTTTGACATTTTTAAGCCACTTGGAAAAAGTCCTAGTGTTAATAAGAGATTTGTAATTTTGACAAGTGGTTTAATTAGGGCGTTGCTGCAATGTTTTAACATTTTGTCAGATATTTCATCCAGACCTGCAGTGGAGTTGTAGATTACATCAAAATTTATAGTTAAAGAATGTGGCTGAGTTTTTCTAAATGTATTAATACAGAATATAGTTGTCTGTTTGTCTGTCATGAAGTATATTTTAAAATTAGACTATGTAAAGGCATACAGCAATAGGTTTTTTGGGGTTTTAAAGCAAAGAAATACTTATTTATTTTATACAGTGGAAATTTGCAGTGAAACAAAGCACTGAAACAAAAAAAACCTAAACAAAACCTTAAGAAACCACCTTCGGTAACTAACCTATAGGAAAAAATTGTAAAAACCCACAGTTAATTGTGTATAGAAAAATAATTACCAATGATCTTTACTGGAGCTTTAGGTCTTGAATTTGATGTTCCTTCTTCAATTACAACATCCCTCACCTTTTTCTTACTTACAGTTGATCTAGCCAAAGACTGGTTAAGTGACCCTAAAAAATGAGCAATAAAATAAATGAGAAAACTTTCAGGATTATGTATCGAACCTAAGTAGGGAGTGCTTTTAAAACGCAGAGTTTTATCAGCGTAATTTGAGTAATCTGAAGATGATGTTGGAAAGACCGATCAAGAGCTGAGAGAAGGATTATAGAGCTCAGTTTTAGCTCATGCATGTTTATATAAACTGTTCATCGTTAGACCATTTTTTTACTAATTTTCTAATTGATTAATTGTATTGTTTATTGAAATTTCTAAGTGTTCAAAGTTAGAATTTTGTAATAAGGCATAAGTGACATCGGCATATAGGAAAATGTTACCAGTTACGTTAGAGTCTATGTAATTAATGTAGACAGCAAAGGGCCCAAAATGAAACCCTGAGGGACATCATATGCCAAATTTTCCCACCCGGATAAGAATCTTATATTGTTATTAAAATTAACGGTTCGTTGTTTCCTATTTTTAAGATAGTTAGTAAAGGTATTAAAACTTTAACCTCGATACCTAATTGTTTTCTTTTATGAAATTACATGAAAACTGATAATTGTGAAAAATATATAAAATTCATTGCTTATAATCTGTGTAAATAATTACAATAACATGTTAATGTAAGACTGAATTACTTACTTGAAATCCGTCAGACAGCTCAAAAATGATCATATACTTGTTCAGGACATACTTGTTCAGTCTTACATTAATCACACAGCTCAGGGGCTATAAGCATGGATAATAATAACATGTTACTTTGTAAATGCAAGTTTTAAGTGGGTAAATTTTGAAATTTCGGTGAGACTGCTTTTTTTTGGTCTTCCACTGCTTAAAAAATTGAGTGCTCTCTCAAAAAAAAATCACTGAAATAGTTTATTATAGTTTCAAAAATAAATTATGATTACCAGTATTTAAATGTCAGCGACAAATCTTACCTGAGGGTAGGCAGGTTATGTCTTTGGGAGCTGAAATTCCATATTTGCTATAAGTTTCTCCTCTCCTTCCAATTTCTTTTTGTTCCAATAAGCTGAGGGGTTTCCCATCCAGAAGGAACTAATACCATGGAACAAAACAATTAATTAGAATCAGTGTCACAAGATGAATTTTAAGTTAAATTTTCATATATTTTTTAAATCTAAATAAATATAACAGAGTCATCATTTTAACTTATTTCTAGGGAGTGCAGGCCCGCGCGATCTCTAATTTCCATTGTTTTTCACCACAGCATTTCTTGTAAATTTTTTATGAAGACAAATATTCTGATTCTGATAGTAAAACACTAGGTCATGATCAGACACACAAAGAATAGTTTTGTTTAATATAAAATGGAAATGGTCAGATAGACGTTGTCGGATCCGAGTCTGATGTAGTATGGTGGGAGGATTGAGAGGGAGAGAATGAAAGAATGAACGTCTAAGTGGCGTGCATGGAGAGGGAGACATTGGCATTGGCTGCTGCACAGTGCGCTCTACAGCGGCTTGGAAATGAAAAGTGATCGACACGTGCACTGTCTCACATAGGCTCTGACTATTGAACCAACGGATTCTGATACATCTCCGGTCGGTTCTGCCGGCCCCTATGAATAGGTCTATTATAATCCACATTAAACAGTAACAAATGGACTTGATTCAAACTATTTTCAATAATATAACAACATTGTATGTATTCCATCTTACCTCATCAGGGATGACTCCTTTGTTGAGATAAGAACAAGTGTGGAAGCGGTGAAGAGGGTGGTAGCTGATGGGATTATAAGATAAATTGATGCTTCTTAAATTTGGCAGAAAAAGGATGGGTGATATTGCTGGGTGATCTGCCAGGAGGTTGTGAGACACATCTAATACCTCCAGGTTGTCAAAAACACCAATTGCTACCAACAGGAAAAGTAAGTTACAAAATAACCATTGCCATTTGATTGTAATACCTTCTGTTAAAATAATTTTTTGTAATAGAATTCATCTCTTGTTTAAGGCTACATATGAGAAAAAAGTTGCATTTTATTTAAACATTTTCGTGCCTTAACAAATAGTAAAAATGTGTATGTAAGAAAAGTGCCGGACGATTTTTCATTGTTACATGCAAAAAGTGCCGGGACTTTTAAAGCAAAAATTTAAGTGTTAAGGAAAAAAATCACCAAAACTTCATTTATTAACATTATCTAACAAATAATTTTCTTCTTTGTTTCTAAATACTTGAGTAAAAAAGCTGTTGTAAAAAGCTTTTGCATGTTTCTGGTACAAATATATGTTAATAAATTTAAAAATTCTTTTTACATCCCTAAGTATGTATACGTTTACCCTAAGTATATGGGGTGATACAATTAGGCAATTTTTATTAGTTTTGTAAGAAATTAAGTACGTAAAAAAACAAGTAAAAACCATGTAAAAAACATCAATTTACTTTCATAGGTTTTGAATTAACAAAATGAAACAATAACCTTACAATAATGCAGAATTGAACTTGGCCATTAAGCAATCAACTTAAACTGAAATCAAATTCCATATTTACTCTAGAAACATCATTGGACATAAAAAAATTTTGTAAAATTAAAATACAAACCATATTTTAATAACAACCCAAACATAGCCTAAAAATTAACAAATAAATGTAGTTGCATCCCGGTCATAAGAAATTCACGGTTTACGTGAACTAACAACCACTGTTTATATTTCATTAGGCCTATGTCGTTTCAGCTAACCATAACGACAGTTCAGGAGAAAAGTCACATGAAAAAAAAGATTGGTCTGTAGAAAGACGTTTGGCACAAATTCCAGCCAGTAAAAGCGAAATACATACATGTACACGTCTCACTACGAGATCCTCGCACTTCTTGCAGCAATACCAGGATCTCGCTTCGAGATCCTTGGTACTGTGCAGTAGTTAAATGGTCCATCCCGCTATTAGATGCGCGGCACTTAAAGGTTAACATTCCATCATGTCAAAACTAGTTTACATCGACTGAAAACTTGGTCAGGTATTAAAAAACAAATGGGATTTGTCTTATCAGTGTTAATAGGAGTGATTTAGAGGCCTCTATATATATATATATATAACCTGCAGAAAAGCACACAGATGCACTTAGAAACTTAAACTGAAAGGATTAGATCACCATGTAAATGGATTATAGGAGCTAATAAGGTTGGATAGAAAGAGAAACTACAAGATTATTAATAAAATGTATATCTAGTTTAATTAGAATGTTTTTCTTGACCTTTCAATAAATACTGCGGAGACTCATACCATTTTAGGCACCGCAGCAAATGTATTTAACGAAACCTCAAGTAAAGGTGAAAAGAATTTGAGCAAAATTTAATTTCTAAAAGATAAGCTTAGGCCTAGCCTATAAAGAAAAACTGCTAAGTTATGTATGTAGGTATATAGGTAAGCCTAATATGTATCTTCTTACCTGCGAGATCCTGAACATAATTGTTATTTATTAAAAGTACTTTCAATGTGTGGTAAACTTCTTCACTTAACATAGGCACACTTGTCAAAAAGTTGAAACTTAAATTCAAATACTTAAGGTTCTTGAGGCTTTGCAAAGATACTTTGTCCTCAATTCTGTTGTAACTTAGATCTAAATATTGCAGCCATGGAGTGTTAGTAAACGGACAAAGTAAAACAAAGTCATTATAACATAACTTGGCAGTCCTTAATTCTCCCCAAACATCCGACGTTCCCAATATCTCCTCCAAACAGTCTGTACATCTCTCACAAATCAGAACTTGAAGTTGAGATCGCAGAGCTTGCATACCTTCTACAAGATGCATTGGTATCCTACTTAGTTCAAGATATTTCAAACTGGTGAATCGACTCAAATCTACTCTCCACGTTTCTCGTTTAATCTTCTGAGTGACTGCTAGCTTTGGTGTTTTGTGGATGAGGTCCTGCAGAAATTTTAAAGGTTCCTTTGGTGGTGATGGAGAGTTTGAAAAACTAACTCGGTCATATTCAAGTTCTTGCAAAGCATAGTTTATTTTCTGGAGTAGAGATGCTGTAAGTGATAATTTATTTTTTCCTTCAATAATATCTGTTTCACACTTCCTCAATAAATTTGAAAGTTGGGTTACATTTATTTCCTCTATATCCATAGTTTTAGCAATTAAACATCTGAAAAAGACATAAAAACAAGATTAATAAGATCTACAAATTAACCACTTAAAACTAACAAAAATAAATATTACCAAAACCAGGAGGCATGATATCATCGATGTAAATAAATACAACTGGATAGCGCGCTCCCCGTTAGGCTCGTGTAGTGATTTCCGAGCCAACACAGCTGTGTGCTGGGGTTGCAGCCGAGCCGAATTGAAGGGGGGTTGGGGGAAAAAGCGCGAAACTGTATTCAGGGCTGTACCCAGCTTTCGCGGGCCCCGGTGAAGATATTAAGCCGGGCCCCTCATGTCCTGGTACTGCACCCATTCCACTGAAAACCGTAGCTGATTTCCGCCTTGTCAAAAGTGAGGACCTTTTTTATTTTTACTCCCACATGTCGATTTTGGTCCCTTTGTTGCCGTTACGGGCCCTTTTTACCTGTTCCCAGGCCTTGTCGGGGGCTTCGGAGGGGGATTCTGACCCCCCCGGGCCCCCCTTCCACCCGGCCCGGGCCCCCCCTTGACCCCGGGCCCCGGTAAAACTGTACCGGCTATACCGGTCTGAGTACGGCCCTGACTGTATTGTTAACCGTATTGAAACCGCAAGGATTTGGGAGCAGTTTTATGGGTAAAGCTTTTTATAATAGATGTATTGCCATAACTAATAAGTAATTACAATTAATATTTAACTAGACGGTCAGTATAAGTTGGCCGGCAAAAGATGCGCTCCCCCATCGCTCCTCCAAAATCTTGAACGCAACCACTGCCGGCGGCTCGCGTTGCAGGGCCTGAGTTACCAATCCAGTGTACTTATTTACATCGATGCCTGATACATACTGACAACCCGCAAATCAAACACAAATTAAAATGTGTGTACGTACCGTACCTATTATAAGCTTAATAAGAAGTTGGAGCATACAAATTTAAAATTTTTGAAAATTTATTTAATTTTGATATAGTTTATTTCTGAATATTTAAATTTGACATAAGATTAGGTAGGTACTGGAAATAAGTTTGGAATTTTAACTATTCGTTTGGAATTTTTACTGCTTTCTTTGTTAGGAAAATATTCCAGTTTTCAGATGTTTCTCAAATAGTATTTGAATTTTTAGTCTTAGTTCTTATTTGTCTGGGAATAAAAATCTGTTGCTTCATAGACCAAACCTAATTTAGAGATAGAAAATTATTGAAACTTTTAAATAAAACAAGTTAAAAGAATTTTAAACCTAAGATTATTAAAAAAATCATACAGAAGCCCTAATGAATCTAAAAACACCAATGAATGAGACTGTGAATTTAGCAAACTTCCTGTGACATAACTAGAAGCCCTAGGCTATAAATAAAACTGATTATTCCTTGTAATAATAGGCTATGAGTTTAGTTGCCGGTAATTAAAGCCACAATTGACGCAACAGGATTGAATTATGCTAGGTTTGAGGACAGTTTTAATTGCACAAACTTTGATTTAGATTATTTATTATATTCTGGTCAGAGCAAAATGTACTTCCCTGAAAATCAACAAATGATCCAACTTACTACATAGATTACATTAACGGCATGAAAACAAATGTAAGATTGAGAAAAGTGCTCATAGTCATCAAGTGAAACCATTTTTCTCTCTCATTCCAGAAATTTAGGAATGAGTCAGCAGAATAAGTACTTAAACTGAATGTTCCTACACTCAATGAGTGCAATAACGGGGGTCAGGCAGGTAACATATTAAACTTACCAGAAAAACTTAACTAGGCCTAAATGCCAGGACTGGCTTGGTACTTAATTTTTGTTCTAAATCGCTTCTAAGACATTCAATACATAGGTGGGTCAAGCCATCAAAGTTTATTGCAAACACCCAATACACACTATATACCCAAGGCTAATTAAGTTTACATTATTACCGGTTATCCACGGTAACATAAGAATGTAAACAAATCTTGCTCCTAAGCTGGGAGAAAAATGCATCTGACCAATCATAGGGTCCCATTAAACAAATTATTGATAACTCCAATTGATGACCTACATCTTATTTCCAAAAGGCTAGAATCAAACTGTAAAAAGTACCCCGTTAACATAAAAAACTCTTACTCCACAGGACTTGTTAGGCAACCTGTAATATCTCTATGACACTATTAAAAACTCTTGGCCTTTCAAGCTTCATTTAAGAAACTGTTTGATATATATATATATATATATATATATATATATATATATATATATATAGGTCTATGAACAAAATGTGAATATAGGCCTATGAAAAGGTCTAATGAATAGGTACTTAGTACTACCGTAATTCAAAGCTATTAAAAAAGAGACTCCTAAAAGCTATGAAAAAAGAGACTCCTAAACTAAACATTGTAAAAGATTATCATAGTCGCTGCACCAACAAAAGCCTGACCAGACTCACTAGACTCAACAAAGAAGAGAGCTAGCCAGGCCTACCATTGTAGGCTAAGGGAATAAGGAGGCTTAGCCTATAGGCATACAGTGTATTTTATGATCAAGTTTAGTGAATGAATTATGCATGACTAGCCTAAGTTGTTAAGACTGTCGATTTATGACTGTCCCTAAATGAAATCAAGGAATATCAAGCACCATACAGACAGTTCTATTATATAAGAGTAGGGTAGGCCTGTATTATGAGCTACATTCCATTAGCTGCACAATAAATCTACATCCACAACAAAATACCAAAACTATAAAAATGTACCTAAATACATTGTATGTTTCATTAAAAGCAAACTTACCCTGAATATTTCCAATTGTTATCTTTCTTATGTGCCTATACAATTTGTAATAAGCTTTTCATTCAGAGTTTGAACAACTGTCATTGGAACAGCTGACCAAATACACCATATGAGTGCTATCAACCATAGAGGATTAAGAATTGTTTTTGGTGTAGTTTAAAAATAATTCTCCCAGCTACCATAGAGTAATAATGAACTTCGTAAAGAGATGGCACCATAGAGTAATAATGAACTTCGTAAAGAGATGGCACCACCGGTCTGACACTTAAATGGAGCCAAGTGGTAAGCTTATTGGAGCGGGTTAGTTCGATGCACTTTATTCAGATGGCGTGGTAAAAACATGACTTTCTTCTTCTTCACTGATTTAGCCAATCAGAACGGCGATAACGATCTGCTAACTTCCCGTTCCGTTTCCCCTGATTTTCTGTTACGACGCGACGTGTACACAACCATAACGAGTTGGAATTAATTTGAGTGTGGGAAAATACCTAAAGTACGTTTGCAGAAAGTTGTTCCAGTGTAAGTTGTTTCGCGAAATACTGTACTGCGTGATTCATGTTGTGCTTAAAGCTATTGATGGAAAATAAATACGTAGATGTTTACATAAAAGCACTTAATAAAAATTAACTAAGTTAATTTTTATTAAGTGCTTTTATGTAAAGATCTACGTATTTATTTTCTATCAATCGCTTTAAGCACAATAAGAATCACTCAGTGCAGTATTTCGCGAAACAACTTGCACTAGCGGCAAACGCACTTAATCTAAACAAACGGGAGCCCACCAATTGACCGAATTGATATTTGTTCGCCGTGACACTTGCCCACTTTTTAAAAATAAAATTAAATAAGTAAATAAAAGCTTGAATCCACTTGGTCGAATTGATGATTGGTCGTTGTGACATTTCCCCAACTTTTTAAATATTAATATTAATGATTAAATAAAATACTGAAACCACTTGTCCGAATTGATACTTGATCGCTGTGACAGTTGTCCGACTTTATAAAAATATTAACTATTAAATAATTGAAAGTTGACCGAATTGATAGTTGCACTCCGTGTCTCTTGCCCACTTTTTAAAATTAAATTAAAATAAATAAATAAAGGCCTGAATCCACTTGGTCGAATTGATAGTTGGTCGACAGTTGCTCGACTTTATTAAATTAAATAATAATAATTTAAAATGTGTGATAGTTGACCGAATTGATACTTAATCGCAGTGACAGTTGGCAGAAGAGTGGAGGGGGCAGTAAGGAGAGGGAGTGGGTAGGGTGCCCAGCTCCTATTCGCCCAGTGGGAACATGCCCACATGGGCCGTCCAATAGCAGAGAATAGGGGCATTACGCCCCGTCCTCTCCCTCTCCGCGCTGCCCCCTCCTCTCTTCTAACAACTGTCACTGCGAGCAAGTATCAATTCGGTCAAATGACACAAATTCTAAATTATTATTATTTGATTTCAAAAAGTCGGGCAACTGTCACATCGACCATCTATCAATTCGACCACATGGATTCAGGCTTTTATTAATTTATATTAATTTCATTTTTAAAAGTGGGCAAGTGTCACGGAGTGCAACTATCAATTCGGTCAACTTTCAATTATTTAATACATAATATTTTCATAAAGTCGGACAACTGTCACAGCAAACAAGTATCAGTTCGAACAAGTGGTTTCAGTATTTTATTTAATTATTAATATTAATATTTAAAAAGTTGGGGAAATGTCACAACGACCAATTATCAATTCGACCAAGTGGATTCAGGCTTTTATTTATTTATTTTATTTTATTTTTAAAAAGTGGTCAAGTGTCGCGGCGTACAACTATCAATTCGGTCAAATGACAGGCAACCAAACAAACCGATAAAGTCATTAAAATTGAAAGTCTAGCAAACAAAACAAGAAAACGAAAATATAGACAAAGCAGACGACGACGATCGATATATCGCATCGACGACGATCGATATGTCGCATCGATGACGATCGATATGTCGCATCGACGACCATCGACATATCGCATCGATCTTTTTAGTTCGTTGCACTTTATTCAGATAGCGCTGCTGTTCCCTTACCACCGAGTTAACATTGGAGTGCCATCTCTTTACCACTGAGCTAGAGTAAAACTGGAGATAGCACTGTGTGTCAGAAAAGCGTGCCGTCAGGCTGCCAGGCCGCCATATTGCCGTGAGGATAGGTTAACGCGCGCATTCAAACTGACTTCAAAATCAAACATGAAATGCAATACTTTAAACTGTCTGTCTCTTCCACAGTAAGTTCAATCAGATTAATATATTTACTTTTACTTCAACTATAATATTTAAACCTGTTCAAACTTTCCTTAGAACGTACTTTTTGGGATTTGTTCTAAATGTATGAACAAATAAAATAAATTTTGAGAAGGACTTTAATTCTTATCAACCAAACAAAAGTTAATTTAATATTATTTAATAATATTATGTAGAGACTAAAAAAAGTGGCATTGAATTTTGTTTTGGATTGGCTTTAATTAGAATTTGGCTAAGCTAAAGGTAAGGAGTCATTAATTTTTACCATCCTTACTTAATGTTGTTTCCATGTTAAATCTTATGGATGAATAGGGAACTTGAAAGGCATATATAGCTATTACTTTAAGGCTAACCTTCATAAAATTTGTTTCCTACAAATCTTCATGACGAGGTCTTTCCTTTAGTAGGCTACAGCTAAGTAGACTTAGGTAGTAAAATTTAGTAGAAATTTTCTTTAGAGAGCTCTCCAGATTAATAATCAAATTAATCCAACAACAAACTACAGAATATTTCAAAACTTTACCTTGATGTAAAAATTTAAATTGATTATATCCGAATGTTGTTAATAATATTACAAACCATGATCAAAGAGTTGTTTATTATTTTAAACAAAATGGCAGCTCATCTCTAGGCTTCTTAATCTTCGTCTAGGCTTCTCTCGATTCACCTTTGACCATAATCTAAGAACTAGGGTTTGAAAACAAACATGTCTTACCACATAGTCTTGTTGTAAATTATATGTAATTTAGGGTTACAATAAGAAGTCAGGAAATTTTTTAATACATTTTATTAACACAATCTTAGCCTATAGGCCTAACACATTGATTTTTTTATAAAATTCACAGGGTGACAAGTTTTGTTTCCACCCAAAACATATCATTTGGACAATTAATTTATTTAATAATTTTCAAACATAAATAGGTTATATATAAGCTTTTTTGGATAAAAATTACCAATTTGTAGATTTGCTTTGGTCATAAATTAACTGTCATGATATAAATAATAGATAACCCCATCGCAGGAAACCTGCGTGAAATAATATATGTAGGGAGTATTCACTAAAAAAATTAAATTTAAAGAAATAGAGAAACCAGGAATGATACAATTTAGAAAAATGGCTTATGATCTAGGAATGAGGATCTAGGAAATCTGAAAATAATGTGCTGATGTTAAAAATGACAATTTGTAGGCCTAGTAGATGGGTCTACTGAGATGTTGACCAGTATAAAAACATGTTCACCGGGTACTTGAAAAAGTCGGATTCCCACCAAATATGGTATGGATGTTCTAATAAGTACTCTACATAGCCAGTATAAATTTCATAAAAATATGTCAATAAATAAGGGTGTTTGTATACCAAAAAATCCTTGTTGACCAGCATAATAACATGATGACCGAGTATTCTAAAAATTGGATTTCACCACATTTTCTGTATACAAAGACCCTTGACATGATATTTTAATGAAATATTAAGTTTACAAGTTGTGTAGAACACTTATTATTAGAACATTCTTAACAAATTTGGTCGGAATCCGACTTTTTAAAGTAGGTACGTAGTCAACATGTTTTTATGCTGGTCAACAATGTTATTTTTTAACCCCCTTAATGACATAATATTTTTATGAAATATATGCAAGCTGTGTAGGCCTAGAACACTTATTAGAATGTACCAAATGTGGTAGAAATCCTACTTTTTCAAGTACCCGGTCTACAACTTTTCGTCTGGTCAATAGGCCTAATTTTAGATTTTCCCCTAGTAGAAAGATTATTCCTAAGCCTGGATTATTCCTACTCTGTTGTTAGATCACAACACTAAGGCTTAGCATTGTCTAGTACAGTATCTTGTTAATAAAGCTAACTTGACTTATAATTACTTCACTAAAGTATTAGGTAAGATTAGCATTTACAAACACCCACTAAATTTACAAATGAGCCTAACTTGGCTCCAAAAACTAGGATAAACATGTGTTAACTTTCGTGTATGGCTATTGTGTAGAAATAGGCCTGTCCAATCTTTGACTTAAAATATCAAAGAAACATAATTATGAAATAAGGTATTTAATTAAATTCCCAAGAAACCATAAATATGGGACCGGCTCAATTGGGGTTAGTATTTCACACGTTGAACAATTAATTATCTTAAATAATAGCTATTTAACCGACTTGCTTGTGGAACTGGATACCATTCCCTTTCTGGAGGGATGTTACATCCAAATGCAACACAGTAACGCACCATAGTAATTCAAGATAACTACAATATTAAAATTAAAATCATTTTACTAAACAATCCCAATTGTTTACCATGTATTCCCTGACAGCCGAGTCCTCACCGCAGTACCAACTTAACAAAATCACAGCGGCACGCTTTTCGACGTTTCTTGCAATGCCAGTGCTATCTCCAGTTATACTCTAGCTCAGTGCTCTTTACGAAGTTCATTATTACTCTATGATGGCACTCCCATGTTAACTCGGTGGTAAGGGAACAGCAGCGCTATCTGAATAAAGTGCAACGAACTAAAAAGATCGATGCGATATATCGATGGTCGTCGATGCGATATATCGATGGTCGTCGATGCGACATATCGATCGTCGTCATCTGCTTTGTTTATATTTTCGTTTTCTTGTTTTGTTTGCTAGACTTTCAATTTTAATGACTTTACCGGTTTGTTTAGATTAAGTGCGTTTGCCGCTAGTGCAGGTTGTTTCGCGAAATACTGTACTGAGTGATTCTTATTGTGCTTAAAGCGATTGATAGAAAATAAATACGTAGATCTTTACATAAAAACACTTAATAAAAATTAACTATGTTAATTTTTATTAAGTGCTTTTATGTAAACATCTACGTATTTCTTTTCCATCAATAGCTTTAAGCCAAACATGAATCACGCAGTACAGTATTTCGCGAAACAACTTACACTAGAACAACTTTCTGCAAACGTACTTTAGGTATTTTCCCACACTAAAATTAATTCCAACTCGTTATGGTTGTGTACACGTCGCGTCGTGACAGAAAATAAGGGAAACGGAACGGGAAGTTACCAGATCGTTATTGTCGTTCTGATTGGCTGAATCAGTGAAGAAGAAGAAAGTAATGTTTTTACAACGCCATCTGAATAAAGTGCATCGAACTAACCCGCTCCAATAAGCTTACCACTTGGCTCCATTTAAGTGTCAAACCGGTGCAGCTACGTCATTGGGCGCGTTTAGCCGCAATCACCGGTGGGTAATCTACCAACCTGTAATAAGTGAACGGTAGTGGTGGATGTAATGTAAACCACCTACCGATCATTGTTGTGCATCCACCGATGTTGTGTTTACGGTGGATTCGGGAAGTAACATACATACATACATACGATGAGTCGTCCCGCAGACCACATAACGCAGCATGGGACCAGTCAAGTGCTCTGAAGCACTGTGCAGGTCAAGGAGGTTATATTACTATACTGGAGGTAGCACTGCCTTCACAAACAGCATTGGAAAGCGTGCCGCAGTTGGTACTAACTGATGTACCGGTTCTTTGAGTCGATTCAACTGATTCAAAAACTGATGTAATCATTTCGGAGAGTTGAATCATGTTGATCTGATTCTCATTATGATTGAACGGTTTCTTTGCCTTGGAACAGGTAAGGCCAAATACGATATTATATAAATAATAGAATAGAAAATGTTATTTTTTAAAACCTATGAATAAAGAATAATTAATTTAAAGTTCAATATATAAGTGTTAGTATTCGGCCAGTAAATGACAACTTCACTCCTTATGTACAATTTTGCCATTTATTATACAAACATTACTGTCGCTCAGCAATATTGTACCACTAAAAGAAAATTGTCCTACTATTATTTTGCTTACCTGCCAAGTTACTACCATAATTCTCGTATTTGCATAGTGACTGATTATATAAATAACTTTTAGCCCAGGTATCTGTTTTGCTATTCTTACTTTATTTTGCCATTAAAAATATAACCAAAAATAAATTAGGTGAAGTTATTTTCAAACAAAAATCACCTAATAAGTACTCGTTAGCAGTTTATTATGAGTGTTTAATTCGTTGTTTAAAATATTACTAGTTGTTGCCCGTCGATACTCGACGGACACGGCTCCATTTTCGTGGTGACTGGAGCGCAAGGCAGTTGGTGCGAAATATGTATGAATGTCCTTTTTAAACTGCTGTTTTCTTCCAAGTATTTTTCTTTCAGCAAATTTCAAAAAGAAAAAATTGTTTCAGCCATCAGTGAAATATATTTTATACTCATAATCTACTTTTCTGGGATATTAATACAGATAGGAATACGTGCAGTTCTGCATGACTGCATTAATTCACCACCTAGGGACATTACATTATGGTAATCATTTTTGCACGTTATTGGTACTATATAGGAAGTATCCCCAACATTAAAATACCAGTGAATCAATATGTAGCACACAACTTTACTTCTTATAAGTTTATGGTGGTCTTGATTCCAAAACTTTAAATAAGAAACTGCACGGAACAGGCAATTTCCATCGCCTAAAATGGGCTCAATCTTTTTTTCACTGGTTGTTGTCTTTTTATTCTCAGTGAAATAAATAAATGAATCAGGAATAAAATATAACTACTTACTATATTTATACACGAAAATATTTTACTTAAACAGTTTAATTCAAAGCAAGTTAAACACAGTGATTGAAAAAGTGTCACAATTAATTTCGGAAACTGCTGAAAGACAGGACGTTTACTTTTTATCGGAAACCGGTTGAAACGTCAGTGTTTATGCAGTGTGGTGGCAAAAGTGTACCTAAATGATGAAAGCACAGCATATGACCATTGACTATGAATGTAGGCCTATAAGTCAATGATATAACCATTTACAGTTTTAAAATATCTTTAAATGATCCAATGTGTAAAGTTATAATAAGTAAGATAAGTTTATAGCTGAACCCAAATTGCTAACAGGAAAAAAAATCACAGAAAATAGAAATTAGCCTACTTTAGTTTCATCGTCTGTCAAAGTACCCTTTAAAACAATAATGCTGCATCATTGCATGCCCAGACCCTCTTTAGGTCTAAACTTAAAGCTTATAAACCTTAGGTCTAACCTTAGGACTAAACCTAAGGCCTCATTACTTAGTCTTAGACCTTAGTAGCCTAATTAAAGCGTTCTGTTAGGTTCAAAAACGTCAGAAATAAGTAGGCCTAATACTACAAATTTTTATTGGATTAATCTGTTTATAAAATGTTCAAGAAAAAATCTTTTGAGAATTTTTGAAGGCCTATAGACATTGTAATTCCTATACAACTTAGTTGACCTAAAATAAATATCACTATTAGTAAAAAACAGACCTTAGTGACGCCACTTGTAACGACGTATCAAAACGTATGGCGGCGCTGTGCGGATTTGAACCCGGATCGCCGAGTTAGAGACCTGATGCGTTACCGATCGAGCTACAATGCCTGGGCACTGCGCGTGTAGGTAAGCACAATGAATTAATATCGGATTATGGGAATAAATCTATATGTTACGATAATTTTCGTAACATGCACAGGATTTGGAGCACGCGTCGAATCAAAACCGGTGTATTATTACTGAAAAAAGTATTACTGAAATCGGGGTTAATAAGAGTTTTTAAAGGTAAACTGCTTCTATATTTTATAATTAATTGTCTAGACAACATTTAGTCAGATCCACTGCTAAATTTTAAATTACTTATAATTAGTTCCTTATTACGCTAAAAGTGGTAATTACTATGAATGTAGGCCTAAACCTTTTAAACTAACCCGCCTTTACAAAATTAATTTGCCATTGCAGTAATCACTTGGACCATTAATGGTTGCAATCAGCTGTTTCACATAATTAAGTAACTTTAAATGTAGCCCTACAAAATTTAACAATCAAAACTTGTTTTTATAATTTAGTAACTATAAACTTGTTTGGTTAAAATAATATAAAACAGTATTTTTATCCCTTTCAATTTAAAGTATTTGTACACGTTTTTGGGTACTGGACATAATATAACAAATGCTTCTTGAGCGTTTGCTCTTCGTCTAATAACCCTTGCCGTTAAAAACAGCTGATTGAAGAACTGTTAAATAAGATTATTGCAAAGGTTTAGAAATTTCGATTTTTTAAATTTAAAAAAGCAAGATAATGTAAAAGTAAATAAAACCTGCAAATGTAGATAAGTTGAGCTTTTATTTGGTACAAACTGGATGTAAATCGGCCCAGTGGAAGTCTCAGACGAACTGTCTGAAGAATTGAAAAAGTTGACTTTCTTCCCCATGTTAAATCTCCATAAGAAAAGTTTATTTTTCATTTTTGACCCATTTAACATAATGTTTTTCAAAATACGAATAAAACCTGCTAATATAGGACCGAAAACCTTTGTTTTGGTACAACCCGCATCTGAAACGGTCCAGTGGAAGTCTCAGACGAACTGTCCAAAGGTTTGTAAAAGAGTACTTTTTTCCCCATGTTAAATCTCCATAAGAAAAGTTTATTTTCCATTTTTAACCCATATAACGTAAACATTTTCAAAATACAGATAAAACCTGCTAATATAGGACCGAAACCCTTTATTTTGGTACAACCCTCATGTAAATCGGCCCAGTAGAAGTTTCAAACGAACTGTCCCAAGGTTTTTTCCTTACGGCTTTAAATATATAGATTGATTTCCGGTTCCGGAATGAACCAAGCTCAAAATTGAGTCGTGACTCGACTGAATCACTCGATTGATTCGTTCATTTTGGGAAGTCGGTGAAATTGAGGTATTTTGCAAAGGTTGGTACTAACTGATGTACCATTTTTGTGATATTTTGTTCTAAACAGCCGGCACGCTGTTTTACTATGGACTGCTGCCTCCAGTATAGTAATATAACCTCCTTGGTGTAGGTTTCTCTCTCAAAACCAAGGTTAGGTTAGGTAGGCATGAAAAGAAGATTGGAAAGGGCTGGTAGGCCAGGCTAAGTTGTTTGGGCTAGGTTAAGTTATCGTTTTCGCAAGATAAGAATTCTTCAATAGTGTAAAAACACTTACTGATCAGGTTGTTTTTAAGTTCAGACTTAAGTTTTGAGGGTCTTGCAATGGAGGTTATGGGTTGAGGAATCTTGTTGAAAAAGTTTGGTCCAAGGAAGCTAGGCTTATTTTATAACAGTCTAAAGATTATGAGCTATTGCAGATCTATGATTTCTATTTCTAGTGAGGTAATTATGTTGAACGGGGACATTAGTTACATTATTGTTGATAGCAAACATGACAATTTCCAAGATAAAAAGACAAGGAACTGTAAGTATCTGAAGGTTTTGAAAAGCAGGTTTACAATGATCTCTAGGGCGGAGGCCATATATGTACCTGACCGCCCTTTTCCGGAGCTTAAAAACTATGTCAAGATTTTTTGCTGATGAGTTACCCCATAATATAATAGAGTAACTAATATGAGATTCGATAAGACTAAAATACACAAGCCTAGCCAAGCCTACATTACCCATCCTAGTGATGTTCCGGAGAACAAAGAGACCGGCAGAGAGCCTGTTTCTGACATGATTAATTTATTCATCCCAGGTCAGACCATCGTCCAATCTCACCCCTAGGAAATTGACAGAATCTACATGGGAAAGTTGTGTTTCACCTATCTCTAGGTGAGGAAACTGAGAATGTTTTGAGAGTTGAGGTTGTTTAGTTTGGATGAAAATGTAGTTAGTTTTTGAAGGATTGAGAGAGAGCTTTAAATCGGAAAAGTATTGTGAAAGTTCATTAACGTTATAAGAATCTACATAAGAATCTATTTAAGAATCTACATAAGTATTTATTTAAGAATCTATCTATCTAAGAATTTACATAAGAATCTATTTCAAGTTTTGTCTGATCTGTGTTTTTTGTGAAGAGGGTGGTGTCATCGGCATACACAACCAAGTCGTCTTCAGGAAGGTAGCTATTTATATCGTTAATGTAAACTAAGAAGAGAAGGGGCCCCAGAATCGAGCCCTGGGGCACCCCACTCTCAACGCTATTGAAATCGGAAGTGACAGAAATTTGTAAACCTTTTTTTGTCAGATGTTGAATTTCAGTGACCTGATTCCTATCTTTGATGTAACTTGAGATCCATTTTAAAGGATGGAAAAATTTTAAAGGTCATGAAGGCAGGATGAGGCCGGCTCGTCAGAGTGGAAGGGGATGTTGAAGTCCCCACCTTTTTTCATGATTTCCCGACATTTAAAATTTTTCAGAGTGTATCCCTCAAGAAAAAATTGTTCAGCCTGCGGTGCAGACAGCCCGAATTCCGAGACAAGAAAAATGTCCGGATGCTCCTCCTCAAGAAAGATCTCAATGATCTCCCGTTTCAGAGTGATCACACCAACATTGAGATGGGCGATCTTGATTTTGTCGTTCCCAATTTTGATAGTCTTATGATAGTTGAGATTTACATTATCTATAGGATTAACAGAATCTACAGAACCTAACCTACCCTGGTTTGTCGCTTCAATATGCCTTCTTCGTTTTTTGTGTCTAAAAAATCCTTATTGATAGGCTTACAAATAAATTTAACATAGATTTCAATCAAGCTACAAAGCAATTCTTTGCCCTCACCCGACAAGTGGATTCCATGTGCAGTGAAACTGCTCCTCTTGAGCAGAGAATTCAAGGCTAGAAAACCATAATTAAGTTCTTGGCACATATTCAGGAGACTTTTGTTCAGGTCTGCAATACTTGGATTTAGGCTTGGCTTGTCATGTCTCAACGGTACTTCACACACGATTACATTTTTAAAGCTATCAGAGTTCTTTAGTTTGTTAAGGCCACTGCAGATGGCAGATAGGTCAAGAGACTGGTTTGAACTTATGTCATTGGTACCTCCGATCAGCACTAGCCAATCATCTTCACTGCTCCCCTCTCCCCTCTTCACCACCAGGTCCTGGATCCTAGTAAGGGTAGCACCAGGGTGCACCTCCGCGAGCACAGGAAGGTCACCACTCAGTTTTTGCGATAGTCGAGATCCACAGGTTCTTCCTTGGCTATCAGCCAAGATCACTAGCTTAGGCCTAATTCTACTTAGTATGGTTATCACTCTGAGGTAAAACACAGCTTATATTAGATCTTAGATTACACCCATTCTAAGGATACAATGGTATTGGGATACATGTTATAATGCTATAAGTATTAGATTGGGGCACTTTAGTCCTAGTCTTCTTAGGTTCGTCTGTCCCAGGCCCAGGAACAGCCTGAGGGGGGGAGTCACTGTCTGACTTCACCACACGAGTCCTAGTTTGATTGGTTTCAGGAGGTTTGTTAACGCTTGTCACCTCCGAGTCATTTGTTTGTGTCAGCTGGTCACTAGAAATTACCGGTCTATTTTGATTTACGTTCTGGGAAGGGGTTTCTGTTTCATCACTATGGTCAGGTAAAACATCAATAGAATCTAAAACTAAGGCAAGACTATCACAGCGCTCCTTACTAGGATGGGTATCCAATCTACAAATCTGAGGGTTGGCATGAGGCCCTAGGCCTTTCATGAGTTTGTCATAGGCTTCTCTCTGTTTGAGAAGTTCTTCCCTAACTGATGTAATTTTAGATTGAAGTTTTTCAATAACTTTGTTTTCCCTAACCTTTTTACTAAAACTAAGACATTGGTTACAGATCCACTTATAGTTTTCATTCTTAATATATTGATTAAACATTATGTTACGTTATTATTAACCGGGTATTGTTGATTTTCAAGATGCGGTGGATTTGCCTGTTAGGGACTATGGTAACCGGTTAGTCACCGGTGACTGCGGCTGAACGTGCCCAATATATTTATTATTGACCAGATAATAGTATATTAATATTGACTGCACAACAAAGTAAAGGCATAAAGGGTTGTACAACTATTTTAGGAGCACCGCTTTGCCGTATTTAAAAAGCCTTTAGTATCTCGTCGGTAAATGCCGTTGAGCGGTGACGATACAAAAAAGGTAGGTTACATAGGATGGGTTTCAACACGTCCAGGTGCAGAACGTCCTGCCATGATGTCATGTCCAACTTCGTCGTAATGCACCTGGGCGTTTTGAAATGTTACCTTAAATAATAATACGATATTTACTGCATTGAAAAAATATTTTTTTATTATACAGTATTATTTTTTATTTGACATAGCTTGACAGCTACCTATTACGTGTCTACTAAAAATTTTATGATACTATGTTTGAAATATGGTCTTTTAAAAATAAGTTAAAGCGCTTAGCCATAGAGTAATAATGAACTTCGTAAAGAGTTGGCACTTACATGTTAACTCGATGGTAAGGGAACAGCAGCGCTATCTGATTAAAGTGCTACGAACTAAAAAGATCGATGCGTTATATCGATAGTCGTCGATGCGACATATCGATCGTCGTCGTCTGCTTTGTTGATATATATTTTCGTTTTCTTGTTTTGTTTGCTAGACTTTCAATTTTAATGTCTTTACCTATTTGTTTAGATTAAGTACGTTTGCCACTAGTGCAAGTTGTTTCGCGAAATACTGTACTGAGTGATTCTTATTGTGCGGAAAGCGATTGATAGAAAATAAATACGTAGATGTTTACATAAAAGCACTTAATAAAAATTAACTAGTTAATTTTTATTAAGTGCGTTTATGTAAACATCTACGTATTTATTTTCCATCAATAGCTTTAAGCACAATATGAATCACGCAGTACAGTATTTCGCGAAACAACTTACACTAGAACAACTTTCTGCAAACGTACTTTAGGTATTTTCCCACACTCAAATTAATTCCAACTCGTTATGGTTGTGTACACGTCGCGTCGTGACAGAAAATCAGGGGTAATGGAATAGGAAGTTAGCAGATCGTTATCTTGGTTTTGATTGGCTGATTCAGTGAAGAAGAAGAAAACCATGTTTTTACAACGACATCTAACTAAAGTGCTTTGAACTAACCCGCTCCAATAAGCTTACCACTTGGCTCCATTTAAGTGTCAGACCGGTGGATTGGCCGTCATAATTGTATTTATTTGGATTTTTCTTGACGTTTGTTTGTTGTTTTTTGTCAACTGTCAGTTGTCAGTGTGTTCACCTTTGCCTTTTGTCAGATGTTGTCGTCAGTGTTGCCAGATGTGGAGATGTGGGGATTTTAAATTAATTGAAAGTGGAAAAGTTTCAGATATTGATTACTTGAGTGAAGATAAAATAATCTTTTAAAGGCCACATGTTTTTGAAAAAAAACTTTTTAAAAGAAACTTCAATTTAGAATTATTTGATTGTGTTAGTTAGATGCATTATGGATTTTATTACCATGGATTCTAACTATATTAACTCAGACTTTTCATTAGAAAGTTTTGAAAAAAGTCAATAACGTCACTTTTTACAGCAATATTTTTTTATTCGCTACAGGTTTTTGGTTTTTAATATTTACTTTCTCAGTTTAGAATTTTTATATTTATACTGTTTTCTATTTATAAATCGTGTTCTTTATAAAAAATATTTGTGATGCGGAAAGTGAAAAGGGACCTCAAGTCGCTTATATGGGAAATAACAAGGCGGGCGACTTCAGGTCCCATTTCCCGAACGTTTGAAGTTTTGGGCCTTGATTTCCTAAAATGCCCGTTTTGACTATTTAAAATTCAAACGCCAATAATTCAAAGACAAAAACTCATAGCACTATAATTTATATGTCAAATCGTTCGCAATTGAATGCAGAATTTCAGGATGTTAATAACTCAAAACCTGAAAATTCCGACTTGAGGTCCCTTTTCAGTTTCCGCATCACATTGAAAAATCAATTTTTTACATCTAGATTTGCCCAATGTCCTCTGCAGAGGATATGCCTGTAAATTACAAGAAAAAAATCGAAAAAAATTAAATTTTCTGAAAATGTGTTTAAAGGATGCCAGTGCAGCGTTTCTGAGCAATCATTCAGTTTTTTAATGTATGCCTTGGGTGTGAGAGGGTTAAAGTGGGGAAACTTGGAGATTTTTAGTGTTTTCCTTATGTGGGGAAATGTGGGGAATTTCTGGTGGCATCAGCGGGGAATTAAGTGAAAATCTATCTGGCAACGGCAACACTGGTTGGTTGTCGATTATCGACTGTCGTTGTCGTTGTTGACTAATTGGGCATTTCGTCACCGTAACAAAACAATTGAATCGACTTATTAATAGGACTAATTTATTGGTGTGTTGAATTTAAACTCGGAAAAAATATTGTATTTAGTCATGGCTGACGATTATGATGCTGTGGTGAAAGGGCCATTGAAACTCAAAAATGATTCTGGTGTGAAAAAGTAAGTCTCGAACATAGGTAGCCAACCTAAAGGCATAGAGGTTTACTTCGGATGCAAACATTAACAAAGTATACACATTAACATCAATTTGTTTGAGGAAGTTTGCCTGACAATGGGCGCGTTCAGCCGCATTCCACCGGTGGGTAATATACTAACCTATAATAAGTGAACGGTAGTGGTGGACGTACCATCTACGGATCATTGTTGTGCATCCACCGATGTTGTGTTTACGGTGGATTCGGTAAGTAACCGGACATTGTTGATTGTCAAGATGCGGTGGATTTACCTATTAGTGACTATGGTAATCGGTTACCCACCGGTGGAATGCGGCTGAACGCGCCCAATGATTAGGATTTCACCCTCAAGAAACATCATCAAGGAAAGGCCTAACTAATAATTTTCTAGCCTGTAGTCTTAACTGCATTCGGGGTCCAGGCCCTAGGCCCTATCTAAAACAATGACTGACCGACAGCCAATGCTATTTTATGAAAAGGTTAGAAAATCAGGGGGTTCTAAACATCGACATAGAACATATAGACTGCTTACAAGATAGGAAAAAGTGAAGCCTTACTGGAGGATTGTCACCGACCTTCAAACACAAACGTTGAAGACTTAAAAACATGAACATGATTCTAACTTTGTTGTCGTTGTTTTTGAATCATCAAACTGTTATGTAATAAAAATAAAAGTTAGTTTTCAACTGTATTACTATTGTTTTATAATTTAATTATATGCTTATCCTACATCGTAAACGACATCGATAAATAATATTTCCACTAGTAATATTGAAAAACATAACTAATTTAAAAATAACCCATATGCCGAGGCAATTCAGTACTTGATTGTCGCACGCTGCTTTTAGAATACCGTAGTATCTTAAGTCATTTTCGACGCAATGCCTTGTATGTAACATTGATTCTCGCATTTCTAAACCCGTAACATAATTCATAAAAATGTAGGTACCTTATAGGCCGCGGCCTTTGGCCTGGCAAAGTCGCTTCTCAAGGGTTTTTTGCATAGTAAAACCACTGACTTTACCTTACAGAGCCAGCTGGTTTCAAGTAAACAAAGAATAGCCATAAGAGAGTATGGATAACCAAATCAGCTGAACCCATAGGCGCGATGTTGCCATTTACTAGCGCCGCGGCCTTGCTCTAGAGATGGTTATGGTATCAGTCTAAATTATAGCAATGCTATAATAATATTTTGATAATATGTAGATATTTTGCGCTTAGTTTTAAAATGTTTGTGAACGTTACAAGCGAACATACCTAATAAATAAGAACAACATCAAATTATAAGACCAAATCAGACAAACTCTAACTTACTAGTAAAACAGTCATGTTGATCTACGTTGAAGAAACTCATCCTGCAACCAACAATACAATAAGCTCGATCATATATCCAAATAATCTGTTTATTGTTGACTTAATTCACGTTTAAACCAAGGAGGTTAGACCACCCTACTGAAGGTATCGTTCAATAGTATTGCTGGGGCCCTCTAATTCTGTTAGGTTAGCAAAATAAGTGGAATTAATTTCGTACTCTACATTAATAAACGAAAAACGAACGATTCAGCGATGGGAATTGAGCCATTTAATTGATCGAATAGGCCTATAAAAACTTATTTTCAAAGAGTCGACGATATTAAATTAGTTTTGTCGTTATCTTACTTCAATTAAATAAATACGCAGAAAAGTATTAAGATTATACTTAAATCTGTATAGCATTCCTGACATATGTTAAAAACTTATTTGAATCTTTAGTTGTCTTCAAAAGATTTGTTTCGTTTTAAATTACTGTTCAAAGAACGCTAAGTCCTAAATTACCTACTATATTACTCCCCTTCACATTGCCTATCTTTTCATCAACCGCTTTTTCAACAACAAATGCATTGTGATAATAACTCCAGTACAACAGACTCTAACCTCCTTGTTTTGAATAATTTAAAGGTCGAAGAAGTGTTTTGTGACGTCGTGAGTTTTCCGGAGACGTCGTGAGTTTTCCGGTTCACACTTTTTTTGAGATAATAGCGAACATGGCAGCGCCCACGAAGGCTAAACTTTTTTACAACGAGATGAGCAGTTTATATATTTTAAAAGTCGTTGGGCCTAAAGGGTAAGAAGGTTAGAAGGTTTAAAATTTTATATACGAATCAACATGTATAATATACGTTTTACTCCGTTGTATCTGGTGGCATTGATTTTCTCAAGTTTTTCAGAAATTTGTTTAAGAACTTTCCACGGGTACTTGGTTTGAAACCTCGGTAAATTAATATTAAATAAAATATATCATAGTTCTATCTGATAACTGGTGGCACCGATTTTCTATCATTCAGCTAAGTAACAACCAAAACGTCGGTACCCTCCCAAACACTGGCACCCTCCCAAACACCGGCACCCTCCCAAACACCGGCACCCTCCCAAACACCGGCACCCTCCCAAACACCGGCACCCTCCCAAACACCGGCAGTCATAAATTTAACTCAGTAACTTACAAAGACTTTGGTACCCAACTTAATGGAAAGGAGTTAGTGTAGCTGCCAATAAGTGTTGCAAAACTAAGTAATGTACTAAAGTATTACAGTAGAACCTCGCTAATTCGAACCTCTATAATTCGAAAACCTCTATAATTCGTAATGATTGTCCGTTCCCCTCAGAAAACCTCTAAAATTCAAAAAATAATATACCGATAATTCGAAGTGATTTTTACGCTTAATGCAGCCTGTACAATTCGAATTTGAACATACTCGAGCCTCTACAATTCAAATTTTGTTGCCGTAATTCGAACTGTTACCTCCAAAATTCGAAGTCAACCTCTACAAATCGAACTGCGTTACTGTAAGCCTCTGTAATTCAAATTCAGGACAAAAACACGCCTGTAGAAACATGAACTGACGCTCTTATCGATGTTCCCGCGATTAGTTTCCGTTCGGATTCTTTGCAAAGTTGACGTCTTTAACGGTCAGTCAGATTTCGCTGTGTTAATTGATTGTTAGTTTTAGTGTTGTAGTGCCGTGAGCAAGAATGAGTGCTAAGAAGTATAAATGCTTAACTTTGGGAGACAAACTTAAAATAATTGATGCAGTGAATAGTGGTGAAAAACGCAAAAAGGATATAGCTGAGGAGTATGGTATCCCCGCCAGCACATTATCTACGATCCTTAAACAAGAGGAGCTAGTCAGGCAACGAATGTTGGCAGGTAATTTAAACAATAAGAGAGTGCGTAAATCCGAATTTCCTGACGTGGAGGAATGCTTGATAAAATGGTTCAAACAATGTAGGGACCATAACGTAAGTGTAGGGGGGCCAATTCTCAAAGAAAAAGCTGAAGATTTTGCCAAATCATTAGGTCATGATAATTTTCGAGCAAGTAATGGTTGGTTGGAGAAATTTAAACAAAGAAATGACATTGTTTTTCGTAAGGTGTGTGGAGAGAGTGCAAGCGTTGATGACAATATATGTAAAAACTGGAAAGAGGAACTAAAAACACTGTTGAAAGACTATATGATCCTAAAAACATATTTAATGCCGACGAAACAGCCCTGTACTACCAATGTCTGCCCGATAAAACTTTAACTTTCAAAAACGAAAAATGTCATGGTGGTAAGAACAGTAAAGTTCGAGCAACACTTTTGCTTGCGAGTAATATGACAGGAACAGAAAAGTTAAAGCCATTTATGATCGGTAAATACAAAAACCCGAGATGTTTTGCTGGAGATAAGTAATTTCCTTTTGAATATGACGCAAATCCCAAAGCATGGATGAATAGTAGCGTTTTTGCGCAATGGTTGCTTAAGCTAGACAAACAAATGAGGAAGGAAAAACGTAAAATTCTTTTATTCATTGACAACTGTACTGCTCACAACGATATCCCAAAGCTTGACGCGATCAAAGTTCAGTTACTTCCTGCCAACACAACGTCAAAACTTCAACCGTTAGACCAGGGAATCATAAAAAACTTTAAGACCCTCTACAGGAAAGAAGTTGTAAGACATATTTTATCAAATATTGAAGAAGAAAAAGCCATTGTTCCAATGAACATCCTACAAGCGATGAGACTGGCAAACAAATCATGGGAAAATGTAACTCAACAAACAATCGCTAATTGTTTGAAAGCTTGTGGTTTCGTAAATGAAGAAACTGAACCAGAAATCGTAACAGTTACACCAGATCCAGTTGAAGATCCGATCGAAAGCGAATGGAATGTCGTAATGGCTCACTGTAACGTAAATGATAACACAACATTTGAAGATTTCGTCGAGGTCGACAATGACGTAGCGGTAGCCGGAACGTTGACAGACGACGAGATAGTGGCGGCAGTGGCCGACAGGGACGAGGCAGGCGCAGACGACGAGACGGGAGCAGACGACCTTCACTTCGTTACAATAAAGGAAGCGCGGCGTGCAGTCGAAACCATTCACACTTTTATTGAGCAATTGAGTGATATTGGTGGTAACGTATTTTCAGCCATTGTAAATATTGAAAATACTATTGACATTCAATGCAAAAGATCATTAAAACAGTCACGAATTACAGACTTTTTTAATACTCAATGAACAATGTTTACGAACTAAGTACTGTTGAATCCTACTTACTGTATAACACAGTACTGTAATTCAATTTTGTCATTAATTTGATTTTTCTTTAATGTTATTTTATTTTATTTTATTGAATATGTCATTGTATGTATTCAATATGTCCTGTACGGTAATACATATTTACAGCATTTTGTCCAAGAGATGTGTTTGAACTAAACTACAGTATTCTGTTTAGCTTTTAAAAATAAACTTGTTCGAATTTTATTTATTTTGACCTCTGTAGTTCGAACTATCTACACCTAAAACTGGCACCTCCATAATTTGAATTTTATTTATTCTGACCTCTATAATTCAAACTCTCTGTAATTCAAACTTTCCATAATTCGAAATATATTGCCTTTCCCCTGAAATTCGAATTAGCGAGGTTCTACTGTATTATTAAATTTGAAAAAATTATTTTGGATCCAAGATGGCGGCCAAAATTGGGTACCCCCTCAAAATGAAGTATTAACTACCCAATAATGTTTGGGGGTGGTGTGGAATTGATATTTGAAAAAATATAGGAAAAAGTTAGGGGGGGGACTATTATGGGAGACCCGGTAATATATACATATATGTAGCCTATATTCAGCTTATTCATGTGATGTTTGTACATATTGCTACTCATTACATATGGGTGCAAAAGAAGATACAGTAGTTATGTTCAATGAAGATACTGAGTTTTGACAAAATTTCCAAAAGCATTTTACACAAATTCATTTAAATTTTATTTTCTTGTTAATTACATGGATAAACAGTAGCTTGATCTTTAAATTATATATCTTTTTTTTACAAAAATCATTTAGGCTTATAAGAAGTTTGCCTGGAAATTAACAAAAACCATCTCCTAAAAAATTTGGTTTTTTGAGATGCTGAGTTATGTTAAAACGCCCCTCAATTATAGAATTATCGAGGTACTCTGTATTTTAATCATTTTTCAAAACAAATTTTTATAAAATTGTTTTTGGTTTCAATGGTTGAGTTCTACTGGCTTGGAACTTTTAGTTAAGGGCTTAAAATTAGCCATTTTAATATCCCTATTACAGCAAACCTCAGCGTGATTACCTGTGACAGGCTGAATGACTTAGCTTTGATTATCGTTTCATGTCAAGTTATGTGAAAAATAAACTAACGAAACACCATATTTCCCCAATTGTTTTCAGTGATTGATGTTCTACTGTACAGTTGTCTTTGGGTTAATCTCCATTTTATGCTGACATATATTTTATGTTGATTAAGTAACTTAAGATTTTCTATTCCAGCGAAATTTTTAGTACTTTTAAAAGACCTTGAGATGGTTTGGATTTTCTTTAGTTTGGGCAAAGTTTTATTAACTTCTGTTCCCGAAGTGTCTTCTCTAACTAAAGGATGTCTACCACAATCTGTTGGTACCATAACTTTGATTCAAGCATAGCTTAAGTGTTTTGTTCTTTTATTTTCTTAGGAAGAAAAAGAAGAAAGAAAAAACTAACGAACAAATGATTGAACAAATAAAGGCAGAAGCTACGAGAGAAGAAAAATCAGAAGTGAAATTGACAAAGGCGGAAATTGCATTTCAAAAGATGCAAGAAAAAACTGTAAGTATTGGCTTATACTTTGGCTTTGTCATATTTTTAGATAAATACATTTATATGGTATGCTACTATGAACTGTTCATTCACCAGGGTTTGATCCTGCAGTAAAAAAAGAGGCCCATCTTGAATCTCGGACAATAATAGGAGTTACACTTACACCGAGCAGTTTTCGCAAAATAACTGGTTAATGGTGTTACTAGGCAATATTGATAAAGGTGATTCTGTACTATTGCAAGAAGCTTATGCATGAACCTATGAAACCATATTTATATCTTAATAAAAAATGGACAAACGATGTCAGCAAAACACGCAAGTCCACATTTTGTTTGAAATACGAAGCAGTCTTTCACAAGATATGCAAACTTGCAGCAAGTAATAATAAATATTCAAAGGTTTGCAAAAGCTTTCTAAAAACTTTCAGGATGATATTTCAAATAGAATTTCATGAATATTTAAGGTGTTTATATAAAGCTCAGTTTCGACTGAAATATTTCAAGTAGGCCTAGTGTAAAACCTCACTGAGCACTAGTTGAACTCGCACTAGGTGACTAATTGAATAGTAGATAAGCAGTACAAAACAGGCTATCGTTGGAAAACAGCGATGTGTCGGCACCATAAGTTGATTCTCAGTACCACTGGTTCTTTTCCTCTGGTTCTTTGGAAAAGAACTGGCACTGAGAACTGATGTCAAAATGTCGATACCCGTACTTCGGTACTCATGGTAATCGGCGGTAGAAACTTCCAGTCACATAAGACGATTGATTGCAGCCACAGGCACTGCGCCGATTGAAAATGCCGCCGCGTACTATTATTTGAGGTTGATGATGTTTCTAAAATTACTTTTGACTCTTTATGTATTTTAAATTCTCTGACTATTCCTAGTCTTATTTACTCTAATTTTCAAAATTAATTGTTATGTTCTAAGTTCTTTTTCATCTGAAGGCGGGATCAGACTCCAGATCCTGAAACATCATGAAACTTGTTTTTACTAATCAGTGATGGCAAATGTCCGCCAAAATCAAAATGTTTACCTTTGGCGGTTTAGTTTGACAGATGAATTGTCTGAAACATTAACATCCTACGTGGTGGATTCAGGAATGCACAGCTGACAGGTGACAGGTGGATAATATCAGCTGACCGGTGACTTAGCATGTAAAAATAGGGCCCCTGGTACCGACTTTGAAAAAAAGGTGACACCGACACATCCCTAATGGAAAAGTAGGTGGAAGGAATATGCCTTTTTGATCCCTCTGATATTTTTGGAAAAGGATTGCACTAGATTGCCTTACAAATATGAGTACATATGATCATAATATGAAATATGATTATGATTTTTATGATTCTCCTATATTATGTTATATTAGACTTGCCTGCAAAATCTGCAGAAACCTGTTGCTTTTTGCAGAAAGCTTGCTGCAAAAGCATTCTCATTCACTCAGCGTTCTCAGTGTTACTCCTATGTAGGATATAAGAAAATATCATATCTCTCTTGAATTATGTTGAAAAGTTTTATTTTAAATTTTTTGAGTTTGCAGGTCTTCTGCAAAAAGAGTATTTTTATCTTTATGTAGCTTGCAAATGCAAGTAAATTAGTTGAAAAAATAAATAAACTATTTTTTTATAATGAACTGTAGTTTTAACTTTTTAAAATGTTTACTGCAATTAAAATGCAATCAAATTAAAATATACAGTTTCAATTCCAAGTACACATTCACTGTTTTCTTACTAATAAACACCACTCAACTAGCTGAAATATTCTCCTTTAGGGCATAATTCATTTAGTAATGCAATTCATCTTCTGGAATTATTTTACTGAGTCTGTCCCTAAACCTGATTATAAAAAACAGCAATCTTTTATTTTTATTTGTACAGTACGCTCCCAATTATCCAAGCCCCGGTTGTCCGAGGCTCTGGGCTCCCCGAGGCAGCTCTAGGCTAAAATGTTTGTTTATGAAAAAATTATTAAAATATCAGTTATTTTAAAAGGAGTTCAGAGTCCTTTACACTCTGCCCATCGGTAAAAAGTATGACTTGCAATTGCATTGCAAGCTATTACATAGTGGTCTTGTTAAATCCTAACCTCAAATTACATTACAAATGACTTTGGTATTATCTGAGGTTCTAGATATCTGAGGAAGCCTTGGCTCCAAAGATTTTAGATAATTGAGAGTGTATTGTGTATTTGCTAAATTTTTTGACAATTTGAATTCTATAATATATGATCAAGATTATTAGGTCAACCTATTCTTATGAGTTAGTCTTGAGTAACTCATTTCTTAATCTAATCCTTTTTGTTTGTAGCAAAAGGAGCGAATTCTGCAGAAAGCAATGATGACTCATAAACAGAGAGTCGAAGAGTTCAACAGACATCTTGATAGTCTAACAGAACACTTTGACATTCCCAAAGTCAGTTGGACCAAATAATTACATTGTTCTACACATAATTCTATGTGGATGCTGCTTTGGCCTTTGGCAAGAAACCTAAAGACATTACTTGAAGATATTTTTTGTTACAGAAAAAAGTGTTTTGGATAGGATTAGTTTCATTTCAATGTTGTCAATTAAGTTAAACTGTTGATGTTTAAGTTGTTTCGCAAAAATATTTATACTCTAAATTACTAAGACTAAGAAGTACAAATTAACTGTTACTCTTATTTTCTCATATAAATTCATTGTCTGACCAGTAGCATGATAATTTACATTATATCATGTCGAGATTAGTATAATTTATAAAATGTTTGCTGCTGGAAAATTACTACCTATAATATACTTAAATACTTGTAATTGTATGTTAAGGTTTCGTAAATACTCTTCAATTAGGCTACTTCACAATTCAAGTTTATGTTGTCTTGTGGGATTTGGTGTTAAGATAAGCATTGTTATTTACATAAATTAGTTCTGTATTCTTAAAATAATTTTATTTAGTTCACACCACTTGAAAATAAATTATTTATTACATGAATTTTTTCCTGCCTTTTCTTTAGGATAATGCCTTCTCTAGGATTTTTTCTAGGTTTGCCTTTTCTTTTGTCTTTATCGAAAGACCAGAAATGGGGATAGCAGAACTGTACCCCTATAAAAAATGCAGGGGCGTATATCAATTTGCAATACACACAAAAAACTATTCAACCAACCACAACCACACTGTTAAAAGTATAAAAAATAAATCAAAGGAAATTGAGATAAAATTAAATAAATAAGCCTCCTGTCACAGTGTCTGCTGAAGTTGGCAGTTGTCAGTAGCTGACAACAACAGAAATCATCCCTTCTACAAGTCTCAAAGCACTTTAACAATGTCTGTAAGTGGGTGGCAGGACCAATTTTCGGAAGGGGCCATTTGATCGGGGGGGGGGGGGGAGTGGGAGGGTTATTTCAATAGGCAGTAACACCCCCCCCCCACGTTTATGTGTGACATAATATATTAACGAACCTTACGATGAGACAGGCTTCCGTGGTCTAAGCACACATAAGATTAACGAACCTTAAATATATTTTAAGTACAATAACTGCCTTCCTAGAAGATGAACTATTTAAATTTGTTCAACATCAACAATTGAGCCGAGTACCCATTTTGGAATATAGAGTACGCCAAATATATACCTAACATTTTGTCAATGTGGCAACAATGGCGACTGAAAGTCAGAATAACACCCCCCCCCCAACCCATGGTTCGTAGAACCATATAGAGCCATAATATAATAAGTATCTTGATCAGGTGAGAAATAAGAGCAGACCACCCATGATGGCGCTTATGCTTTTCCTATAAAACTACTGAGGACACCACTTGACGTCAGTCAGTCACTGGTCTACTCCACATCTTGTTTTTATCCTACCCGTTTACCTGTAGTCACATAAAAGTACAAGGTTATTAACAGGACCGTACTCAGCTTTGGTGGGCCCCGGTAAAGATATTAGGCCGGGCCCCTCATGTCCTTGTACTGCACCCGTTCTCGACCGCCTTACCGCTGCGAACCCCTCCCTCCGTTAATGGTATTCCAGACACATTTTATTATCTTTTATTGTAGTAAGATGTATCTATGTTTTGCTTAAGTAATGAGAAAACTAGTTTTCAATGGACTATAAATATAAATAGAAATAAATTAATAACAACGTAAATATTAATCACAAGACTCTCAAATTTTGATATATTGTTTCCAAGGAAGTCGACTAAAGGTTCTCTATAGGAATTTTTTCCCCGATGCTTCTAAGCAGAGTTATTATAATTCAAACACAAAGAATTGACTTTTTTAATTCATAAATCAAATTTTTAACAGCGTTTTTTACGTTTCTACAGCGTTGTGAATAAGAATGTTTTTACTGCCGCGCGCTTGCTCCGCCGCCGCCGCGCCGCTCACCTTCTTTCGATAATCAGGGTATAGCTGTTTTGCTTGAATAAAAATATTTATACTGAATAGTGGTTAACTTTCCTCTCTGTCTCCAGTCCAGTGTTTGTCGATGAATCACAACCTGGTTTCGATACTAGGTTGTTTTATGCTCATGGGCATTTGGTGGGGAGTCAAGCTTGTAAACATAAAATGCAGACACAAAGACTGCCGAAAGTATAAAAAAAGTTTTTATTAATTTTGGTTTTTTTACTTATATAGTGGTTTTAATTTACCAGGTCCATCTCCATTCCATTGTTTGTCGATAAATCACGACCTAGTTTCGACACTTGTTTTGTGTCATGCTCACATGACGTCAGCATCGAGTCAAGCTTGTAAACATAATATGCAGTCACAATTTTGTTGCCGAAAATCACATTCATAAACTCCCACATTCTACATGAACGGACTAACAAAAACATAGAAGGCATAACCGGGTGGTCAACGGGCACAGAGTTTTGTGTTAGTCCCTTGATGTAAAATGTTTGTGAGTTTAAATTTATGATTTTAACCCTTTTAAGGCCAGCAGCCATAATAAGCACACCCGTGGTCATAAGCTAACTTTCTAAACTGCTATGTGCCCTTGAAGGCCAGGGCATTTATCACTTATGAGCATAGTTTTGGTTAAAAATTCGTAAAAACACATTTTTACTATAGTACAGCTTGACTGATTTATTAGACTATATAAAAACATGAGTACTGGTTACAGATTTTTTTCCTTGATGCTGAAGAAATACGGGCTTTTGTGGAAAATGAAAGTGTGGACGAAAGTCTGTCCATCAACTGTAATATTTGATAGAGAACTGTTTTTTTAATTAATTGGGATTTTTAAACAAGTTTCCTTGAGTGAGTTAGTTTTTAATACGAGGTATAAAAATATATAAATATATTCATCCTAATTTATAAACTTTAAAACCTTAGCCTAATTTAACTTTAATTTTGCATTAATGAACCTGTGTGCCAAACTAATACACAGGACAGCAGAATTTCGAAACTTTGATAGGGGCTTGAAACAAAATAATCATGATCGCAGAGTAAAATTTTCTAGGACCCATATTAATCAAGATGAAAGTTAACCCAGCAGAACTGACTTCGATTTGAATACGCGATGACTGACTCACGGTCTTTTGGACCAAGTTTTGTATAAAAGTTAGTATTTTTACATGAGTATTTACATAAAAGTCTTTTACATGAGTTTCGTGACCATTTTATACAGGATATATGTGCATACAAAATATTTGTATAGTATAAAAAATTTTTTAAATTGCATTCAATAATATTTGTTATTGTGTTAAAAGCGTCCGTATGTCGTACAATGATGTGTTATTACCAAAAGAAATTTCCCGAAAGTATTGTACATTAGTGTTTTAAATATTTTATGTGAGAAATATGTGCACACAAAATATTTATATGTAACATGAAGTCTTTTGTGACTCACGGTCGAAAACACCAGACCTCTAAAGAAACTTTCATTGAACTGACTGTAAGGGTTAGAGAATGACGGGAAGTGAGTCATGATGTTCCTGGGAAGATGTACAAGAGGTATAATGACACCCAAAAAATACAATTTTTATAGAAAAAACTACTCACCCGGTCCTTTAGACAGGTATGTCAGTCCTCGCGGGTTAACATATTATGTGTACATTTGCTTAACTCTATTGTCTGTATTACATTTATATGTAATGTGATAAATTTTAAATTGTAATGTATGTGTACAAAAATCAGTCAAATAACTAATTTTTTATCTTGCATGATTTACAATAACTGTGTGATTATATCGAATCGAATTCCACAGCAAATCATGCAGCGTTGTAGGTGTTTTAAAATCACAACACACTCTTGAAAACCGTATGCTTTCACTGAAATCACTTTAGTTTCACGGTTGTTCTTTATTTTGACCACAAGAAATATTTTATATATTCATCCTAATTTATGAACTTTAAAACCTTGATAATAAGAGTACTTAATTTCTCATTACTGAACTTGAATGAATGCACGACACTTAAAACTTACACACGAAATGCTTGAAATTGCACGACTTGCTTGAAACTTATACACGACAGCAGAATCTCGAATCTTCGATAGGGGCTCGCAACGAATAATCATGATCACAAAGTAAAAGTATCTATAACCCACATGAATTTTGAGATGAAAGTTAACAAATTATGTATATGTTTAACTCTATTGTTTGAAATACATTTATATGTAATGTAATACATTTAAATTATAATGTATGTGTACAACAATCAGTCAGACATCTAATTTTTTATCTTGCACGTTTTGAATGACAGTGTGCTTATATTGAATCAAATTTTACAGCAAATCATGCAGCGTAGTAGGTGTTTTAAGTCACTACACACTCATGATAAACTGTACGCTTTCGCTGAAATTGTTTCAGCTTCATAGTTGTTCTTTATTTTCACACAAAAAATATTGCCTATCTACAGTGCCCAATGAGTCAATCAACGATTGAGAAGAGTGTTTGAGCAGATAAGATAGGTGTATGTCAACGTTTTACACTTATCAGTATGGGCTCACACCTACCGGTGTACTGGCTACCCCTGGTTATTGCGGTTTGGATGCCTTTCTCTTTTGGCATCACGTAAGTACATTTTATATCTTCTCAACAAAAATGGTCTGATTCTCAGTTTGGTCACATTTTGGAGTTGTTTAAGTGATATTTTTCATTTATTTTTTCCCTATTACCATACACTTTTTTATTATTTAGAAGTGACTTGATAATGACTCATTTCCATTTCCACACAAAGAGCCTTTTAGGGAATCATTTGTCTACTGTTTTGTCAATTTTCCTTTTAATTCGTCATGAACATACTAAGAAATGAAGCTTTATTTGATTTAATTTCACTGAAAACATACAGCTGAAATAATATTTTTGATTTATAGTCACCTGGAAAGGAATTACCACACAATTCATTTAATTTTCATTCATGATCTGAAGCTAGACAAAAGAAAACTCACAACAATCAATTTATTGAGTTACCATAACAGAAAGTACCTCCTTGTTACTATTCCCTTTGCCATCTAGAAATCAATAGGTTAATTCAAATTGGCAAATCAAAGACCACTGCTCATGGTAAATGATTTTGGTTTTTGAGACTGAAATATATAGATATTTCAGTCTCAAAAACTGTTTGATTAAATTGAAATCAAAGTTAACCCTGTTACAACATTTTTGTATAAAAAATAAAAAGCTGAACCCATCTCTTTGAAAAATAGAAATTGATTAGGTCTCAATTTATATGTTAATCAAAAGTACTGGTGTAAAAGATAGTCAGATATTATAAACTTTAGAAAAATCTTTGGAGAGTTAGTACTCAAATAAAAAAACACAAAATGCTACAAAGCATGAAGATATAACGACTTTTATACTTCAACTTTATACTACAACTATTAGTTCAATGTTGTTTTTTCACAAGGTGGAATCCTTTGGTCTCCCCTCAAATTAAAATAATATCAGGTTCAACTGAAAGGGAACATTTCCCTTGCTCATCTTTTTTGTGTCTCAAAGCAAATTTTACAGGAATAGGCTACAGTACAAATATTTTCTGAAATGGCTCAAAACATAATTTTATACAGTATCAATTTGTTTTTGTGATGTAAAATCTTTTTGAATATAAAACATCACCCTGTTTTCAACCATAAAAGTAATTGCCGAATTATTTTTAATTTGTACAGGCTGTTTACTGTCCTCTGATTTTAGAATTTGTCATCTATTTCCAGTACTTCCTGTATATTTTTGTTTGAAATTCCAGTATCACAATAGCATGGGAACTATCAATGTAATTAGGGAGCGGTGTTGATGACCCCTGTTAGTTTCAATCAAATTATAATTTTTCTTTTATCAAGATAAGTCTTTGACACCACCCATAAATATAATACTTTCTGACAATTTCTAGGTATATTTATATTTTGGCTGCAAATGCAGGACATACGTGTATCCCGGGCTGCCCTCCATCTCTGCTACAAGCATAGTGCCTCCTGAGACATATAATGCTGTCTCTGGTGTACTGTTAGGTGTTCTGTGTTAACTTCTAGGTATGTTTTGACTGTGAGAGCAGGACATGTGCATCCCTGGCTGCCCTCCATCTCTGCTACAAGCAAAGTGCCTCCTGGGACATATGATGCTTTCACTGGTGTACTGTCTGTAAGTGTTCTGTGGGAACTTCTAGGTATATTTTGGCTGTGAGTGCAGGACATGTGTATCCCTGGCTGCCCTCCAGCTCTGCCTACCTGTGAAGACAATGCTTTCATTGTGTTCTGTGGGAACTTCTAGGTATATTTTGGCTGTGAGTACAGGACATGTGCATCCCTGGCTGCCGTCCATCTCTGCCTACCTCTGAAGACAATGCTTTCACTGTGTTCTGAGGGAACTTCTAGGTATATTTTGGCTGTGAGAGCAGGACATGTGTATCCCTGGCTGCCGTCCATCTCTGCCTACCTCTGAAGACAATGCTTTCACCGTGTTCTGTGGGAAATTCTAGGTATATTTTGGCTGTGAGTGCAGGACATGTGTATCCCTGGCTGCCGTCCATCTCTGCCACAGGCACAGTGCCTCCAGAGAGTTGTTGGTTTGGGCTCTTTGTCAACATTTCCACTTTCCTCTGTAAGCAACAACAACAAAATGTTAAAGTAGTGTTTATTGGGTCACCGTGATCTTGAGATTGCAAAAGTAGCAGACAACCGCAATGTTTATCCAATATGGAATTGAGAATAGGGGAATATGAACCTAGCACTTGAAGAAGGCTGACCTGCCTCTTAGCACTTGAATATGAAAATATAAGTTTTAGAATAGTTTACTAAGATGAATCAGTTATTATCTCTATTATTTAATTAATTAGGCCAGTAGAATTAAACAAAAAATTAAGATAAATAGGAAAAAATTGCTATAAAAGATTTTTTTCTTCAAATGCTTAATTCATGACCCAAAATTTATATCCTAGGTTTTCCCCCTTGCCGGACTTGTGCTGAAATGGTAGGGCGTAAAAATATCCCCCCAAAGGGTACTTTTTCAAATTTCAATGGATGTTTTAACAATTATGCATCCTACAGTAAATTATCAAACTACAAATTTAAAGTGAACTAAATTTCCTACAATTTGAGTGCTCTTGCAGCTCTGTAGCTTTGATGGATCCGGAGTTATGGCCCCTGAAAGATAAACAAAATTCTTCCATTTGATTTACATAGGTCCATTTAATTAATATGGTCAATTTTGGAAATTTTGGAGGCCACTGGGGCAGAGCCCTAAATATTTAGGACGAAATAGATAGCTTAACAATATATTTCCTACAAATTTATATGTGTTTACCAAGTTTAATGCCGAACGGCCAAGCTGTATTCGATCCAACTGACATACCATACCATATAGCTATATGGTATGTATACCATATAGCTTTCTACATTTTTCATGAAAAAAGTCTATGGTAGACCCCAACAAACCCTAAATCCTATCTCCTATCTTGACACCCACTTTTTTCCTATGTTCAAGAATAGGAAGATGAGTTAAGGGGAGATATTTTTACCACCCTCCACTTAAGAACTTGTCCGCTGAGGGGAAAACCTTGGATATTAATATTGGGTCACAAATAAACTCTTTAATGCCAATAAACCTTTTATGGCAATTATTTTCCATTTTGATTTTAATTCTACTGGCCTAAATAGTCAGAAAAGAGGATTGAAGTGTGAAGATAAATGAATGAAACAAGTATACTATAAAAGGAAAATATTTTTGAATAACCAGTAAAAAATACCCAGTTAATTTTTGTACCCATTTTATTTGAAACTTGTCCTCTAAAACCCCAATTTCTCTTTTTTGTTTCTCTTGTGATGTTTTAGTCAATTGAAAAAATGTATAGAAAAACACTGACCAGAAATAGTGTTTCAAGGTGGTGGCTGGAGCACAGCAGGGATTTACAGGGACTCATAAGATTTAAATAGGGAGGTTTACTTAACATCTGTGCAAGTTTCCACTTTGTCACCATTTTTAAGGTAGATTTTCCTAAAATCCCTGGACTAGGTATTTGAAATTATTGAACAAAGAATTAAAGCTCAGTTAAAATCTTAATTTTGATTAATGTTGTGTCTTTAAGTTAAGAACCAAGAACAGAAATCAGTAATTATTTTTTTATAAGGCCCTGTATAGAAGAAAACCAAAGATGGAAATTCTATTTTAGTTATAGAGTACTCTTAGGAAAACAGTAATGGCTGAAAATTTAATAAATATTCAGTTTATATATTCTTTAAACTACGTCACATTAAAAGTTTTGGTTCAAGAATAATTTTTTTTCATACTTTTATTTCACCTTACAGTATAAACCTACGGTAAAATGCCAATAACTTAGCTGAATAATTAAGTCAAGTAAATTCAGATAGTTCACTTAAAAACTAACAGATCTATTTATAAACCCATCAAAGGTGATTCAGTTACATCGGACTATAAAAATGACCTTGTTTATGCGTTGTTAAACCTATGCATAAGAAGACCTTGCTTTTAAGTGTGTTTGAGATTTTAAAGTCAATAAGATAAATGGGAGAACATTTGAGTGGCAGTCAACAATCCAGCCAGCACTGGGCTTTAAACGATGAAACGTTGATTTATTGGCCTCATTGTCCGTTTAGAAAGTGCCCCCGGTTATGGATATGGGTTACACTTGTTATTCCTTCACGTCTTGGGCTCGGCCTTGGGAGGTCAAAAGATCACCATTTTGTATTCTTCCGAGTATCTCCAGGACATGTTGATGCTATCTCAGTTCTTAACCCATACTTGGAAAACAACTCAAGCAGCCTTGTCAAATTTTACAGTGTATCATTTACCTTGTTGCAAAATATTTCCTCGTTTTTACGTTTATACCTTAGATAAAAAATCATTCTAATGATTCTTTTTTAGCTAAGCTAAATATATACACCAATCAAATTCTACGGATTTCCCATGAAATAATGAGCTACTAGCATAACCTCCATATGGTGACTCTGAGGCATGGGACCATGGAAAACTTTGGTTTTGGGGCCCACAAATGCCAAAACACTATCGATAGTAAATATATATATGGTATTTCGGCTCTCTATTGGTCACAATTTCTGTCAGATTTTCTTCAAATTTCGTTGAAAAATATCTTTCATTGAGGTATGGCTTTGGGCTAAAAAATTGAAGCACCTTTCAATCCCATTTTTTGGGGGAATAAATCCCCAAAATTCAGCGTTTTTGGTCCCAAAAAGAGTAATATTAGCCCCAAATAAAAATTTAATGTATATTTTATCAAAGGCAATAAAATACAACAACATTAAGCTCTTTCTCAAAGGCATAGCACCAAAAATAACTCATTTATGAATGTAGATATGAATTTGCTAAAGGCAGTACATTTTCTTTTTGCACTCTAGTGGCCGCATCCGATTTACTCTGGATTTGTTAGAGGTGCTATTTCCTATGATCTGAGTCGCCAGTAAGTTGGGAGAATAAATTAGAAGCCACTATCACTATATTAGGGGCGTAAAGCCCAAAATTTGGGGTTTTGGGTCTAAAGTGGGCAATTTAAGTTGTGAAATTATAATTTGCTCTGTCTTGACTGATTGCTGTGTGAGAACTTATTTGAAGATATATTTTTATCATCACCAGATGAAAATGATGGGTATCTTTATTTAGTTAGGAAAATAACATATTTTAAAACTCAGTTTTTTATTTCTGTTTTTTTTTTCAAGCAATATACGGTCTAACTCATTAAGTCCCATAACAGCTCTAACTTTAGGCTCTTTACACTCATGTTAGATAAAAATCACTATTTATTGAAATTTGGATTGTAAAATTTACAAGAAAAACTTACTAGCTTTTAGGTTAGCCGATAAGATGATGGCAGTTAATGCAGTGAAAGTTTCTGACAGGTAAAAATAAGTGACAAAATCAATGAACAATAACCAATGAATAGCAATCACTGATTAAGGGATTTTTTAGACAACTTCTATAGAACTAGGAAATTTTAATTTAAATGTTTAAACTAAACATTTAATTTAAACATTTAAATTATTTTTTAAATGTTTAAATTCATGAGCCGCCACTGAGGAGGTCTAAACATTTATATATAAAATCACAAGCTATTTCAAATGAGGTCTTTAAATAATTACCTACATCTCAATCCTTGCTAGTGTTTTAAGATTTTAAGACTTCCTCCTCAGGACATTTCCCTATTATTAAATAGCAATGAAATTTACCTAAACCATGATAACTATAAACAGTTAACCCATGTAATAACAGAGTTACAGCAACATATGTGTATTTATAAAATGCAATAAGAAAAGTCTATCCGAGACTTTTTGGACACTCGGTGTGTTCTGACATTGAACCGTGTTCCTGTTCCATCGGATGTTTAGTGCTGTTTGCGGGCTACATCCGTCATGCCCAGGTGCGGGAATTCTCGTATTGCCGCCCCGACTCAGGGCCGAGCCACTGGATCAATCTCCTGGCCACCGCCATCGGCTCCGTCTCAGCCGCCGGCCTCTTCATTGTTGCCAACTGGCAGATGACCACCGCCGTGCGAGTTCACTACTTCGGCGCCCAGTGTTGCTTCTACGGAGCTAACATATACTTCATCTTCCAGGTCGGTAGAGATCACCTGTATGGCCACAACTACGATTATAAAAAAAATTAGGAGTTTCGATTACCGTTTGTGAAAGGAGTATATAATGTGTTACGAAAGTCCCACTCTACATCATTTTTTATTAGTGGACAAAAAATATTATATATTCCAGGAACTTCTGCATTATCGAGGAAGTAAGATTTTGGTAATTGAAAAATTTTACCCTCCCTCAAAAGGGGGTAGTCAAGAGGTAAATCAAATGTTGTACTTACAAACCCCTACTAAATGAAATGATACATAATTATAAAGTATTTGATAAAAGAAGAATGGCGTAAACTAGGTGTCTCTATATATTGATTCTAAACAAAGTTATTGCAATCGATAATTGCAGTTTTACTGTAAAATGTAACATGGCATTATCAAAACTCCTTCTACCCAGAGAACAAATCAATATTTTGAAATAAGAATTTCAGCATTTAAATCTGCATGAAAATCTAGTTTGAAATGATAAGTCGCAACATAAGCTTTACTTTTGAAAATAGTTTCATTCAATGTAGCGTGTCTGAAATGGTATCTGACCTGATAATTCTGATACGTCAGAATGAGGAAATGTGCCTCAACTGAGATGCCTGGAGGCATGTGATGTCATTTATTACCAAAATAGTGATAATAGGGCCATTGAGTGTGTGGAATGTCAAGTATTATAGAAAAAATTATAATTTTTACTTGCCATAATGTTGCATTGGATTAACATACAGACCTCCAGTTTGCAGCATTTTTCTTCTTTTTTTTAAGCCTTTTAAATTTTGTATTACTTTATGGGGTTTTGTATTTAAACATTTCCAGTCAAGCCTGAACTTTTATCCCATACAGCACATAACGTCTATACAACGTCTATATAAGGGCTTGCAAGTTATATTAACGTCTAGGTCAATATTCGTACATCTATTAGACATCTGCGATATCATGTCAAAAAGACATCTAACGCGGATGTCAAAATGGCGTCAATTAGACATTGTCGTACATGTATATGACGTCAACGTAATAACATTTAATAGACGATGTATAGACATCGCCGACATCGCCGAAAATAATAAACCAAGTATATAGTACAAATGAGTATATTCTTCGTCAATAAAAACAATATCGCTGAGAACAGAATATCAATTAAACTTTTTTGAAATAAAAATGTAACAACGTTATTTCCTTAATTATATTTTATTTCCCTGATGACTACAATAATAAAAAAATTAACATTTTTATTGGTTTGAATCCCAAACTAATCTGTTATTGTTTACCTCACTATGCCCACATAACAGGTTATTTTTCGGCAAAGTTGTCTTCATTTGCTGTTTGTCTGATAAAGTAACTTTTCACTAGCAAATTTGTGACATATTTGCAGTTCTTTGTCTAGGCAAAGCTGTTTCCTGATAGTTATGACAACTTGGCGGCACCTTAACATGAGTTTGCCATTTCACATATTCACCGTAGGTGGTGTTCACATAGAAAAATCATAATAATTATAATAGTTTAGTTAGCACCATTAGATTCAGCTAAAAAAAAAAACAAATAATTTAGTACCTTGAATCATTGCTCTATGTCCATTGGTTACTGGATACTGAAAGTGGTAAACACAGTACGTTGCCCCAATGTCAACCTTATAGAAAATAAGTAAAATTCTAGGCCTATATCTCGCTTATTTCTCAATATAATAAAAATTGGTTTTCGGCTTCATCTAGATGAGATTTAATGTCAAAATCAAGTCAAATCTCGCTATGATCGATTGAACGAAGGCCACACTACAGTGTAGTGTGGCCTTGATTGAACTATGTTCTTTTGCCTTAGAAATTAGCCGAGTATGCATATCTGCTGCAACGGGGGTATTTCACTTTCACGTTATTTTGAAATTTCATGTATACACTTACCACATCACTCTTTTAACTACTCGCATTGAGCTTCCAATTACTTTACATCGATTTGAGTAGAATAGAATAGTATTTAAACAATTAGACGAGGTAAATTTTAGGTAAAAGGTTTTTGTCATTAAACTTTTTAAAATAGTTGTTTACTGAAAAAATATTATTATAGAGTGAATGGGGAAAAAAGTGACAAGGAGGCACTTTATAACTCGTTCTCAGTCCTTAAAGGTTATCTCTGCACTACATTTGGATCCTATAATGTTTACCACCAAAGCAGTAGTTAAGATGAGATTTTGCCCTGAGATTATTATCAAGTCTGGTGGTGTAGTGGATACAGGCTCAGCTTACGAAGGTAAAGGTCCTGGGTTCAAATCCCAACATAGGTCAACAGAATTTGCATTGTGGTAACGTGTGTAGAAACTATGTACAAATGCATATCCTTACTTAGATTTTTTTTATTACACTTTTTGGATTTTTTATATATTTATAATTACAATTTTGTTATTCGTTACTTTTTGTATGTTAATTGGATGTTCTGTAGATGTCAATATATGGATGTGTAATTAACATCTATTGAACATCTATCCTACATCCACGTAGAATGTTGATATAAGGTCGATAATGGTGACATTTGAACGTTGTAGGAATGTCTATTAGACGTTAGACGTCTATAACGGTCACGTTTAATAGACATGTGTGGTTTAACATGAGGTACATCTATTAGACATCTAGTTGATGTGACTGTGCTATCTGGATAGGGAGTGGGTGATAATATTAAATTTCCAACCCCCTTCCTTAATCATATAGGATCTTAATGTTTCCCAAAGTGTATCTTCTGATTTCATATATGAAATGAATAACATGGGGGTAAAGGGGTGGGGTCGGGACTTAAGGACAAATTTTTCAAAGATTATAAAAGATAATACCACAGTGAATGTGCCAATTCATAATTCATAATAGGTCATATCCTATTAGTATTTCTGGAAAAAGTACACCTAGGATACTAGGACTGTGAGTTACTAAGACAGTCAACTAATAAGAATTCGTTAAAAATGCTTACAATCCGCATTTATTTAAAAGTTTTTTTTTAGTTTATGATCAGTACCATTAAAAATGTTTAAGTAACTATCAGGTTAAACATTAATTTGTGGGCAACCTTAAATAAAGATTGATGTATACCTAATATACATATTAAGTTTGATTTAATATCATTTTCATTCCTAATGAATATCAATATCAGGACGGGCCAAGCTGTTGGTAATCTAATTTAACCACTCTAATGAAACATCTTACTTATTTATCATAATCATACAGATCCCTCGGCTAAGTCCTTACCATTTTTCTTTTATCATCAGGTATTGCCACATTGACGAGCCTAATGCAAATTAATGGTAGCTAATTGTGCACTTTTTTCATTTGATATCAGAGGTACTGACAATATTCTCACACTATTAACTCAATTTTTGTGGGCATTTGCCATCATGCTGGGTAAAAATAGTTTCACAGTATTAAATCAAGCATTCAAAGGTTAAATCCAATCAGCATAACAACATAAACATACTATCAACAAAAATACATTTCAATTTAAGGACTCCCGTATTGTCAGACAGTATTCTCCTTCTGGATGGCACCAGAACTCAACTCGCTGCAGATCTTTGTGCTGAGAGCTCTGCTGAGTCTGCTGATGATTACTCTCAATGTCGGTGCCAATATCTGTAACTACATGGCTTGGAAACTGTATAATAACAGTTACCCTAGTAAGTACTCACTACCCATCATTGCAACCAGTATTTCTGTAAAAAAAATTATTACATTGTCGATAATGATTACACACACATTACAATTTGAACTGACCTTGAGTTTTAGCGTTCTTATTACAAGTGTAATAACTAATATTCCATACAAAAGTTGAAAATACCTTTATGATTATGCTACTTTTAGCGTTTTGCAAAAATAAAATAACTGGAAGGTTGTCAGTAAGCGATGAAGTTGAATAATTAATAGGGGATTTTTTTACGAGCAGTCACAAGTATTTTTTGGTTGTTTTATCTAAAAAATCTACCACTACAAATAGGACCATTCAAAGGGTCCAAGGGTGACATGCTCTACAGAAAGAGGAATTAAGGTTTAAGTGAAGCTGATTATTCTGGTTAGAAAAAGAAATGAATAACTGTAACAGTTTTTATTGTTTTCCAATAAGATTTTCTGTTTTTGACATATGTTCTTCAAAAACAAAACAAAGAACAATCTGTATTTTTAGTCAAGTCCACTGTCCCCTAGATTCAAGCTACATAGACCACTTGCTGTGGGGCCCCTCAGACCCGGGGTACGGCTGGCATCTGGCCTACACCATCTTGGAGTGGTCACTTATGTTTGTGTTTTCCTTGGGCGTTCTCTCCTTTTTGCCCGACTTCCGAAAAATTCGACTGGAACAGCCAAAATTGAAGGTAAATGGTATTAATAAACTGATTACAAGTTAATACTGCAAAATTTTAGGATAATTTACACAAACTATAGGGGAAATGCTTGTACCTTGGACCATTCCAGGTACTTCTCTCTCCATGCAGGGAATTTTGGTATTAAAGGCAGCAGTGTAGTGGGATCCTTGTAGGGACCTTTCTCAGCTGAGACTCAAATGTCTCACCCTAGTTAGTTGTCTAGGCATGAGCGAAAGTTTGTTTAATGAGTGCAAAAGTAAATATAAAGAGAGTTCTTTTAGGTTAAAATGACACTATGATTAGGTTTCTAGATAAACTATTTGTTGAGATATCTTTACCTAAAAAATGTTTCTACCATTATTGTACCATGGGCCATGGGTGACAAACATACTTTGTACCTTGGGCTGGACCAAGGTACAATACACAAATTCTTACAATGTCTAGTACTTTATTTAGGTCTAATATATTAATGTACTATTTATTGAATTGTAAATACACTTTGTTGTTTGATTTGTTGTTCATTTTTTCCTCTTCCCTTGTTATATTACACTTTGGCCCAAGGTACAATACAAGGTGGCCCAAGGTACAGTAAGGAAGTCCAAGGTACACTTACTCAATTTTTTTTATGACTTAGAAAATAGTAAATATTAAGATTAAATTCTTAAAATAATTTCACAAGATCCTAATAATATGATTAATTTATTAAACTTGGAAACAAGTCAAAAACCTAACTAACTTTTGAGTTAAAAACCAAGTAAGTTTTTTATTACATTTTCACATGTTAAAATGTGTATCAATGGTCTTCCTTCAGTTCTTGTTCTTGAGAGAACAAAACCGGCCCAATGTACAAGCATTTCCCCTAATGAATACAAATTTTTTTTATAATTCGTCTAATGTTGTAATTTTATGAATGAAATAATACAGTCTGTAGCTCAAACCAGTCTTGTGTGCACCCTAATCATTAATAAATTATTTTTTATAGCTTAAAAAGTTTTTTTTATTTCATATAGTTAAAAAGTTTCTTAGAAATTAGAGGTAATAATATCAACACGATTTCATTTTTTGTACATAATTTATGTACATTTCGAACTTTATCTCATTTTCCCACTTTTGTTTGTCCTCAGGAATCATCTCTGGAACCATCTCACTTTTCATTCATATAAACAACTGGAAATGTTCCATGTAATTTAAGTTTTTTTTTTAAGATTGGAAAGGCTTGTTTTCCCCTTTTTCACCATATAATGAAATTGAAAACCAAGTAAGTTACTGATATATATTATGTTGTTAGTTTCAGTGGCGTTTATAGGAACTGTTCGTCTATTGTTGAACAAATGTTTAAAAAAAGTTTTTTTGTTGCAATACATGTGTTGAGTGAAGCTCCAGCTCCACTGTCAATGTACCAGTGTTCTGGGTTCTGATCATACAACGAATCTGTTGCTATTCCAAAAAAAGCATTTTGATTCCCATTTTCTGGTTTTTCTAAAAATTGTCTTTACTCAAACTCTTTTGCCTTTAACCAACAGTTCTTTGCTAGGTGGCCCTTTTTATTACAATTGAAACATATTTGTTCATTTTTGATACAAACATTTCTATTTTCAAACTGCTTGTTAACATTTTTGTTGCAGTTATTTTGCAAATAGTCCTTAGAATCACAAGAATAACACTGAAGACTAAATTGTTTAAATATTTTTGCAAGCAATAAAAAAAGAGGATTTTTAATTCACAAAATGACAAAAATTACTAGGAAAGGATATTAAAATTTCAATAATTACCATCTGCTCCTAAACAGTTTCTCCCAACTGCTTTAGCTTAAAAGTTACCTCTTCTATTTTGGAAATAAATTCTGACATTGTTTCTCCTTCATACTTCATGTTAAAGAATTTTTGTTATAAAAGATGTAAGCTTACCTCAGATTTATTTTCAAATATCGACATAACATTTTCACATGTTAAAATGTGTATCAATGGTCTTCCTTCAGTTCTTGTTGATACTGTCATTTCTTGAGCCTTACTGTCACGCTGATCCCAGTCTTTCGTTGCTTTTTCGAATTCATCTTGTGTCTTAGATCCTTTTTCAGGTCTCTTTTTTTCTATTGGTGATGCTCTGCAATCCCTTTGAGGTCAAAACTACATTCCTTTGGGGCTTCCAAACATTCCAGTTGGAGTCCCCTTTCAGTTTTACAATTGGCATCAGTGTATATATTTTTACAAGCAAAAATTGAAATCTTAGGTTCAATTTAAAAAAATTTCCTGAAATGTGCCAGGCCATAACCTTTTAACAGAGTACGTCATGAATTTAGCTACAAATAAACATTTACTGTGTTAATAAATTACATTTTATTTTAAATATAATATGACTCAATTTTTCTTAAACTGAAAGTCAACTAACTACAACATAAACCTGATACTTATAAACCTTGGTAAATTAGCTGTCATCAATTTAATGTTTTTAAGCTAACAGAGTTGATACCAATATTTCAATAATGGCCACAAAAATTAATCTCAAACAATTTAACTAAAATTATTTTTTAAACTGGATTTTTTTGGTAGTTTTTTATTTTTTAATATGACTTATGAGTAGTATTATAATAATATAGTTATATACTTTTCAGATGAAGAGGCTATGGAGGGAAGAGAAATCTGTCACAAGAGTATAAGTATTTTATATATTTGTTGTAAATAGGAAAATATATAACCAGTTTTTTATTTTTACCAATAAATCCAATCATTAGGTTCCTCTTTCTCTTGCCAACAATTATTATATTATAATAAATATTGACATAAATTATATTTTGATAATTTATAACTCACTCTCAAATTCTGTACATTTTTTTATTAATAAAAATATTTTGGAAAGACAAATTCAAATACAGTAGAGTCCCGCAAACCCGGACTTCGAAAACCCGGAATTATGGATAATTCGGAAAGCCTGCCAGAGCCAAAAGTGCATTGGGATTCAAGGCCAGAGCACGGTATGACACATTTAAAACAGTTTTAGTTTATCTTTAAGTTTTTTTGTAACTAAGATAGTTTTTATATATTTTACTATGCAATAATAAAATGATTTCTTATATAAATAACAGAAACTATTCTTATTTTTTCTTATTTTTACTCATTTCCCGATAACTCGGAATTTTCACAAACCCGGACACCGTTCGGTCCACATTAGTCCGGGTTTGTGGGACTCTACTGTACCACTTTAGACAGTAACACTCTCCTCCTCGTTCAGTAGACTCCCTCTTATCTGGACACTTCGGGACCGAAACCTGTTCGGATAACGGGTTTTCAGTTAAACCGACGTTACCTAAAACATGTCTATTATAACTCCAGTGCATACTGTATGAACCAAAACTCTTGATTTGGACATGTAATTACTGGTCTCAAATCTTTCCCACAAGAATTATTGATACCTAATCCATCTACTATCCATTTCTCGATGATCAAAAATGTGGTTTCTCCAGTTAAACCAATGTGCAGATAAAAATCGTCCGGTTACAAAGATGTCACTTCTGTAAAGAGCAGTCCGGTCAAACCAATGACAGGTTAAAAGGTGTCCAGATAAGAGAGAATCTACTGTAATTGAAAAGCAGAGGTTTAATGCTTTGAAAATTAAATGTTGTCTTCATTAGCCGATTCCAGCTCTAACTTTCTTGCCACATGAATATTACTTATTTTCTTATGGTATGAGAAAATTCTCATATAAGGAAATATAAAAATATAATACTTCTGATCAAATACTTACTTATTCATTGTTCTGTATACTTCAGCTGTCAGTATTTTCTGATGACAGGTAGATACATAGAACTGAAAAACGATATATGCATTGAATTTCAAAGTCCACATACCTCCGGTATGGTCAACACCTACAACTTTACGTTTAATGGAAAAACTGTCAAAACTCATAACCCAATAGTAAATTGTAAACTGTATATTTTATTCATATATATTATTTGTGAATATATGTTTACTGATATATCATATTCAATAAATAGTTTTTCCTGAAAAATCCTGATAGAAATTTTGACACAGTTTTTTATTAACCTTATTGACTGTTGACGTAATAATCTTTATATTCTTAGTTTTGAAACTTAGAATACATTTTGTACAGTGCTTTAACCTGGGCATGAGATTTCAGTAATATAACTGTATGAGATCAATCACACATATTTTTCAATGTAACATGTGAAAATCAGGTGTGGTTTTTTAACCTAAGGCAAATATAAAAACTTGCAACACCCGTTAGTCAGTGATTGGGCAATTATTTTTCTCACGCCATTAAGCCATTAGCATTAACGCACCATGAGGCTGCTAAATATCACTGTGGAGAATCATGACACAAGGATTCTGCTTAATGAAGGAGAAAATGAAAGTGAGTTAAATCAGACGGGATTGAATGGAAGCCAGCGTTAACTATATTGTTTGATGGTCAAGGTCGATTGACAATCAGGTCAGTTGTGCAAGTGCATTGCAGCCAAGGTCAAGGTTGTCAGGTGGATCATGGGAACTGCGATCTGCATCTTCCTCTTCTGCATTGGTGATTGATGAAATGGGCAGAAAATGGCTGATGAACCTTTACTTTTGAGGGATTGCGAATGAACTTAAAGGATCTTTTTCAATAGGCAACACATTTGCCAACAGGTTAAAATTGTTTGGATTATCTGAAGTTGTTTAATTAATTATTAATGATAGAAGTGAGCTTAGAGAATTTATTTCATTGAAACATTAAAACAAAATCAATGATAAACTTTAAACAGTTATTTATTTATCAAGAGCGTAAAGGAAGTCTCTGTTGCTTGAACTAAACAATTACCGAGCTCCCCTAAGCGGCACGTGGTAATTTTAGCAATAGCAAGAAAGACACTTTATGCGAAATACATACATCTTTTTCACACAGTTGCAGTTTTGAATTCCCAAATGACTAATGAAATCACAATTAATCATGTCCCTTCTAGCTGAATGGGCCAGTTTGTGATTATAAACAAGTCGAGCTCAATCAAATCAAAATGGATGCGGAAGCGCTGGAGCCAATGTTTTGATTGGCTGGAGCACTATAATAACAATACAATCAGCTGTTAAGAGTAAAAGTAAACAGTTGGTGGAAACAACTTTTTTGCTTGCTCCTAAGTAAACAGCTGTTTTATGATTAGTTTTCAGCACGTAAACAGACACTTTACGCACGGTTGTAGGGAGATAATTTTCAATTGTTTCCAGCAAATAATCTGGTTTATATTTTACTATCTATTTTATTTTGGAAACAAGTCATAGGTTAATAAAATGTATGAAAATGTTTGTTGTTGCCAAGTGATCAAACTTGAGGTAATAATTAAGAGTGTGTTTTAGATTGTATAGGACAGTGTTTCCCAAACTTTTGATGCTCGCGTACCACCTACCATATTTTAAATATTTTCGCGTACCATCGCAAAGGACCCCCCTCCTCCCATTACCGAGGGATCCCTCTAACAATGAATGCTTATAGTTGTCCTTTGGCGGTTTTAATTTTCCCAGCTAAATTTATTCAATTTTCCTTTTCAATGTAAATGTTTAGATCGTATTTGATTATAAGGACATTTTGACAAATTATATGTTCACCCCAGCTCTGCTCAATAATTTTATAGTCATTTTGGCAAAAAAACCGTATGAATTTGAATATGAATTTCGTTGATATGAAAAAATGTCTAGGTACAAGGAGAAAAATAATTTCTGTCTGTTATTTGAAAGCGTACATATTTCTAATATTTTTAAATTGAAAAATTAACATAAATTAAACAATTCCAAGTCATTCACTTATGTTTATGTTAAAGGTATATTACAAAACCTTTTACAATTTTTTTAGACATAACTAAACCATACGCTCAATACTCAATATAGAAAACAATTTGGTTAGTAAATCGCACAACTGACAAATATAGCAATACCACCGAATTAACACTGTACAGTTCGTGCAATATGTCTCCGGCTATGACCACTATGCTACTAACTGTGTCATATGATATTTTTAACATATGACATTGGTAAACACAACATTTGACAAGCAGCGGTGTTTTAGAAAATGTTTTCAGAAAAGTACCCCCTCTCCCCCCTCGCACCTTACAATCAGCTGACTCAGTCATAGCCGGAGATATAATGCGCGAACTATAGTATTTTTTAATTGAAAGATCATTTTTTAATGACAAAATGTTTTGTAAAAAGAATTACTCTTAAAGTGAAAGGGTAGCAATATTTCCTAAAATACGGTACGAAAGTGACATATTATTACAAAAAAAATACTGAAAAAGTTAATAAAGCGACTTTACTGTTCGACGGGACAGCGTTCGTTCGGAAACCTAGTAGGCTATTTTATTTTGTACAACTTCTTCAATCTCTTGCGTACCACCTGAAAGGTGGTACGCGTACTACCGGTTGAGAAACACTGGTATAGGACATTTCTTTTCAATATAGGAAAAAGAAGATCCTATAGATTCTCACAAAGTTTTATCCAGCGACCACATAGTAGAAATAGACGGAGCATAGCTGTCTTACTTGCATTACAGCAAGTGAGGCCTGGGTCGCCATATTGTCTAGGTATAGAAACATAAAACGGCGCTTAAAACTGCGTAATCTGACAGTGCTCATGTTTCAAACCATTAGAGCCTGTATCGAGTTCATTGAATCAATAATAGACTCAATAGATAAAAAAGAAAATGTAATCGGTGTTTTCATGGATTTAAGTAAGGCTTTCGACAGTGTACAACATAATACTCTTTTAAAAATTATTGAAAATCTAGGAATCAAAAACCGCGGTTTGAATTGGTTTAAATCATATTTAACAGATAGATGGCAGTATGTTGAAATTCTCCACCTCAATAATCATAACCAATTAATAAAATTCAACTCTCCTCTAACATCTATTAAATACGGAGTCCCACAGGGCACCATATTGGGTCCAATATTGTTCTTATGTTACTTAAATGGCTTGCCCAATATAGCTAATTTCAATAAAATAGTCCTTTATGCAGATGATATTAGTCTAAAAATATCTGGAAATACTTTTGACGATATCGAGCAACTAGCTTTTAATCAACTTGGTATGATCCAACAAGACTTGGCAGAAAGAAATCTTCTCCTGAATCAAACAAAAACAAATTATATAACATTTTCTACCAGATGCACTAAAAATAATTCACATCCTACAAATATTATTTTAAATTCTGATCATTTGACTGAAGTTGGGGAAACAAAATTTTTAGGTTTATATTTGGACAAACACATGAATTGGGCTTCATACACGGATGGCCTCTGTAATAAAATTGCTAAAGGACATTTTGCTTTGAGAAAACTATCTAAAATTTGCAATGTCGATACCCTAAAATCCGTCTATTTTGCTCTGGTCCACTCACATATCTCATATGGCCTTGTTTTGTATGGAAATAGCTCAACTGATAACTTAAATAGGATCCTAATTCTTCAAAAGAAGGCTATTAGAATTATTTTGAACTTGCAACCGTTAGATTCTGTGAAAAACTATTTCCCCCAATTACGCATTATGACAGTTTATAGTCAATTAATTTTTGACCTCATTCTCTTAGTTAAAAATAACTTAGATAAATTTGAAACGTTAGGCACAAACCACTCATACTCTACTAGGAACAGAAATCAATTGTCTTTCCCTCAACATAATTTACATTTCTTTACAAAAAAACCAAGCTATGCAGGCATTCATTATTATAATGTTTTGCCAATAGAAATAAAAAACATCGAAAATTACAATTTATTTAGAGCCAAATTGAAAACTTATATGACTGATAAGCCTTTATATAATACAGAGGAATTTGTAAAGTAATTATCCTACTTTAACATTTTTATGTAAACCTTTATAAATGTATGTACTTGTAGGAACTTGTAGGAATACATCACAAGACTGGAATATAATAAGATGACTAACTTTCTTGTACATTATTATAAACAAAAATTGTATTTTAATTGACACCATTCTGTACACTTGACTGTACTTCATGAATAAAGGTATTTTTGATTTGATTTGATTGATTCAAATAACTCGTAGTTTATACCATTTAGTGTTGAGGCTTAAGGTTGAAATTTTGCATGTGAAGAGTCTTTTAGTTTGGAACCATAATAGTATCAATCATATTTCCAAAATATTTTTTTTGTTTAAAAAAAAATTATATAAAATCACAAGTTTTTATTCAACTTTGAAACATGACATAAAAAAAGTAGCCGGCTACTAATTTTTTATTTTTCAGTCAGGCAAAATAAAAAATGGTGAAAATTGTTGCTAAAGAGTTGAATTTTTCAAATCATATTTTTTGAAAGAATTAGCTGACGTAGTTTGGTCGATAACTTAGTTACTGCGGGAGAGTTTATCCATGCGGCGCCTGCATAAAAACAAAGTCAATCCTAAACTGTTATTTACAAAAATATTGTCGACTAAAAAAATACAAATTTGATATAAAATTAAAGGTCTTAATCTCACGATTACTATGGTACCAATTATAAATGGTTTAGAAGCAGTTTACACAACACAGGAACGTTACAGGTGTATTCCGTGGTGTCAGCTTCTTTCAAAAAATGTCAGGACAAGCTTCTAGGTTATCAGTGTTTATGATATGTAAACTTTCTGTAAGCCATTCATATTTGGTACTATAGTGATTCTGAGATTCAGACGTATAATTTGATACCATGTATTTGTAATTTTTTATGTACTTTGTTTTTTCCATGCATAGGGACTAGAAGCAAATTTAGGCTTCACTTTGCGGTTTCTAGTGCTCCGTCTATTGTACTATGTGGTCAATGGTTTTATCCAACATTTTGTCGCTTTACTGGGAAAACGTTTAGAGGATAAACATGCATGGTTATAAATATATGAAATCATTTTGAAAAAAACACTTTATTGGGCTTATGGACGGAGTGGGCCACTTTATTTTACTTGGACTATACAAGCTATGACATCAACCAAGAAGAGGTTAATGATTTATCCGATCAACTTTAAATGAAATTGTTTCCCTGGACCATTTGTAAATATTTTTTTACTTAACAAGAGCATACTACAGGAATATATTACATCAGGTTTCAGTTATGAGGAAACTTTCCAGTAATTGCTTCCTCTGTTGGACTACTGAACACAGGGTCACTTGAGTGCAGCATTCTCCAAAATATTGCAAAAAATATGGGAAAACAAATTACTACGTTTTCCAAACATTTGGAAAAGTTTTTTTAACAACCAGTTAAATTATTCTACCACATGCACAATATTCCCATGACTTCTAATAGTGAGAAATATAAATCTTTAAGTTTAGTCATGTGTCAGGTTTTATTAAGTATAATTTGATAATGTATAGTTATGTAAAAAAAGTAACGAATTGAATATAATATGCCTTATTTATATGTTAATGACATATAAATAAGGCATAACACACAAAACAGCAAGCTGATTATCCACCAACTTGTCAATAATACAGTTATTTTGTTTGGTTTTAGATTATTTTTTGGCTATTTCATTAACAGTTTATCAGCAAACATGGACCTAACTTTAATTCTGTTTAAACTTTGAGAAATAGGTCTTCATGAATGAACAGGCCACTGAACATATTGACTTAAAAACATCCAATTACAAGAGAAACTCTTTCCAAATAACTTATTTGAAAATTGACAAACCTCCCTTCTCCCAAGAAGTTCACATCTTACAGTTTTAGATTCATTTTCATGGAATCTACTACAGGAGATGTGTTTTCATCCTTTATAATGAAATCTAGATTTCATGAAGAAAAAACAGGGTATTTTTTGGGAAATATTTTTCACCACATTAGTGCGCTAATAAATAGTTAGGGTTGTAGTAATCTCACCCAACTCAAGGAAGTAATGTAGGATATGAATGAGGGCATGCAGAACATATTAGCAATTTTTAAGCCAACTTTAAGTTATTTGTTACGATTACCTTCGTTTGCAACCCTGAATATTTGATTAAATGTACAGTTTAAGTAAAACAATGGTATTAAGTATGAAAAAATTACAGCTAACTATATTAAACATATATATGATAAACATATATAATAGCTTTATATGTAGATATAACTATGAGGACTTTCAAAATATATGCAGGTGACTTTTGCCAACTCAAAATTCCACAGGACTACGATGTTTCTTCCAGTTATGTACAGTTAGACTTAGGTACAGTTTGAGCTATAGAGATGGTTTTTATTTATATTCTATTTGAGAGGTAATTTGAGTTGAATCCAAAATATAGAGGTAAAGAAAATTAAAATTTTAGTTACAGGTGTAAAGAATAGTCATGGTGACTAAGACTATTCTATGATGTGGTGGTCATTTTTGCATGGTGGTCAATTTGACTAATTGACATGCTGTGACATGTTGGTTGGTGTTTGGACTTACAAAGATCGGTTTGAGGGAACTTGAAAATGTATAGGCCTTAAGTTACCCTCAAGACCTCAAAACTTCAAAATATAGAGGCCTCAAGTTACCCTCAAAACCTCAAGTTATAAAGGTAGTTGGTGTGTCTCTTTGACTTATGGAGGTAAAATGTATCCATAAAATAATTTTGAATTATTTTTCTTCCTTAGTCAGACTTTCAAAAGGCATATAAAATAAATAAAATACTAAATAAATAAATATTTTTTTTTTTATTTCAGAAAAGTACCAGATCTTATACAAGAATACAGATTAATCACTTGTGTTGCTTACAGCATTGCACACATTACAGTACTTTGGTACCTATATTGACTTGAGTAACATTTAATTGTCTCAAATTATGACACTCACTCATACATACATACATACATACATACAGTGCATATAGATAAATATTAAAAAATCATTAATAAGTATAAAAAAGTAAAATTAAATTATTCTACTTCACTTATATATATATATATGTGTGTACAAACACAAACAAACTGGTAAATAGTTTGGTATCGTGGATTTGAGCTATCAAGGTTAGAGTTAGTGAGAGTCAACTTTACAAATAATATGCCAAGAAGAAGGTTTAAGAAAACTAATATTGGACATAATGATTTGTTGCCATTTATGTCTCTTATTGATCTTGTGGTGTTGAGCTCCAATCTTCACAGTTTTCATAAATGAGTTATTTTATTTTATTAAAGCAATAAATTAGAATAGTGTCTAGTTTGAATATGATAACCAAACAAAACATCCTAAATAATGAAAACCACAATTACTTATTTAATACTTTATAGAATGATTCATCTACTGTATTTAGTATATTCAGTAAATCAAAATTAACCTGTGAGGAACATGATGTTTAATCAAAATAAGGTCATTTTAAAAAAATTTTAAAAATAGTTTAATTCCCACCAGAATATTATACTCCATCAAAGAAACAAAAAACACTGATATGGTGAGATGAGTGCAGACAGGAAAGATGAAGTTTTACAGCATTACATAAAATTAAAAATACCTTCTTAGTGGCCATTAAATTTGAATACATGGTAGAGCTTTGCAAGTTAGGTAAGTAAATATAGTGTAAAAGTAATTCCTTGCACACTTTGTGTTCGTTTCATAGAAATGTCAACTTAATGCTATTTAATGTCGGTAGGTCATGCGATACTTGATGTTTCCATGTTCTACACACTGGTGAAAATAAAATGTCATGGTTGATTAGTTTGATTTTTTAAGATTCCATTTGATTTGAATAAAATGATTATATTTTTCAAATATATAGGCTTGAAATAATTGATAGTTACCTTGTTATGTAGCTAGGTAGTCACTGTTACAGCTCTTGCTGTGGACGAGGTTTAGGTGGAATCACCACAAGGTTAAGAATTTTACTGTGAGCCCCTCCTTCACCCTTTATTACCTGAACCTTGGAGATACCATCGCCCACACTTTCGTTGACTCCAAATATTCAGGATGACTTAAAAATTTCAGTTAATCTCTCAGCTCTAAAGGGCCTTTATTAACCTGTATCACAATAATTCTTTTAATCTTAAAGAGGCCGCCACCCTCTTTTTTTAAAAACAACTAAAAAAACAAAAAAAACAAAAACAAAAACGTTTGTAGATGTCTTTAAAAAGGCCTAGAGAAGCCTGCAACTTGTCTGAAGTGATAAAAAATTCTTAATATCCATCCCAAACCAAAAATTGCTGTTTGAACACTCCAGTTATGAGTCTAGAAAATCCTACTGGACAATAAGGAATAGCGTTCTACAATTGAGGCATGGTCAAAACAGTTAAGCTAGAGGTTGAAGGGTTCTCTGGAGGCAGTGGAGTTATCAAGTATGTGGAATTGATCTTAGGGATTGAAAAATGATGAAAGTCAACACTAAATAAATAAAAAAAATTGAAAATATTATATTCAATAATCTTAATTTAGCTATGTATATATTATATTTGATTGATTGCATGGTTATCTTGAAAATGATTCTAACGGTTTGTCTTAGAATGCAACATTAATAACTTATTTCTGAAACAAAAAATCTTCTTTACAAGTCATATTGTGGTAATAATCTAATTTTTTATAAAATTTATCTGAAACTGAAAAGAAAACTAATATTGGACATAATGATTTGTTGCCATTTATGTCGAAAAAAATGGATGCAAAAAATAATACTGACTGATTCAAGATGTCTATTGCCAGTAATGTTTTTAGGTTCTATTATGGCTAGGATGTAAGGAAAGCACATGAAAAAAACTGAAAAAATAATAATATTGTTTAAGGCTCACTCCATCAGGGAACTTTTTTTATTATTGAGAATGAACAGATGTAAGCGGTCGAAGGTATAATTCGAGACAAAGAACCCAGTCCCCAAGTCCAGTCTATCCAAGCCTAATTAGATAAGCATTTAGAGAAATACTAATTCTGCATGATTAGTAATTTAAATTTAGTTTATTTTACCACAGACACAGAAAAGGTTTTATACTAGTGAAATAAAGAAATTGCCAAAAGCAGGGAACAGGGGGGCAAAGGGATTTTCTGAGACATGCGAGATCCTACATTGGCAACCCTGTTGATCGTATATTAGTAACCTCCAAGCCCCCTCCTGGGATGGTAAAAATCAATGAATGAATTGGCATAATCTTCAATGAGATAGTGTCACAGTTGGTAGAACACTGGGCTTCGGAATCATGGATCAGATATCCGTGACATCACATACTATCAGCAGGGCCGGTGACAGGGGGGGACAGGGGGGGCAAATGCATAGGGGCCCGGACTCACAGGGGCCCGGAATTACACGAGACCACCAAAAACAGGGGCCTGGAACGACACAAAATTAGTAAAAAAAGGTCATAGGGGCCCTGACTTCCAGTTGACTGCACAGGGGCCCGAAAATCCTGTCACCGGGCCTGACTATCAGCAGGACTGTTCACTCTTGTACTGTACTGGCTCACTCCTGCTCTCACTACCACACACAGGCCTGAGGGCTACGTAGGTGGTGGGGGGAGGGGTGGGAAAAGCAATGTAAAAAGAGGCTGCTAACCTCTTATTGACAAAAACTGAAAATAATCATTTGCAGAATTAAAATTTAATATTTTGAAAGCACTCAGTATAAATTTATTTTCTAAGTCTTTTTAAAATTAAATTTACTCAATACACAAAAAAAAAGTTAGTTACCGATTATGGCCTAACGTTAGTTACCTATTATGATAAAAATTAGTTATCCTTTAAAAATGGGATTCTTTCACTTTAACTTTCAAAGCTTATTACATATCTTTTAGCCCGGTTAATTAGAATAATACAGTCAACTCTCGCTAATTCGAAACTCCATGGGACTGCGATTTTTCTTCGTGTTACGTATAGTTCGTCTTAGGCATAGTTCGAGTTATAGAGGTAAACCAAATGAAAATTCGTGATATAGAGGTAAAGAAAAATGTAGTTTATTCCCTACATCTAGGCTTTTAACTTATTTAAATATTATATATCAATGAAAAATACAGTATTTAAAATACAATAACCTGTAAAACACAAAAGCAGATAAGATCATATTCATCATATTTTGTAGCTGTATCCCTTACAGCTACAAAATTAAACCTATAACTTTGAATATTACTGTTTTACTTCGCTACGGTATACAAAATAAAAACGTGTAAAATAAAATAAACAGCTCAGAACGACGGGATTTCATATTACAGAGGTCCATTCTGAAAACTTCGTGGTATTGAGGTAAACTTCGAGTTATGGAGGTAAAGCGCGAATCGAATTCGTCTTATCTACTGAACTTCGTGTTATAGAGGTAATTTTTGTGTCCCTTCGAGTTATAGATGTAAAATATACCCGAAAAATTAGTTTGTGTTATGTATAGTAATTTCTTCGTGTTAGATAGGTTTTTCCAAGGAGATTAAAAATAATTCGTGATATCGAGGATTTTGTGATATTAAGGTTCGTGTTAGCAAGAGTCGACTGTATAAGAATAAATTTACAAAGCGGCTGAAAATATGCACAGGTGTTTGTTAGACCCAACTAAACCTCTTACTTAAAGTCCCCGAGGGAGGTAGTTGAGGTAAATGGAAAAACAGGGTTTCCAGAAATGGAGATCTTGGTTTGGAATTTGGTTTGTTTCTTGAACCTATAAGGAAATTGCATACAATTTTAAAGGTCTTGCTTAAAAGGAAACATACATTTTTTGCACTTGCAACAAGTTCAAGTGACTCCACAGACGCCAATAAGGCGAGAAATACACATGTTGAACAGTTTTAAAAAGCTCCCCGGTCGCCGCGCCGCCGCCGCCTAGCACCACCGACATACACGTTTTGCCTTTAGAACCATTGAAATAGCTCCACGGGTGTAGGCAAACGCCGCCGAAGCGAACATTTAGCACGTCTAAAAATTTTGAAATCTTCCGGGGCGCCGATGAAAGCCGCCAAAAAACGCACGTGCGGCTCCACGGGCGCCGCCTGCCCCGGTCCCGCCGCGCCGGCGCCGGTGCCCTCGCCCCGTTGGTGCCCCACGCACAAGACGTCGGCGTCGTGGAGCCGAATTTGTTCACCTAATTATTGCACCCTCTGTTCGCACATCTCGAGCGCGAAACGTATTCGTGATTGATTGAGAACTCAGAATTATAATAAATGACACTAACCTACCCCAACTTGACCCCGCAGAGCGCTGTCGAAAACTCTGCTTAAGGCTAACACTCTATATTGAATTTATTTGTTCAGACAAGTTCAAATGGAGTTTCAAAAACTTAAATAATTACTCTTTTAAGTTTACCTAAACTTAAAAAATATACAACTTCCATTCAAATAAAACCAGTCACATAATATAAATGGAAGAAATACACGTCGGCTTTAAGAATTGGGCCCAAACCTACAGCGTAGTTATACTCGTAGATGTGATGGCCACTGGACTACGAAACCACATCGCTGATGATGTAATTTTTAAGTATTTATTCACTTGTTTCAATGGCCAATAATGTTTCAATGTCAAATATTCTTTTTCTTACGTTGTTAGGTGAGCAAAGTCGGCTCCACAACGTCTCCTGCCCCTTGCGGCCGCTCTTCCACATGATGGCCCTGCCCATAACTCGCATGTTAATTTTAGCATCGGTCTTATGGACGCTTTTGGCCGTTATTTGACTACCACTATATAAGAATCATTTATGATTTGCTAAAACTGTTTAATGGAAATTCAAAGATGTATATATCATTTTTGTAAGTAGGTTTGGAAGTTTATTTTTAAAGTACGCAGTATTTACTACTTTCGTCTTACGCATACTTATTGCTTATATAATATTATTTTTTTACCTTCTATGTTTGGATGGATTTTATTAATTGTCACGAGAAAGGAAGTCTATAAGAAAACTTGTGCAAGCAACGTAACAATCAGACGATAATTAAAATTGTTCCCCATGCTCGCATTGTTGCAATAATCAGCTGATCGATAGTGTAAGAATGGTTACAGCTACCGGGATGGCAGACAATGAAAGGATAATAAAGCGAGATGGATTTGAATAAGTCAAAATGATCGTTGTTTGTTGTTCACTGAAATAATGAATATATTTCAATTGCTTATACATATTGTGTTTTAATTATTAATACAGTTGAGAAAATTTCATTGGTTTTATCATAGTAGTCTAGTACACTGTCGCCCAAAGCATAGTTGAACTCCCTAGTTTGTTACAAACAACTATCATTTAGAAAAACTTGAAAACCATCGTCCGTATCTTTAAATCGATTATTTGTATTTGTTTGTTTCCTTTGCACTATTCTCACTATATCATTTACTTTCAATTAAAAACTAACAAACCTTAATTTAAATTAATATCCAAAATAAACATTTACACAATAAATGTCGAGGAGGTAAAAATCAAATGCAATTCGATTTTATACTTGGTTTGTGGTAAATAAACCAATAGATATTGTTTTACCCAAACAATTTTAAAATTTTTGTAGTGTTATTGTTATGATGGTATTATAGAACTGTTCTTTAATGCATACATTTTAAGATTTTATTATATTTTTTACATTAATTAGAGTTTACATTTTTACACCAGGTATTGCAGATTTTTAAAAATAAAATTGATGTTACTTAACCAAAATTAATTTTGTATTGTATTTTTTTAGATAGTGTCAGAGTAGAATTTAATTAAATTGAAGTCATTGTTGTAAAAATATAAATTGAATGTTTTTTATTGTGCCTGAGGACAAAAATGAAAGATTTTCTTTCGCTAATACGTCATTATTGAAAACGGCGTTTTCAACTTAAATATAATTCGTCAGTACACCGTTGTGGAAAACTGTCATTAGTATTGATAGTGTTTTTTATCAATCAAGTTTCCCCTATCAATCAAGTGTTTTCCCCTATCAATCAAGTATAAGTCAGAATTTTTCTATTTTCTTATTTTTTCTGGAAGCTCCGATTCTGCCCCTCGACATGAAAGCTCGGTCCACCGGGAGACCAGCATCGACCACATAGTACAATGTGGTCGCTGGAGACCAGAGACCACGTAGGACCTTGGACTCGGCGTGATGGACGCACGACGTCTTCTATTCATCACCTGGGTTTCCCACCTTGGGGGGGGGGGGTGATAACGTTTGTAGGCCGCCCCTCCCCCTCCCCTTCACCTATGCGGCTCCCGTGATAACAGTGCGGACAGTGTGTTGATAACAACGACACGGAACAGTGCCAGGATCCGCGCCGGGCTGTGCGTTCGTGTGTCTCCGACTTGTGCTCTTTATATAGGAGATAATACAGTATTTGCGATTTAAAAGTAGGTGTTTATATTAAACATTTTCGCTATTTTATTGTTTGAAGTTTTAAAATAAGTTTTATAAAACATTTAGTTTTTCAAACAAATTTAAAAAAACCGGTTTAATTTGGTTTAAATTACTAGTAAATTCTGTGAAATAATTAATTATATACAATACATTTTGAATAAATCTTCGAATGTTTTTTTCTACTTTTATTATTATTTTGTTTTCAAGAACTCAGAAGATCTTGGAAGTAGCTAATATCCGCAAGCGCTTATATCCGAGTAATAAGTTAGAATTGTTAAATAATCATAGAATTTTAATATAATAGTTTATACTATGGTATTTTACAATAAAGTTATTTTTTTAACTCTTAATACTATTTATATTTTGATTCGTCAGAATTCTTTTCAATTTTTTAAAATAGTATTAAGTTTACAGAAAACATATTTTTTCATAATAATAGTAGAATTTATATAGTTTTGTTGTGTCAGTTAAAAAAAATAGTAGAAAAATAGCTAAAAAATAATTTGAATAAATTAGTTAAAACATAAATTCAAATATAGGTCGCCTTAATCAAAAAGAGACAAACATTACTGAAAAATTACTATGCTGTTTTTGCAATCAAATATTACTGATAAGCTGTTGGATTATTTAAAATTTCTACATTCAAAACAACGTACAGTAAAACAAAATAATCCATAAAGAAATAATTAAGATTTGTTTTCTTACGCGCTTATCTAACATGTTTTACTTCAAAGACGATCGTGTTTATCACACCTATAGGAATTTTTGCTAAGATTTAATTTTTTGACTTAAACTATAATTCCATCCAGGGATTTATGGCGTGCGTGAGTCGGCCGAAGCCGCCGTCGTTCTGGGGGCAGACCGCCCTCCTGCTGGTCCTGGCGCTCCACACGGGGAGTGACGCCCAGGTGGATCTTCCCCCGGACTCTCTATACTTCGACCCCCGCTATCAGTTCGACCCGAGCCCCCCGCCCCTCCGGAGCCAGGGCAAGTCCTACAGACCGTACGATCCTCACAGCCCCACACCCGGGGCCTTCACCCCCGGACCCGCGTCCAAGCCCGTCAAGGAGTCGAGTCTAGACGAGGCGCTGAACACGTTCCTGAAGACGCAGGACCCCAAGTATTACGATTACTACCAGAAGGACCCCAGGGACTCGTCGCACCGCTCGGACCGCCCGGACCCCCAGCACCCTCTGCACCCCTCGGACCCCCAGGTCGCCGCCCTGCTGAAGCAGATCGACAGCGTGGGGTCGCAGCAGTGCGCCGCCAACGTGCTCGCCCAGTGGAACTTCGAGACCAACGTCAACCAAGTCACCCAACTAGAGGCCGTGAGTACTAAACTTCGATCTTTCTAAATTTTCTATGGTGAATCTTACTCGATATTTCGACGGTTGATTGCCTCGAGGGAAACCCTAAACGGACAAAGACTCCTTCGAGGTTTCCGGTCTAAAACACTCGATAGCCACTGTAAAGATATAGTGTACCTTGGTTTTGATTTTTCCTAAACGTATATGTTTACATAACGGAAGGCGTTGAAATATTATTATTTAGTTATTTCGAACTGTCCAAATAACTAGAAGCGTAAGATGCGAAAAGAAGATTCCAAATAGTTTAATAATAGAAACAAATCCTTCGCAATCGTGAATTTAAAAAAACAGCGTTAAAATAAACGACTTTTACAATGTAATTCTGCGTCGATGAATAGAATAATGAATATATAAAAATATTAAAATTACAGCAACGGCAAGAAAAAATCTCAACTTAATTTACTACATGATTGTGAATGCAACGCGTGATCTCTTTCGCGGCCAACAGTATCGAACTTTTTATCTAGCGATTTTTAAATTAGCCTTAAAATTCTGCTGTAATATTTTTATAGCTCCCTTCTACAGGGGAATGAAATTTTCCGTTGTTAGAGAGTCAAAATAATATCCAAAACAAATAAATGTACGGTAAAACTCAATTGCGAGATTGTAAGATAACACGAGATGGTATACGCTAAAACACTCACTCCAAAAACTACAGGCGTTCCTATGTTCAGATTTCAAATATTTACCATTTAACGCAACAATTAATATTTTGAAATACAGATAAAATCTTACTGGAATAGCTTCTGAAGTAGGCATTCGTTAACTTTAAGCACTTTTAGGCATTATTAACTTTAACGTTGATAAAATTGATAATTTATTAATACCTATTGATACCTCATCATGAATTACATATAATTATTGACAGGGTGCAACTACAAACTCCATGAATACACCAACTTTCAGTTAAGTTTTATAACGTTGGCTAAGCCGTTGTTTTTATCTGAACTCTCATGTACACTAATAATTTCACATTAGGAAAAAACGTATTTTCATATATTTATTTTAAAATCTCAAATTTCAATAAATAAGCATCATTACCATTGCTTACATCAGGGACGTTCCTCCAGCTCCTGTCCAATGTTCATATAGCAAAGCTGAAACCGCTGTATATCTGCAGTGTACAAATGAATACACACTGTGTACAATTTGTGCGTACACATTTTGTAATATACATATGCACAATTTGTGTATATCTGCCAAAAAATTCAATTTTTCGCTTAAACGTTTAAATTACTTTTTGAAATTTAATCTGTAGTAAGTTTATACCCTTTTGGAAAGAAAGACATTGTAACTAAAATCCTCGAATATATGGAATTTTGGGGCTATTTATTAGTTATTTTTCCTATGAAATCGGTTTTACTGATTCCGTAAAACATTTTCGTCAAAACACACATAATAGTTTATAGATATCTTTTAATTTATAGGGTAATTAAAAGTTTCTCAAATTAAAATTCTATGCAATTTGTAAATATAGGATGCATAACCAGATTACCGTACCGCAGCTTTGATTCGTGATACCAACTTAAAAAAGGAATTACAGTTGTAATTTGATTGTACCTGAACAAAGTCGTGCACAACTCTAATCCGACGCACTTTCCTTCATGTAACAGATTGAATTTCAAATTGTTAAACAATTAAAACTTAAAAACACCTCGTGTAAATGAATGTTTGGGACATGCGGTGTTTTTAGTTTATGATATTAATATTTGGTTCCATAAAAAAAGGAAATGAAGTGGCAAACGTTTATTTTATCCCTCTTTCTGACACAAAAACAGTAGCAATACATCAATTTAAAAGTAACCTTTAATTATATTAATGATAAATGTATGCCTGAGGAGGATTAGGACTAAATGGGCAGGTGTCTATGCTTAGACCGCAGTGTTGTTGCTAGACCTAAAGGGTGGCGAAAAAATCTGAACGCTTAACTTCACCTATAAAACAAAAATCAAGATGAATAAAACTTAACACTGTTCGAAAGAGGATGCAACATTATACTGCGATTTTTTTATAACAGGAGCGATACTCTGTATAGTCTGTGTCTGTACACTATAGGCCTACGATCTTTCATCGTATATACGATTTCTCAATCGTTTAACTTACGGCGAAGCACATATTTTCACTTTAAAAACATAAGGTTACATAAGACCGAAAACCTGTTAACGTTATTTTACATTTTGAATCACCCCCTAAATAGAAGAATGTTAAAAGCCAGAGTTAAGTTCTCCTAACATAAAAACGAAAGCAGGAAAAACGTACGTATATTTAGACCTAAACTCAGAAAATTAATCCATTTATTACATGCTTTTCCTGAATGTTAAGCGCCTTTGCGGTTTAAAATAAATAAATGCAATCCCTAGGACTTTTTTTAAGATTTGAAAAAGGATTCAAAGGGAGTTAAGAGTCCTTATGGCTCCATTTTCTCCGACGTAATTGATTACTGTCCTGAGAGTTAACTAAGTTAATGCAGAATTATGGAGGGTAATCCATTAATATTACCCTGGTTAAATTTAACATTGGGGCCTGGAACTCTAAACTAAGAGTTAGTTAGTTAGATACTCAGTTACCTTCATATCTTAGGAGCCCTCAATAAATCACTTTCCCGATTAATTTAAACCGAATAAATAGTATATTTCATTACTAGGGCCTAAAGTGACGCTTTTCGCACGAGAAGCCGACGTCAAAAAATGACCGAGTAACGAAAAGCAGCTTTAGGCCTGTGTGATCAACTATATTACCGATCAACTCAACAGGCTACCTACTTTAGAAAACCAAAATAAAACCATTAAAGATATCTCCCAAAAAGGCTTCCATCTTGTTCTTGCTATTTAAAACAATCAGCTGATTGTCTGTTTCATTTTTGTTAGGTTAGCCTGACAACGATGAACAACATATGTATCGAACGATTGACCTATCGATTGGTGGATCGAGCGAGTTTCCCAAATCGATTAAACCGACCGACAACATTGCATCAATAATTTACGACTGATAAAAATAACCGATAACCAATCTCGATGCAATCGATAGCTCACTATCAACGCTGACGCACACGCGTTTGCATTATTGGTACATTACAAACGAACAGCTAACGTCCTCGACATCATCTGATTATTTTTCTCTTAAGGCCCGCAACACATATAATGAAAACTGCCGTTTTCACAGCGGTATAACGTAATAGTATATTACGTTACTAGGCCGGGAAGTACTGTTTTGCCGGACGAGCATGATAGTTCCCGCGCGAGCGAAAGCGAGTGCGGGATTTTCATGCGAGTACGGCAAATCTTCCCGGTTGTGTAACGTACGATATTTTTCATCATACTACGCAGAAAAAAAAACCATACCTTCAATCATAACGTAGTCCTTGCATAAACATACTTCTCAAACCTTCAAACCTAACCTATAACAAACAGAAGAACATTTGCTACGGATGCAGTGCTGCCACTACATTCCTCTTAAAAGAAACCAACAAACCACCAATAAAGAAGCATTAAACGTCGGTTTGCTACAAATCAGCTGATTGTTTACTTCCGTTCTTTCCGGCCTAGGTCGGATAAGAGTTTATCCGGCCTAGGCCGGCAATGGGTAACTTTCGAGCCAACAAAAAGGAACTGAAAACATGTTTCTGTGTTAGTAAAAAAAATATTTTTAGCCGAACTAAATGACCAGAGAAAATTAAATCGCTATGTAAAATAAAACGCAGCTGCCTAGCTGTCATCTTGCTTGCATGTTTCTCTTAGGAATCAGTCAGTTAAAAACATAAATTAATTTCAACCCATTCTTTAGTATGCGGTCAATCTTTGAGATGATGTAAACACTGTTTTTGTTCTTCACGAAGATAGGAGGTAATAAGTTAGTGAATTTTATTATAAAGTTGTGTTTCCCAATTTTTATTGTTTAGTGACGTTAAACGTTGAAGATCACACATACAATTTTGAAGATCGCACGAAAACGATGTTAAGAATCAAGAATATTTTAATAACAACTATAACGTGTGCGTTTTTTAATGTGTCCTTGCATGAACTTTTTATAAGCATGGACAATCGTCATACAAACATTACATATGTATAGAAATAGAAATAATAAAAAAGTACAGTGAACGTTTAAGTTCTTGCAAGTAACACAAATCTCTCCTAATTGTGGGTAAAATCTCATCTACTTACTGCAATAAAACTTGCTATAATTTACCTTCGTTTACAGTAACGGCTACAAAGAAATAGTATATTTAATTACTAGGGCCTAAAGTGACGCTTTTTGTACGAGGTCAAGTTATACGAAAAATGACCGAGTAACGGAAAGCAGCTTTAGGCCCGTGTGATGAACTATTTTTTTCGTTTTACCGCTCAAGACAACAAGCTAACTACTTAAAAAACCAAAATATTACATTTCACGATATTTCCCAAAGGGGCTTTCATCTTGTTCTTAAATAAATAAATAAATAAATAAAAATGTCTTTATTCATCCAGCGACAACCAAAAAAAAAAAAAAAATCAGCAGTTCTTGCTATTTAAAACAATCAGCTGATTGTCTGTCTCATTTTTGTTTGGTTAGACTGACAACAATGAACAACTATCGATGTGTCGAACGCATTGAACTATCGATTGGTGAAATGAGCGAGTTTCATTAAACCGACAACAATGCAACAATGAATTACAACAGATATTGAAAACCGATTACAACTGTCGATGCAATCGATAGCTCACCCTCGACGCTGTTTTGGAAACGGTATATTTTTTACCTCCAGCTAGATCATCCTGTATAATACAGGTTGAACTCCGACGGTGTGCAGGACATGAAACCATTACTTACATAATCGAAACTAAGAAATAAGCTTTTTCGTTATACCGCAGCGAAAACGGCAGTTTTTATAACATGTGTTGCGAGGCTAAAGGAGCTGTTTCTCTCATTAGGGCGAGAAACAATCAGCTGTAGTCGAGGACGTCAGCTGTTCTTTTATAATGTACTAATACTGCAAGCGTGTGTACGTCAGCGTCAATAGTTAGCTGTCGATTGCACCGAGAGTGGTTATCGGTTTTTATTATCAGTTGTAATTCACTGTTGCATTGTTGTCGGTTTAATCGATTTGTGAAGCACTTGACCAATCGATAGTTCAATGCTTTCGATACATCGGTAGTTGTTCATTGTTGCCAGTCTAACCTAACACGAATGAAACAGGCAATTAGCTGATTGTTTCTAATAGCAAAAACAAGATGGAAGTATCTTTGGGAGACATCTTGAAAGGTAATATTTTGGTTTTCTTAAGTAGATAGCCCCGTTGTACTGAGCGGTAAAATGAAAAATATTGTTCATCACACGGGCCTAAAGCTGCTTTTCGTTACTCGGTGCTTTTAAAACTTGACCTCTTACGAAAAGCGTCACTTTTGGCCCTAATAATGAAATATACTATAATGAACGTATATCCTATAAGACACTGTATTCTGGTTTCCTGCCTGTGTATAATTTTCACGTATTAATTCATAACTTTGGAGCTACTAAGCATTGAACTTAATACTTAGTGCTTCAGTGAGACTAATAAGACCTATTGTATATTGCATATCAAGTTTAAACATGTACCATCTAAAAATGCCATTTTTATTTTTCTGGGTCTAAGATCTCAAATATCACAACATTTATGAAAACGCCTCAAATAACAAAAAGGATGTTAACCTAATTTACAGTAATGCAGAGTTTTATTTGAGTTTCAACACAAATAACTGAGCATTTTTGTGAAGTTACCTCTGCAGTTTTGTACGTTCTGAACAATAATGTGTTGCCGGGCCAAGGAAATGCTAGCCTATGTAAGAAAATGCGTATTTCAACGGTACAAAGATTTAATACTCAATTGTACTATTTAGTACCCGGGCATTAGATTTAGTACTCCAACCATTAACGAGGGATTGGCCATAACGTGCAGTAAGGGCCGGACATGCCAACCCGTCCATGCAAGAAAATGGCGATTTCAACGGTGTCACTATTTAATACTTAATTAGTACTATGTACAAACAGAGTATTAGATTTCTACTCCAACCTTTACCGAGTTATTAGCCATAACGTATAGTAGGGGCCGGAAATGCCAGCCCGGCCATGTAAAACATGCTGATTACAATGGTTACTGATTATGGCTATCTATCAATATAAATTTATTGATTAAACGGTAGAAATAATTTACTATTCAACTTATTTGGATATAAATAAAAAAATTTAATTAGTAAATGAAAAATTTTATGAATACGATTGACAAACCGTAGGGATAAATAGTTTTTCCCAGCAATTTAATGAAAATTAGAAATAAATTATCATTAAGAGTTAAACTTTAAGTCCAGAACCACCGCTGGGAACCACACTGATATTAATTTTCCGATTAATTATTATCGATCAATCACGTTAGAGGCTGCTTAATGCATGGTACGTATTACTTATATAACCTAAGGTAGGCCTATGTTTAAAAATATCACTTTTCATTGGGTCAGTAATTCATCACATTGCGTCAACGGACTAAGTAGGCTTAAACAAGTTCGAATTTTCTTTTCAGAAAATTAATTGTAAATCAGTACCTTATAACCATAGTTGTAAATAATTTGCGATTACAATAAAAAAGTGTGCTTAAACCATTATTTCAATAGTTAAACTCTCACTCAAATTACTTCATTATTTTTATAATGGTACTAATTGAGTGTTAAATCTTGAAAATATCTTAATCCACCATTCAGATTGGCCAAAAACTTATTCAGATTGACTCAATGTCCTCGTTTATATTATTATTTATGTGCTAATATCACATTAAAGTTCTCCAAAATGGCCGGGCTAGCACTTTCTACCCTAATAAATTATGTTTAGAAATTCGATAAAGGTAGAGGTACTAAATCTAACACTAGGGTACTAAATAGTACTAATTTAGTATTAAATCGTGGTACCGTCGGAATCCCTATTTTCTTACATGGTCGGGCTGGCGTTTTCGGCCCAAACTATACGTTATGGCAAATAACTCGATGATGGTTGGAGCACAATATCTAACACTTGGGTACTAAATAGTACTAATTGAGTATTAAATCTTAGCGCCGTCGAAATCCGCAATTTCTTATATGGCCGGGCTAGCATTTCCCTGACCCGGCAACACATTATTGTTAATAACTCGTTAATGCTTGGAGTACTAAATTTAGTATTCGGCGTACTAGTTAGTACTATTTGAGTATCAAATCGTAGTATGTTGCAAATAATAGTTTTCAAATATGGCGAAATTGACCCGGTGGCCTTGACTGTCGCTGGCCGGATAAGATCAACTAACTAGTCATAGTGATTAATGTTTATTAACACCTGTAAAGACGTGCTGTGTTACGAGCCAAAATGTGACGTTGTATTAAGTACAGTTCGCCGTCGTGTGTTTTTTTACACCATGATTACTTTTCCTTTTGGGATCTCCTGAAGCAAGAAACAAAATTAGTTCGAATTCATAAATAAATAAATGTGTATTTGTTCCTGCGGGGTATTATATATTGTAATACTTCAAAATACTGGATATTTTACATTCAGATTGTATCAATTATTATAATTGGTTGCGAAGCCTATATGCATCTCCTCGCTCACCTTACCGAAGCGCTTATGATTTCCAAACCCCACATGAAACTGCACATCAAAATTTGATATTTTTTAAGGTGGAACATAAACAGATTTAGCCTAAAATAGCTTCTTTTTTTACTTAAAACGTCGAGGCTTATTTTAAATATTGCAGCCCAGACGGGACTATATCCATGCTTAGCCTACAGCGTAATCGACCCCCCCCCCGCTCTTTAGCTTTGTTCTTAATAACTTACTTTAACTTGCAAGATAGTGGGTAACTGATCACTTGACAATGGAGGGTAAACTCGCAGAGGCGCCGGTGCGCCGGTAGAAAACTAGTAGACAAAATAAGTGCAGAGTTTGTATTGCGGAATTAAGTATTCGGGCGCATAGCTCAATAATATTTTTATATCGTATAAATATTTAATATATAATCATAATAAACTAAAGATTAATTACGAAACATATAATATGATTTGCGATGAACTAATTTTTGAATTAGTTTGAAATAATTTTCTGACGCTTAACACTCCGTCTGACTCACAAATGAAATTAATTGTTTGGTTTTTACAGCTGTAAAACTCTCTTAACCACGATTTCATTAGCTCGGATTTAACACAACATTATTTTTAAGTATTCAATTACACACTAAATTAATTTACTCACAAGAATCACATTTAATCTTTATCATTACAGATGTCCATTTAATATAATTTTCAAACTAAGACTACCTTAGTCTGAGTGACTGCCTCTACGTATAGGCCTAAAGAGCGCCAACATCACGTGATAGCCTAGTGTTATTGTCTGAATTATGTGACGAAATAAAGGTAGCTTAACCCATTTTAAAGTTGTAGTTTTTTGTTTTGAGGCTCAACAAGTCACTTTATAACGGTAGAATGAAGCAGGTATTTTCCCGTGGGTATTTTTCTGGAGGGGGTTTTCGTTGTTAGAACTATGATGTAAAATGATTAGTCTCATTATTAGTCGCGTTTTAGCGTTAAAAAATGTTATTTAGCTTAGAAAGGTTGATTACGTTTTTTATAGTTAAAAAATTCCCCGGATAAGTATGTTATAAGGCATGCATTATAAGAATACTTCAGGTTGAAACACTTTTTCTTATCACCTCTGCATACCAAATTAAAAGTGAAGACCTTTGCCGCCTGATCTAAGGACCCATGTGGCTTAATAGTCTGCAGTAGGCCTATCTCCCACCATCTTAGGTTTTAGTCCCGTAAGAACAATGCTAACGTCCTTGAAAAATGTAAGGCTTTGAACACAAATTACTTGTTTGCCTTAAAAAGTATAAAACTGACTCTTGAACATATTTTTCTTATTAATATTTAGCAGAGAATTGTGAGGAAACTATCGACATATGTTCAATTTATTGCTAAAAATGTACATGTAAAGTGGTTAATTTTACACATGTATAATGTTAATTAGTCAAAAACTGTTTTATTTTTAAAAACTTTAATTCTCACAGATCTCTAGATACTTGTGATATTTGCCTTTAAATTAACACCAATTTTGTGATTTTTGAGCGGAAAATAAAGATGCAGCAACTGTTTGGAATTAACATTGTTCTTGGGGGACAAACATCTGAAAGGCGACAGTTACTGTAGACTCTTAAATAATTGAGGTCCAGGACCACGGTCGCCGTTCACTCAATGTCACAGTCGTTGGGCCTGTTTCGCGAACGTTAAGGTTGAACAATTCCAAATTCTCCGAGACTTCTCAAAACTTTGACGTGGATCTGAATATCACTGTGATCTATCAAATATCACTGTAAAAAATAGTTAGACCTCTACTATTATGATTCACGGGGTTTGGAATAATATATTCAATAACTACGTCTAAATATATTACGGTCGTAAGGGATCATTTTGACAACAACAAATCAGGAACCTATTGGGACGCGGTCTTCCTTCTTCAGTCGGGTTATACAACCCGACAAACACAAGGTCGGGGTGGCCGACCCCGGGGGGTGGGTTGGGTGTTGGGTTGTTGGTTGTTGGATCATTGTTGCTCGACAATTTTTAAGGTTTTTTGTAATATCTCAGCAATACAGGCTGCTATGTTTGAGAAATTTGTAAGTCGGGGTCTCGTCAGATCAAACGTAGAGGACTTCGGATCGGGAATGATCTGAAAAAGGAGGCGAGACTTTGCTGAGTCTCTCTTACACTTTACTTTTATCGAGTTGACCGTATAGCCAACACCATGGACTGGGCCAACCACCAGTTTACTTCCTCGGGTCGTAGACGCCGCGGCGGAGACCTTGAGGGTTTCGCCACGTGACATTGGCCCGTGGACAACGGGGACAGCCGTGGGAGTCTCCCAGGTCCTTCCTCTGTCTGCGGCTTCCGAACATCGTCTTCCTCTCGACCGCCGGCCTCCACCGGCACGCACCCCCCCCCCTCTACGGATCATAGGAGAAATGCCAGTTTTTTATGACACCGCCAAAGGAATTTTCATAAAAGGAAACAAATGGCTTTACAGGAAAACAGCCCAATCCCATCAAATTCCTCGTATGCATCCCCAAAACTGAATCCGTAGCCTCTTGGACAATCGTTTGTAGAACCAGCTAGCCCCTGAGAAATGAACGATAGGGTTTTGATGGGAAGAAAATCTGTCTTACTTGTTTCGACTGCGTCCTCACTCTTGGGTTCCCTGCTGCTATTGATCGTGGTGCGAGATCAGAAATTACACCTGCCTCTTTCAAATTTGTTTAGGGGGTGTTCAGAGTGGGGTTTTATGGTTTGGGGAACCATTAGTGTGTTTAATATATGAATGACTGAATACCCCCTTTGCAGCAGACCTGTATACTTAGGGAATTTTAAATGCGTCATCACATATTTCAATCCAACATGGCGAGATATGACATGTTTTTTGTAATCTAAAGAAGAATAACATGGGGAATGAGTATGCAGATTTTCTGCACCAGATATGTTAAAATTATGTGGTGTTTAATTCAATATTTGGTCGATTTGAACTAGAAGAAGCTAAACTCCGAGTTTTATAGACATGTTCAGAAATAAAAGATACAGAATTTTTTTTATTTTCCATAGTATAACATGGGGAATGAGTAAGCAGTTTGCTGTCACAAAAATGTAAATAACGGGGATTTTAGTTATATACATTATATCTCATCTAGATGGAGCCACAAATGAAGTTTTATTAAATTATGATGAGGAATAAGCGAGATATATTTATATCTTTTCTTATTCCTCGTAAGGATAATATAAGGACAATATACTGTGTTTGCCGTTTTTAATTTATGTACGTTATATCTCATCTAGATGGAGCCACAAACATATCTCACCTTTCTTTTTAAAGTTTTTGTTTTTCTATTTTTTTCTTTTATACTCAACTTTCTTTTATTAAAGTATGATGAGAAATAAGCGAGATATAGATTTTTTCTTATTTCTCGTAAGGATAACATGACAATATACTGTGTTTGCCAATTTTAATATATCGGTAACCATTTGACATATAAAATGATTCAAAATACTAAATTGTATATTTTCTTGAGCTAAACTCGATGATACCATCAAAATTTTGATTATTTTTGTATATAAAAAACCAAAAAAAAACATTTTAGCTTAATTCACCTTCCGGTGGTCCAACCGGGCTGATTTACGAAATCGTCCGAGTGATTTCCACTTTACATAATGGTAATCACTCAAATCTAAATTCACGGAAAAAATCATGGAATGTCATATTTGTTTTTTGAGTGTAGCGAACGAGTTTCTTTGAGTATTTTCAATTGCTCGCCACCATTTAGTTGTATTATTATTCCGCATTACTTTGCTAATTTAACCTTTTTTGTATCTCTTAAATTTACGAGATCCCAATGATGTGCAGAAAAAAATGAACGCTATATATATATTAGTATTGGGTTTTCTTAATATATATATATATATATATATATATATGTTAATCAAAAAGTTTAATTTCTATAATATATATTTATATATTTGAACGAATGGTGTTTTGGCACCTGGGGGCATAAAAACGATAAATTATCATGGCCTTATTGGGCTTAGATCTTACCATGAAACCTGATATTCAAATAAATATATTGTTATTTGCATTGATTATTATATAAATAGGTCAGTTATTTTACCTCGCCCTATAGAAACGCGGACCGCATCGTACAGATATTTAATAGACCTGATCGTACTTTTTCTTTCGTAATTTGTAAACAACATAGTCGTTTTCCTTAATGTTTGTCTACAAATTCATATAATATACTGTTATCTGGTGTAAATGAAATTAGCTAACCTACTAATAAAAGTGACAGTAGACACTTTAGTAACAATTTGTACAGCCAAATTCAGATTACTGAAACCCAACACGTACAAGACTAAAGTTTAATGCTCTTATCCTTTTGGAAACTTGAACTTCATCTAAGTAACGTATCCGAATTTTAACATCTTACCCTCCATAAATTCATCCCAGTAGGGTGAGGGCGAGGGTGTGGATTGTATTGCAAGCTTGCGCTGCGAGCGACCATGAGATAGCCGTGAGCCAATGCTGTAACTGTCTTCGAAAATTGCTTAAACGCCTCGAGAGACGACTTGACTTGCGTGAGTAAAGATAGAGAGCGGTCGAGACCTTCACCTTTGAGGAGTCCTTAACATGTCTTCTATCATTGCTGGATTAATGTTTAGATAAAAACATTACTAGTTAAAAACGTTTTGGTTTAGAATTGAAGGTAATTAGTATAGAGAAGTATTATTTCATTTCAAGCATATGGGATTATTTCTGCTTACTTTAGTCCAGTTATTCAGTGGCCTGAAGGGATAAATACGATAGTTATTAAGATAATATGCATGAGCAGATATGGTTGCAATTAAACAGAAGTTTATTGCACATCAAAGGTAAAGAAAATTATCAATATCCTGACACTTTGCTTCTCTTAAAAATCATTTCCCATTACAGAAAAACTTTTAAGTACTTTAAGATTATATTTTCACAGTTAACATCAGGTTATAATTTGTTATGTATAATGTATAGGTTATCAGTAGTGTAGCTATATACTATAATATACTTTAAACAAGTCTTACTAATGTTCCAAAAATATTTTTATTTGATTTGAAACTGGTGTTGACAAACAATCTAGCTAATCAGACTAAGATATAAAGTTCTTAATGAGGCATAAAATAAAATCATAAATAATTTATTTTGAAGTTGTTTCTATTTTGATCGTACGGAAAATTATTGGTTCTGAGATTGGGTTCAGTGGAATAAATCATCGATGAATTAATTTCTTATTCATTTATCACATTTAGTAATTGTTTATTGTAAGAAATGCGTACACTATACATTAAGCGATTTTAAAAACTTTTTCTCTAGTTTATATGTTTATTGAAACGTTTATGCCGGATTCATCAAACGTTAATCAGTTAAAAAATACGATGTCAAGCTCAGTGCTTCGATAAATTCCATAATAATATTTTTTATTCAATGCATAAGACTTGGTCGATACATGATAATCGTTTGGGAACGGGATGAATGCCACACATTTTTTGCCTTTCTGTCCAGTTCACCACTGCCACTATCATTAAAGAGGATTAATTAGGGTCAACTCGTTTAGTACGGATTGGCATGACTGCCACAACTGCATGGCCAGGTAGTCGCGATATATCGAGGGCAAACGGTAATTTAAATTCTCCTTTACCTCTTCTTACATCTCCGTCACATTTTAATCTCATTGGCTGTTAGATATCCATTGTATTAATATACAATGAAATATTTAATATTTAGAAAATACTTTAGATTAAACTTCAAATAAACGTACTGATCCATGATTTGACATTCAGTTACTAAATGCTGAATTCATCTAAGTCTACTAATTGAGTATGGATTTACGTTCATCTGGTAGGTGTAGCTGGGTAGCTCCATCTACTTAATAATGGTATCACTATAACCTACTATTACTAATAACCTTACTTACTATAACCTGATTATAACAAATTGAGTTGTTATAATATAATTATTTTACATCATACTACACAGAATCATCTGTTTTCTGTGCCTTACTCTTGGCTGGAAAATTACTCTTTGCAGATGACTGCACTGTAAATTTACCGTGCAGTGCACAGTAAATCTACCGTGCACTAGGAAACGGAAATAACGGAAGTCAACAATCAAAACAATCAGCTGATTGCTGTTAAGCGACGTGTAATGCATGTTTATTGGTTCCTTCAGAGGAATGTAGTTGGGCATGGTGGTAGTAGCTAATGTTTGTTTGTTTATTTTCTAAGTAGTATGATGAAAAGTATCGTGCGTCACACGCCCAGTTTTACCGTACTCGCATGAAAATCCCGCGCGAGCCGCCACGGCAAAATGGTAATTATCGGGCTAGTAACGTAATATACTATTCCGAATAGAATTTATTTATATTAATAACTCCGAAAACCCACTTAAATTCAAGTAAAACTCCAAAAATTTAAAGTGGCCGGTAAGAGAGGGGTTAACTGTGTGAAAAACCAACCATTAACCTACTGTGTTAAAACCCATGTGTGAAATTTCAACGTTTGTCTAAATCATTAATTTTATACGTTGAATAATGTATACACATATGTAAATATAATAACACTAGTGGCTTGAAGGGGCTAAGAGCTAAGTGCACCTAAAAATAATGAGGGAAAATTTGAAACATGTAATTTTGTATATAGATATGCGAAATTTTCGAATAGAAATTGTGGGCGTTTTGTAAGTTTCAGGATGATGGGAAAGGGCTCAAATTAAAGAATTATTACAAAGCGCACGGGAAAAAACCTAAATTTATTTAAATCCACCAACAAACGGAAAATATCTGTAATTTATAAAGCATTTCGATCCAAAAACGTCTGCTTTGTTTACTTTGAAACATGTGGTGCTGTTTTTTTTTTTTTTTTTTTTTTTTTTTTTTAATTAAAACCCATGTGCTAGATATTAACATATGGTGGATCTGAAAGTCATTTAAAATGAAGGGATTTTATACTAAAATAAAGATGACTTATTTAATTTACATTTCATGGTTAGGGACTTTTCATGTAGACCGAAAAGTCCTTCAGCTCCTTCAGGCAATTGTTATACATAAAAAACTGTTCTTGAAATAGAAAGCAGGTATCAGAGCAAAGTAATAACTTTTCTAATTTTGCTGGACCGCCAAAAAACAGGTTCAATAAGAACCACAGCAGAGGGTGCGTGGGGACAACATGATTCTCTTTCCCCCGTTGTCTACTTGCATCGACTACCTGGTCGGGTTCGAACCAAGCGAGTTGACCCGAATTAATCCGCTTTTATGATTGTGGCATTCATGCCACTATCATTCAGTGGTTTCAAGAAAGATCGCATTTCTTCAGTCAAAATTCAATCTACGAAACACTTTCTAAATTGTTTTTGAATGAATTTTCGTTTCGGGCGAGTCAAGTCTTTTAGAGAGGCAAATTACATGTGGAACCAACAACCCTGAGAGACTCGTTAATCAAACACAAATACTGATCGAATTATCAAAATGAATCATCAGTTAATACTTATAGTTTATATTTGTATTCAAAATCCAGCGCTAGGTACGAACATACAACATACGTATCTGATAAACTAACTGCATTAATATTTTGATGCAAGGCGGCAATCGGTAATGTTGTTTAACTGCAGGATGTGAGTAAGTCGGTTAGACCTTACATGCCGGAACCGCCTGACTCACTCGTAAACATAACCACAAAAATGCCCACAGGTGAATCATCTGGCCAAGTTAACCTTTTCCGGTCATAATACGGTCACTGATTAATTCATTACCTAGACCTTCAACGTCTGTTTTCCCACGGGTGTTTAATTCCAATCCTTGCGAATCGCCGATTAGGGATTATCTAACAGTAAAACTTGTAGCTCTGATTAAAAAGTCTACCAATTAATTCTTTCAGGTAAAAAATGTTAAAAGTCAAAAGTAAAAATCTTTGGTGAAAAATAAACATTGGGAATATTGAATTTTTCTCACCAAGTATTGAGCTTCTTACAAACAATGTTCATGTGAAAAGACAGAATGTTACATTAATTATTTTTTATTGTAATCACACATTAAAAATTCGAAGGGAATCCAGGCAATCAATTTTACAGAATGATACGCACACAATAAACTTCGAAGGGACTCAAGATAAACAGTTTTACAGAATGATTACGGGTCAAAGGAGCTTAGTTTTTGTCTAAATGTATGTGTTTGTGACCAATCCTATAATATGTCCAATTCTTTGTTTAAAATTCATTGTTAATAATGGGGAGCGTTCGTTTTCATTTTATTTTGTAGACATTTGTTATATAACTAATCAGTCCATCCATTATGTTTCTGCAAATCAGCAGGAACAAGTTTCAAGTTTCGGGATCAATCTGTTGTTTTCCTAATCTGATTGTTTTTCTTTATGGGAAATGGTACATGTTCCAAAATCCTATAAAAATATTTGAAGTGATAGGCTACTTAGTTCTCTTTAGTCGTTAGTATTGTAAAACTAAAGTAAGAAACTTCAACCTTGGCACAAATTCATTGGGATAACTGGGTGGCCACATTCATGTGCGCTGTTCGGGGTTGAAAGGAAATGTTAAAAGATATAACAAATGAAATAAAATATTAAAAACTTAAAAGAGATTATACATTAATGATATGTTTAAATTGTTCAGTAAGTTTGAAAGGAAATATTCCTTCACTTCTCAAGTATTAACTGTTATTAAAACTTCTGCTTGGGGTAATTTTGACCACAAACTAAACAGTAAGTAAGTTTTCTTGATACTTGTTTCAGGAAAGACAATGTTAGACAAATTACCCTGTAACAATTATAACGTCCTGTGACTGTATCGCCCTTCACGGCTGGACCCGTGTGTGTCGCAGCTCGCAAGGTTGGGAGGTTTCCCTGTCACGCCCGAGGACCCCCAGGACACACACAATGACTCTCTGGAGAAACAGCTGATAATCTAGATAAAGAAGAGAAAATACATCAATCCATGTATTTAAAATCCAAAAAATGGTTGACTGACTCAATGACTCACTCAGTGAGTCACAGAACTCACTCAGTAACCTCAAAACCTAAAATGCCTTGGACCATGAAACTTGACGCAAATATTTCTTGTGGGCTCTAGATGTGTACTAAGAAAGGATATTTTAATATTTTATCTCAAAAGGCTAAAATAGGTGGCTAGTAAAATTCAAAATGGCGGCAATTACTTAATTTTCAAAGGTTATGAAGGCGTTTTTGGCTATGAAACTTAAATTTTTTATAGGCAAAAATATTCTTTATAGGCTCTAGATGCGTACTACTAAAGTTTAAAAAATATCCTCTCTGGAACGGCTTGAATAGAGTATATTGTAAAATTCGAAAATGCGGCCATTTCAGTTTTTAATACTGTGTATGAATATTTTCAAGGCATATAGAAAAGGTATACGAAATCCAACCTACCACAAGAATAAAATGTACAAACATATTAAGGCAATCTACTATATATTTATCAAATATCACGTAGGCTACTGGCGTTGTACGACCGCACGATGTACTGTATTGTATTCCCACTTTTGTAAAATGCGTTTTTCGTCTAATAAATAAATAAATACGCACTAAAACTAGAAATTGGAGCTCGATATGGACATTCCATTTCAAGTGTATGTATCCTCTAGAAATGGGGGTTTCAAGATGAATAAATTTAGAAAAAAGTGTTGGCGTAGGCGCATGGTCGTATTTAGGTCTTAATCTTTGGGGGTGCCAAGTCACCTCACTTATGAAGTATTGTATGCTAAAATTCAAATATAAAACTCCTATTCAAATAGAGGCATACTCCAAAAAATATCTGTTTATTTTACCAGACTTCAATCCTGTTGTAATTTATGTAATTGCTTATTCAAAGTTATGTAGAAAATTGATTTCCCTTCTTCTGCAAAACAAAAGGGCAAAAATCAAGGGATGCCGGGCACCCCCAGAAATCCGCCCATGCGTAGGTGATGACGATTTCAATTCAAAATAATATATAATTTATATACAATAAACTTTTGCCTCTATCAACTAAATGAGGGCCCCGATCTTAATTGTGAACGAGAAACGTTTTGGGGAAAAAGGTTTTTGGCAAATACATTACCAGTCTACTTTTTCTTGTAGTTTCGGTCTATTAAAAATAACATGCTGACTGAGACTGATGTAAAGTCGAAAAATTCGTCCATTCCCTTTATTTCCATTTTATATTACTTTATTTTTATGAATTAATATGAATTAGTATTAACAAAGTACCCTTTTTGTGTATAATTATTTAATTATCTCTGAATTTTATTTTTAGTTTAGTTATTTTGTTTTTACATACAAATTTAAATTTAAATTTTTTTTTACTTGAGGAGGAGGATATATCACTGATTTGTTTGTAAATTCAAAGTTTAAGCTCGACCATTGCCGAAATCACAGTTTAGGTTTTTTAGTTTTTTTTCGAGAATTATAAACAAACTTAAGACAAGATATTAGGGAAACATTTTGCTGATCGCATCAAATCTAGTTATCTTCTTGTTATGTTGGTATTTTACAAACTTATTAAAAATACTTTTTATAATTTTTTCCATTGTATGAAAAACAGTTGTACAAAATTATTTCAATACGAAGGTCACTGTTATGTGCATACACACGCTCTAGCCGACGTTTCGTGTTATCACATAATAGTTTCCTTGACCCAAGCCGTAGCCTCGGAAAGTTAGAACATTGAATGGTTAGTCTTTGTTTAACAATAGCACTGATAATTGACATTACCGATTTACAGGTACCGCTTAGGGACTGATATCGGCTTCCTTATTTACTGGAAGGTTCCCTTTTTATTAATTTCCGTTTGACAGTATAACTAACAAAAGTTTGCAATTGTTTTTTAAGTACAGTACGAAGGAAATTTACTTATGCTTTATTTTTAAAGCGCTGAGATGTGTCACTTCAGTTTAAAGTTGTAAGTCTCCAACATCCGTGTATCTTGTGGAAGATTTACTTGATTCTTCACTGGTCATTTTATAGCTTCATGGATTTGCTGAGATGGCTTAATTGTTCTTTGACTAGTTTCATATTTATTTGTCAACCATGTATGAAGCTATCATTTGCTTATATGCCAAAACTCTGTTCGGTCGATGCATTAAGTTATTACAGACAAATTAATTAGTCCTGGTTTAACGTCAGAATTATGAGAAAACGTCAAAGGAAATATTTTTGAGTTAGAGTTTACAATCATTAAATAAATATTTCCTTTCTTCCAAAATGAGAGTCAATTAGTATAGTGTTTCAAAATCAATTGAATCCTCAATTTTGGGTCTTGAATTTTAATCCACCCCACTTTGAAGGATCGAATTTAAGTTTAAAACTTATGAACAATCCTTCCTTGCTGTAAGGACAAATAACATTATGACTCAAACATATAATAACATTATGCGTCAAATAACATTATGGCGCTGAGTAGTATAATGGAAACAGTTTTTCATTAAAACTGTACCTTAAACATAGGTGTATTAAAAGCAAGGTTACCTTTGACTCTATCCATGGCAGCGTTTCTCGGAATTTCGTACTCTCAGGGAGAAGTCCTCGAAATTCACTTCTATGTCGGCAGAAAATTGATTTGACAAAAGGTTACGTATTTTGTGTGAATTGCAGTAACAATGTTTGTGATATCATTACAACAAAAAGAGTAGGTAGATAAAAGTGGTCATCAAGGGTGCCACTAGAATGAGTGTTTGAGAGGGGGCGGAAACTAAATAAATATTATGGGAGGTATAGGATGTTTTATATATTTTTTATCGTAATGTTTGTCACTTAAATTGTATAATTATTTTAACCCGTATTACTCAGGCCTCTGTAAGTTCCCAATTCTCTTCAATGAATACAAGAAGAGAAAGTGTTTTTGTCATCTGGTAATCCTGAGTGAAGACAAAGGTACGCCGTGAGTAATGAACACACGGCACTCGACTGAAGCCCGCCGAGCCCGCCGTCCCGCGTCGCTATCACTACTTTCCCCATTATCGCCCGCCGAGCCGTGAAATATTCCGCGACTTCCGGCAACACCGGAAGCAGGTTGTTCCATTTCGCGGGAGTCACCTTGACCGAGACTGCCGAAGCTGGAAACGAAGAAATCGCATGATCGGTTCTGCTGATCGCCGTAATTGTATGTTAAGTTGACGGTTATCATGAGCGTCATTTCAGTATTTCGATCGGGGGGGGGGGGGGGGGGGGCAAGATTTCAATGCCCTCAACTCGATTACAACCAACCCCCCCCCCCAACACTTTAGATTTTGTTTAAAGTTTTAAAACCTCTATTTTTAATATATCGTGGTTCAGGGCCTTGAACATGAATTTTAATATTTATTTACTTTATTTTGATAGATAAAATCAGTAAGAATTTTAGTGAAAATATTAAGCACTGTAGTAAAATTATACAGCTCAACATATCCCGTAAAGAAATTAATTTAATACGCTATATACTTATTTAATTAATACGCTTTTCCGCGACTTTGGGTTTTGCATCCTGTGCGGATGCGAATGAGGACTTGCGTCCCGGGCGAATGTAAATAAATATATACAGCACCCCCTCCAGAATAGCCGAATGTGGACGTGACGTGACGGGGCGTGTATGTACAGCAGCAAATTTATGGCTCTTCTTACGTGGCATAATTACTAATACCAGGAATCGAATACCAACGTTATTAAAGTTTTTCTTGTAGGTTATGTTATGTCTTAATTTTGTTTCTCACACGTTGAATTATAAGTACCTGGTGGACCGAGCCTTGCTCGGTGTTATTTCATGTTTACCAGTTCATCCAGTTACTATAAAATCTTTCAATGTCATAAAATTGATGAATAGAAACCTGTTTTATCGCTCCATGAACTCTTCATCCCAATCACTGTATTTTTCCTTGATGGCTGTAGATTGCAAGCAGCTGTTATGATGATTACTTTATCTGTTTAGGCTACACTTTCCTTGTTTATTTTCGTTGCAATCATGGCAACTCATAAGGCAAATGTTAAAATTGTACAACTTTAAAATTCGTTTTATTACGTTATTAGATTTTCTCAGGCCAAGTGATTACACAAAAGTAATCACAAAAGTAAGTGTTTTTTGCCAGGAAGTGCAAAAAACACGTTTTTGAGTCATAAATTACTTATTTCCAGACTTTGAAGGAAATCATCGGAGCCGTTTTTGAGATAATTGTGCAAACAAGCAAGCAAACATACATACAAGATAACACTGCTCATGTAAGAGTATAGGATCAATCGCTCGTAGCGCACTCCGCACTCCGCACATACTTCAGTCTGAGCACAAGCCGCGTGTTATATTTAAAATGTATTTAATACAAATGTGTAAAAACGAATATTGTTAGCATATCCACCAGTTTTCGTTTGGATAATAACGTACTATTTAAATTGCAGGGGTTTACTGTAAAGTTAATCACCTCGAAATACTTCGTAAAACATATATTCATCTTTTTATTTCCCACGATTATATTCTAAAACGGGCTTTTGAAAGAACGCTTACTAAATTGGTTTAATGCATAAAGGAAGATCATGGGCGGTTAGATTAAAACCTCTTTATTACGATACGATGGTGAAGCAACTGGCCTCGTAGCTAGAACACGGTTCTTCGCTTCTGGGGATCCAGGGTTCAAATGTTTCCGATCACCGACGGCTTTTGCGCTATTTAATTAAGACACGGCCAAAAAGAAAAAAAAATCGACTGAACGTCATAAGAAGTTCCTAGTCCTAGCCCGAATGGTGATTAAAACGGGTTCCGAGCTATGTCTGGTGTCCTAGGATGTGATCATGGGTAAAAAAACAACGCGGAATCGGCATGCCATGGTTTACCGATCGTGTCTCAAGCCATTACGTCTCTATAGCCGGTAATGCTCCGTCGGAGGACGGCCCTTTCAGAGCCCTTCCTCAACCGTCTCCACGTCCGCCCGGCCTTGGCCCGCGCTCCCACAGATAACATCAGGCGTGGCGTGCGGATCCAAGGGCGCGCTGACACTTGCTTCAGCCAGTCTCGCGCCAAGTGCTGGAATATATTTAAGCCCCGAAATTTACGGTTTTGGTCGGTCGCGTTGTTATGGTCCACGACGATTTCAAAGGTCGCCGAATCGATACTGAGAGCTGTCTGTAGCTTTAGGATTGGTCGTTTCTGGACCTAGCTACTGTCTTTGTTCGTTTCTTATGGACATTGTCCTCCTGGGGCCTATTGCACGAAAAATTGCAAGCTAATACTGCTAGCGAATCATGCAGTCAGAGTTGGTAGATCACTGATATTGTTGGTTCTTGACTTATTGTGTAGAGTAGTCCCCTGGGCAGGTTGTAATCAGGTAGTCTTTGCCGTAACCAAAGTTTCTTTAATTTAATCCCCTTTACACTTATCTTCATTCGATTATAACTTAACAACGCTACATGACACATCACCTCGGTGTCTTAAAGAGGTATACTGATAACAGGATTTACATGTGCATAATCAGATGTTATTTTACACTAGACTTTGACCAAATTTCGTTATTAAAATTTGAGAAAAATGAAAAAAAATCCCCGCTGGATTTCCTTATTATTTAAAATGCTATTACGAAATGCAACTATTACGCACTCTCATGCATCTTAACGGGAATTATGAGAAAATTCGGAGTCTTTGAGATAACAAATAACCTTGAGTTTTGATTAGATTATTGTGGAAATTTGCCATAAGTGATTAGTAAAAACAATTTCACGACGTCAGGATCTGGAATCTGTCTTCAGGTTCTTTGTCTTCAGGATGAAAAGACCCTAAGAAAATAACAAGATTGCCAAAAAACCTAAGAACACACAGCCAGGAAAATATGGAAAAACAGCTAAAACTGAGAACTGTAAAACTGAGAGAACTGTGTTTTAGCTATTTTTTTGTTTTGTAAAAATCAAAATCAAAACATAAAATCACCATCAACAATGAATTTTTAAAAATGAATATTTATAGTTTGTTTTATAAAAATTACTTTGGAAGTTTATGATTCTAAAATGAATCGCGATTTGACAATCCCACACTTCCATAATGCACGCGAACGGAATTGCAAATTATTGATGGTCTTCTGTTGTAGTCGAATATCAGTTCAATCAACTATAAATGCAAAAGTTTATGTTTTTGTCAGGTTTTACTAATTTATGGAAATATTATATAAATTATCGTACCGTAAATACAAAGTTCGGCATATGTAAATTTAAATTAATAAAATTAAGATTAAAATTTATGGGCTATACGAAACATGTAGCCGAAAGCATAATATAATTGCGTTTTTCTTACCTATTTGGTAAAGTTAAACATTTTTATTTTTATTTAACACCCACACTGGTGAGGTTAATTTTACATTTTTATATCTGTAAATGAGAGAGTTGCCATTTTTAAATAACATCTAAGATCGTTAGGAAAGTAAATACAGGGTGTCTCACCTAAGGTGTCTCGAACGGATTGCATACAAACTAGTAGTCCTACGTCGATGAAACAAAATCATTCCCCACTAAATCGATCCTAAGGAATAACGTAAAAATATTTTTAAGTTTTTTTTTTTTAAAATACGGGGTATTCCGAAAACCGGGGGTTATGGGTTCGAATCTGAGAATTTTTAAATGTTAACAATGTCATGTTATGCATAGTTTTAAAGCTCTAAACAAGATGAACAATTTAGTGAAAACAGAGTTAATTTATATTTATTCGTTTCAAAATAGCGGCCGTTTTCGTGAAAAATGTTGGTATTTACGGCTTACCCTGTATCTCGAGAGCCATGAAACTTATATTTGTTCTGTTTAAAAATAATTAATCCGTAAACTCAGCTTTAATTTGATATACCACATGCCAACATTTAAAAAATAAAAGTTTCCAGCATTAAATTTTATTTTGTTTTTATGTTGGTAGACCTGAAAATCAAAAAATTGAAATGGCAGCATATCCCAAATAGCACATTATTTTACAGGTCTTGCAAAGACCAACAACTTTGGACTGAAACCTACCTTCTATCTTTAGTGGTTTTGTAGTTGTAAGCAAAAAACTCAATTTTATCATATAAAGCCTATGTTAAATGTGCTATCTTCAAGGCATATAAATATACATCCATTAAATCTAGGACTGCACATTTAACATTGGCTTTGTATGGTAAAATACAGTTTTTTGCTTATAACTACAAAACCACCCACTAAAGAAAGATAGGGTGGTTTCATGGCTCTCGAGATACAGAGTAAGCCGTAAATACCAACATTTTTCACGAAAACGGCCGCCATTTTGAAACGAATTCTGTTTCTGTTTTTTTCCGACCGCCATAAATGAATTCTGTTTTCACTAAATTGTTCATCTTGTTTAGAGCTTCAAAACTATGCTTAAAGTGACGTATGTTTACTTTTAAAAATTCTGTGATCCGAACCCATGACACCCTTTTTTTGGAACATCCTGTATTTTAAAAATCTTAAAAATATTTTTACGTTGTTCCTTGGGGTTGATTTAGTGGAGAATGGTTTTGTTTCATCCTTATATGACTACTAGTTTGTCCGCAATCCGTTTGAGACACCTCAGGTGATAAACTCTGTATAAATTTTAAACACAGTCAAATCGCTAGAAAGAAGTCGATATTTTAACATATACCCGAACAGTTAATTATTACGGTTTAATATAAGAAAGTTTGTATCTTTACATATAATTTTATATAGTATTATTGGAAGATATGGGGAAGGGTGTGAGGAGGAGGGGTGGACTTTTACAACATAGATAATAAGAACAGTCAGTTAATTATGGACATTTAGTGAGAGATAGTGGCTCCAGATAAAAAAAATCCCCAAAAAAATGTTTTCATCATACTGCCACAAAAATATCTGTTTTCAGTTCTTTTTTGTTGGCTCGAAAGTTACCCGTTGCCGTCCTAGGCTGGCAAAAAAGCTTGTTTATTGGTTATTTTTTAAAGGAATGCAGTGGCAGCACTGGCAGCAGTAGTAAATAAATATTTTTCCTACAACCGCGTGTAAAGTGTCAGTTTATGCACCGAAACCCAATCGTAAAACAGCTGTTTACTGAGGAGCGAGCGATAATGTCTTTGAAAGTCTTTGAAGCGAGCATTAAAGTCTTTAACGCTCGCCACGTGATTACTTTAACGCTAGCCAGCTGATTAGTCCAGGCAATGAATGCTCAAAAAGAGGTATAGAGGAAATTGCATGGATCACAATTTTTGACTTTGTAACTTTGTTTGGACTAGTTAGGAGTAAACAATATCAAAAGTCCCCACCCTTAGCCCTTGAGCCGGCTGGGCTAGAAGGGCCTAAAGGTACATTTTTTGGTTTTTCTTAATATCTTGAAAACTATCAACTTTTAGTATTCCCTATTAAATTTGAAAATCAAAGAAAATAAATTTCCTGTAAGAAAAATACATAATATGTCTACTTTGGCCCAACCGTTTACAAGGTAAGCACTAATTTTGTTAATATTTAAAAAATATCCCGTCCATAAGAAATACATGTAAATTTGTGGGTAACATAGATGCCCAATTGGGCAACGTTTTTTTCACCCAAAGGAAAATGAACAGCATTCAGGAAATATTGACAAAATTTCTAGTAATTTGACACCTCAATCATAAAAATTGGTCTAAAATTAAGGCGTTGGCGAGCTCACAAAATACGTTATTTTTCAAGGAATTGTAACAAATTGTAATAATTCCTTGAAAATAACGTTTTTTGTGAGCTCGCTAACGCCCTAATTTTAGACCAATTTTCATGATCGAGGTGTCAAATTACTGGAAAGTTTGTCAATATTTCCTGAATGCCGTTCATTTTTCTATAGGTGAAAAAAACGTTGCCCAGTTGGGAATCTAAGTTACCCACAAATTTACATGTATCTCTTATGGAAGGGATATTTTTTTAAATATTAACAAAATTAGTGCTTGCCTTGTAAACGGTTGGACCAAAGTAGACATATTATGTATTTTTCTTACAGGAAATTGAATTTTCTTTAATTTTCAAATTTAATATGGAATACTAAAAGTTGATAGTTTTTAAGATATTTAGGAAAAACCAAAAAATTGTACCTTTAGGCCCTTCCAGCCCAGCCGGCTCAAGGGCTAAGGGCGGGGACTTTTGATATGTTTTACTCCTAACTAGTCCAAACAAAGTTAAAAAGTCAAAAGTTGTGATCCATGCAATTCCCTCTATAACCTTTCGTTGCCTGGACTAGATTGCATTGTTACTCGGCGCGCTACAGCGCTCCCATCCGCTTCCGATTGAGCTCGACTTGTTTATAACCTCAAACTGGTGCATTCAGCTACAATGGATGTAATAAGTGATAACGAATTCGTGTTCCTATTATTTATAAGCAATATATATATTCAATAAATCGTGTTTGTTCTTGTAAAATTCTTTACTTTTATTAATTGTTTATAACCTCAAAATGATAATGGCGCATTCAGCTACAATGGTCGTGAGTAACTGTGATTGTATTTATCGTTTGAGAACTAAACACTGCAGTTGTAGGAAAAATTTAGTATGTATTTCGCGTGTAAAACGTCTTTCTCGCTTTCGCTAAAACTGTTTAGCTCAAGCGAGTAAGACCTACTTTACGCTCTTATACATAAATAACTATTATCTGTTTGTTATAGGTTAGGTTTGAAGGATTGAGAAACGTATTGGTTTATGCAAGGACTACGACTTCGTTATGATTGAAAGTATATTTTTCTGAGTAGCATAATGAAAAGTTTCGTACGTTATACGGCCGAAAAGTTTTACCGTGCTCGCATGACAATCCAGCACTCGCTTTCGCTCGCGCGGGTACCATCATGCTCGTCCGGCAAAACAGTACTTTCTGGCCTAGTAACGTAATATACTATTACACAACTACTATCATACTATGACTCGACCGACGATCCTGACTCTGATAGCATCCGTGGGGACATGACAAGGTACAGTACCGCAGGTGTAGGGATGTCTCCGATAACGCGGCAGGACACTGATCCAGGGAAGTCCTGGTGAGGCAATGAGGAAGCGAGTCGTGTACTTTCTTTGACCCGTGGCCACGCCAAGTCTGTGTTACAGATTGCAAAAGCTTAATCCGGAAGTCTCGTTGGTAAGATAAGCTGAAACAGAAAACCCTTCTAAAGGTTATCTTTTACAGTATCTGGTGAGGAGAAACTTTACTTGAGAGAAATTTTCAAACAATTTAAGAGAGATTGTCTAATAAGGCTATTTGCGTGTCGAATGAGTAATAGACAATGTACTTTACCCTCGAATTACACACAACGGTTTCTCCCCACCTGCAGTAATAAATAAATACCCTCTCTATAAACATCCGTTTCTTTACCGCAAATTGTAACAATCAAAATTAATTCTGTTTTGTTTTGTTGTTTTTTCTTTGTTTGTAACAAAAGCAGATGCCAGAACGCATTTTAAGCCGATCAGTTTTTGAACCCATCAGCTGATTGTTGCCGCTTCCTTAACCAGCTGGCTGTGGCCAATGTTATTCACTACGTCGATTTTGCCTAAAATTACGATTGCTTAAAAAGAAATAAATAAAATATGTCACTACCCTTTATTCCTAAAATTACGATTGGTTTCAAAAAAGTAAATTAAAGATATTAAAGAAACTACTGTGAATCCGATGTAAAATTTTATCATGTTAGAAGTTCACATTTTTTAATTGGACCTTAATAATACTTATAAAACCTTAACAAGAATGTAAGTCAAGAGGAAGACTTTATACGACTGGGTGTCATAGATTTGTAATCCAGTTCAATTCTCTATCTTCAGAGGAAATAGATAGAGGAAATTCAGAGGAAATATTCGTAAACAACATTCGATGCAGAAATAAGAATAAAATATGAGGGAAGTAAAAACAAATCAAAGTGTTACATATTATATGATAAGTTATAAATCGATCAATTGTCTTTAAGTTAAGTTCACCACCCAAAGACTGAAAAAAATTAATGCATCTGGAGACTGAAACTCGCCCAGTATCCACAAATACATTTCACCTGTTAAGCTATTCTTTAAAAGTGATATTCAACAGATGTATTTTCTTTTACCAAGCATTACGGCTGTGAGGCTGGGCTTTACCATTTCGTTTTACAATTAACTTATATGTTTTTATTGAAGTTGGAAAATCTCAGCTAGTTTATCTTCCAAGGCCTTTTTGCGCTGAAGCGTGGTAATTTTGTAAAACACTGTAAAACCCCAGTGTATAATCTGCTTGATTGTATTTGATTCACATCGTGGTGAAATGCCACTTGAACCTTCACGTGTGGATGTTAGTGCGTTGAGATTCCCCTCCGCTGCGCCAAAGCCGTAAAACCATCATTAGTCGAGAAAAATTACAGTGGCAATAAAAAAGTTGACGTTTATTAATCTTTGAAATATTGAAATCTTTAGTCGTATAAATGTTCTGCCCCGATTGAGTATTCCAAGAAACACGCTTACGAAAGCCAAGCATCTGGAGTAAATATTGGCCTCCAGCCAACGCTCATGCAATGAAACTTTTTGCTGTGATTTAAGATCATGCAAGTGATATTAATAGTTTCTAATATTTTTAGCAAGTATTGAAAAATTACATTGTGGCTAAATCCTGTTAGGAATTTTAGTGAACTTATCTTTGATCTTGTGCCTTGGTGTTCTCATGGTTGCCTTCTCTGTTTTAATGAGGTCTCAAGATGCTCCAAATATAAATCGGTTTTGAAGGCTATCACATATTGTGACGTTCCTCACTTTAAGGTTATGGGAAAATATTTTATTGAGTTTATGTACCTTTAAAATGACGAGTTAATTTAATTTCAATGAGATATTCCTCAAACTTGTACTGAGTTGCTTGAATTTTGAATGTTCAAAAACCTACAAGCCTTGATTGGACATTTTTATATATTTACAGAGCTGCCTTAACACTATAATTTGAAGTAATCTGCGATTTAAGTCACTTTACAAAGAGGCGAAATTCGCTGCTACAGTACTGTAAAAGTGGCTTCTCCAGCGTAGGCCACTGCTTGGCTCTTGCTTGGCTTTCGCGTAGGCCAAAAGCAAGAGCTTGCTTGGGCTCTTGCTTGGATATTCGTCTTGATTATGGAAAAAGTCATGGAAAATTTGTACAATGTGCAAAATCGAGGATTTAACTTGGATTGAAATAGTTTAAAAATAATAGATCCTGGAAATCGATATAGTCTTTGTTATTTAGTTTCAAAGCCCCTTGCACTTTCTTGTGGAAAAAACCCTGTGTATTATGTGAAATTATATTATAGTTCATGGAGTGTGGTAGGATAACAACCACTATTTTGGTTCCAATACCAGGTAAAAAAACTGAATATAACAGCTATAGAGTAAACAGCTTGCCCTTATCAAAACCCAGCGTTCAAATCTCTACCCTCAACTTTGTGACGTGATCAGCAGATATTAGAATAGAATCCCTCCTCGGCCGTCTGCAGGTCTAGAGAGACAGTTTCATGGAACAGAGAATATCACGAATATATGCTGAGGATTTTGAACTCAGCGAGCGCAAAATAATATCACTAATAATAATATTCTGCTCGGTGGTTGTCCCATGTAAAGTATTTACAGTTCATTTCTATTTTAAGATTTGTTGTTATTCTTATGTATTTATAGACATAGAGGTTTATTATCCTTTGTATAAGTATAAATAATGTTAAATTTATCGTTATACATGTAACTTGTTTCAAAGTTTCTTATTGTTGTGTAGCCTGAATTTTATCTGTGCCTGTCTGCACTTGGATTTCAGAAAGCATTTTTAATGCCGTTGGTATTAAATGAATAAATAATTAATAAAATACATGTATTGTTAGGATACATATTTTTCTCTTTGTTCAGCACCGTTGGAAACGGTAGCATAGATTTTTGTTTAGTATCGAAAGATAACTGTGGTCTGTACAGCCATATATTTTGAATTATAGTCTATATTTTTTTGTCAATAAGTCGCGTTCATGTTATTACTGAACCATACAGACAAATCGTTTAAACTAAATAGGACCACGCGTTGCAACATATCGAAATTTAAATGGATAAATAGTCAACCTGCTTTCTTTGGCTGTTGCAGCTGCGGGCGCAGTTGGCGTACGCCGAGTTCCAGGCGCGAGTCCGCACGCTGGTGTCAAAGATAGAGAAGGACCGTGTGGGCGACCCCCGGCTGTGGCGGCAGCTCCGGCACCTCTCCGTCGTCGGCCCCGCGGCTCTGCCCCCGGACCAGCTGGACAGGGTACGTAGTTCACAGCTGTGGCGGCAGCTCCGGCACCTCTCCGTCGTCGGCCCCGCGGCTCTGCCCCCGGACCAGCTGGACAGGGTACGTAGTTCACAGCTGTGGCGGCAGCTCCGGCACCTCTCCGTCGTCGGCCCCGCGGCTCTGCCCCCGGACCAGCTGGACAGGGTACGTAGTTCACAGCTGTGGCGGCAGCTCCGGCACCTCTCCGTCGTCGGCCCCGCGGCTCTGCCCCCGGACCAGCTGGACAGGGTACGTAGTTCACAGGTGTGGCGGCAGCTCCGGCACCTCTCCGTCGTCGGCCCCGCGGCTCTGCCCCCGGACCAGCTGGACAGGGTACGTAGTTCACAGGTGTGGCGGCAGCTCCGGCACCTCTCCGTCGTCGGCCCCGCGGCTCTGCCCCCAGACTATATACTCTATATTATATGAGTTAGTTATAATGGCGGTTTTTAGTTAGGTCATTTTTCGCCATAGTGAAAAAGGATAACCTGTTAACAACAGGAGTTAACAGTATCTTGGAGATAAATTAATAACGTCATCACTTTTAATCACAGGTATCTCGAATTTTGATATGGTGGTCTTAAGAAAGTGCACAAAAAGATCTTTAAAAAAATCATTGTTTCCGATACTTCTAAGAAAGGTTATTATAAATAAAAAACAAGAAATGGAGTTATGTAATTTAAAAATCGTGTTTTAAAACACAACTAGCTCTAGAAAAAATACAGAATAAGTTTTAAAAATAATTTGAAACTTGTGCTAATGGATCATTTGAACAAAGTTTACTGCAAGTTTTTAATCTTGTGTTTTACGTTTCTACAACATTATGAAAAAAGTCATGTTTTGACTGCTGCGCGGTTGCTCCGCCGATCTCCTTCTCTCAATATTAAAGTTATAATATAACTAAAATATTTTAACTTCGCCCGAGTAGGTTCTGACGCCGCGCCGCGCCCGAACCGCGATACCAAAATCATTCCGTGCATTGTCGTGGTGTATAGTAGGTAGACGTCAGAGTTGGTAAGGCGACAAACAGAACGCTGCGCCGCAATGCTAAATGTTATACCTCGGTAAATAATTGTCTTTCTCTTAAGCAAGATGATGAGAATACCAAGTTCCCAAAAAAATCATAATTCCATGAACATCATTTTAATCCATTTTGGATTTTTAGGAAGGTACAAGCATTAAATAAATAATCTTTTTGATGGAATCACAATAATGGATATTACAAAAAACATTTAAATATAATTGTTCAAATGATTGGTTATTTTAATTTCTGTATTAAGAAGTTATTAACTTAATAATCATTTGTATCAGTAAAAAAAATCCTGAAGTATATTAACATACGCAGCTGACGTTGAAAGCAGCTGTTTTCCGTACAGTGTGATGAGATAGTTATTTGTCTGTTGAGTGAGTAAAGTACAACATTGTCTCACGAGAAATGTTGCCGCTTGAGCTTGCGAGGGCGATAATTTTTATGAGGGAGACAATGTGCTTTGCTCTTGAAATATACACAACTCTCCCCCAACTGCAATAATGAAAAACTAAAGGTAATACCCAAAAACAAACATTGGGTTAAATACCCAATCTCTAAAAATCTATTTCATAAAATTTTTAATTAGTAAACAATACATATTTTGTTCCTACCTGCAATTAACGCCTGAATCTTAGTCGCTGCTAACATTCTTGCACCAGCGATCAGATGATTGTTGCAACGTTCTTATAACGGGCGCCAATTCTTGGGGCCCACGCCGTCCATAAAACTAATGTTAATTTTAGCATTGGGCTTATGGACGGCGTGGGCCCCAAGAATTGGCGCCAGTTATACATGCTTAATTCTTGACGTTCTCACAGCTGATTGTCGTTCATGTTATTCTTAATTAATTACATTCCTGTCACTAAATCAGCTGATAGCGTCTGCATTCGTCGAGCTGAAGCAAATTTCCATGTGTGCGTGGAAATTTGAAGGCTCTCTAATTTTGGAATTATTAATTTCAATGTTATTCTTATGGGTTTATTTTGTCTCCCGCCGGTTAGCTCTGGTTTTGTGTCCTGTTATGGTGACAAGATGAAAACCAATTTACAAGTCGGTCGTCAAAAAGGTGAAAGTGAATTTGGCCTGTAGTAGATAAAAATTAACCGAATAAAATGATTGCGAATAATCCAATCCAGTTTCAATGTTACCCAGATCTCCATCCCTAGCACGATTAAGCTTATCTCCAAAATTAAAATGAGTATAATCAGTACAGAATTCTCGTCAAAGGCCTGGTTGGGTTATGGGGAGTACGTCCACCTAATAAAATAATTAAACCAATAACTTTTTTCAATATTCTCGACACCACTGGAATAACAGATTTTGGTCTAAAGTGGGATACACATAAAGAAATAGACTTTTACTTTAAGATTCTTTCAGGAGAAATCGAGTTACTCATAGAAAAGTATATATCTTATATTTGAGAAACCACCTGATCATCTAGATTCCAATCTGCCCTTGAAGTCTAATCTCTCTAACATTCCTTCATGACCATTTTGGCTGTGTTTTAATCAAGTAAACCTAAACCTCTCGTCAAAGTTATTTTCCCTACCTTAATTATTTTAACGTAACCCTCTTTTCCAATTGAATTCCTTATTTCTCACGATGATTGTTTTCTTTAGTACAACCGAGTGATCAACGACATGTTGGAGATCTACAACAGTGCCACAATCTGCGCGTACAACGAACCTCTGCGCTGCGGCCTCAGGCTCGAACCTGGTGAGTTAAAAAATGTGTTAAAGTTATTTAAAATTATGATTATCAATTAAGCTAACAACAATTTATAAATAAATCCACTAAATTTAAGTCGAGCCAGTCTTTGCAACTTTCATGCCTTATACCTTGTGGAGTTTCAAAATTTCAAAAGCCCCTTGCTTTTAACAATCCCTTCCTAAAATTATCAAATGCAGCGCCAGGAAAATCTCTTATTTCATAATGTATATGATTGAAACCCGATAAATAAATAATCAATATTATCTTTATGGAAATAAAAATTTCGATTGTTTGTGAAAAAATGTACTTTCTTTGTTACCGAACCCTTTCTAACGGGTGAATTGATTTCGATGAAACATTTTTCTGTGGTGAATGCATGCCTGAATGGATATAACCTATAAGCTTCTTGAATATTTCCAATTCGCAACGCTGCGCGCTGTTACAGCTAATTTGAAACTCGATTATTTGTATGGTTTTGTTTATTTCTATCTAAGCAGTGACCCAAATAAAAGTTACATTCACTTTTGACCGAATTGCGGATAAGTAATCCATTAGTTTTCGTATATCTTGTGTAATGAATTCTACCCATCAAATAATAAATGGTTTTCTATTCCGTTAGTTTATTAGGTAAAGTCTACATGTTTGGAAAGAAACTATTTGAGCAAAAATAAAATACAACTCTTTTAAATAGTATAACGAATTAAATTTTATTTCGTGAAGGGGAGACTCTAAACGACGCCGCATGGACCCTTGCGCGTTGCGCGTTGAAAGGTGCGGGAATAACATGTGGCCTTAAGAAGCAATGGTTCCAAACATCACCGCTAATGTCACAGGAAAACGAAAACTTTTTAATTTTTAATTCTTTTGTCTCTGTTACTGCTCATCCGGTTGACATAAAATGTTCATGTTCGCCTGTAATTAAAGCGATAGTAATATAGCATCTAAATTTTGCAAACGAAATTAAAAATGATATTATATTAAATATAATTTATGAAAATTAAATCGAAATTTACAAAATAAAGCAGGACAAATCCTCTAATTTTCCACCTAATCAAGTTTAGCAAGACGATGTGTTCATGAGAAATATGGTGTTGCAAAGTTGACCTTATTCTTATTGGACGACAGTTTAATACGGCTAAATTGGTGGAGGGAATACTGTTCAACCGGTTGGAAATAAGAAAGATTCAGTAGCAGAGGTCTACTGTGTAATCACTGCCCGCATTTCGGGAATGCATCGGCCTGAGCGGTCTGTATATCTGGCCTATCACTCGTAACACGTTTCGATTCAGTTTCTTATATCGTTTAAGTATTTTATGTAATGAAAGTATTTATTTGTTTATCTCGCAGACCTGCAGAGCATCATGGCGACGTCGCACGACTGGGACGAGCTGCAGCACACGTGGGTGGAGTGGAACCGCCGCTCCGGGATGAAGCTGAGGGACCTGTACGAGCAACTGGTGGACCTCAGCAACTACGCCGCCCGGCTCAACAGTACGTTCGTCTTAGTGATGGGCGATTTGCGAACAAATCGTTCAATTTGAACCACTCATCAAGTGAATCAATTGAATCATGATTCTTTTATGAAAAAGAATCGATTCTTCCGCGAATCAAACGCATACAATATGGAATTTTATCCCTTTAATTCGCAAAGCAAAACTAGTTGCAAACGCCAGTTTTTTCAGATGAGCTATTAATAAAAATAAATAATAAAAATAATTGAATGTGTTTCAATGCTTTTATATTGACCTTGAGGCTTCTGGGTTGTCTGTTTTTTTAAATTTTCGATTTCAACAAGACCAATGACATATTAACTAAAAAGAGTAGCTTTATAATGAGGAAAACAGTCCAAACAACTCAACTCTTAAAACTACCGGTATTGGTTCATCTGTTTGGTTTTCACTCAAGTCGCTTTTATTTCTTGGATCAAATTTAAATCATATATTTTAGGTTTGGAAATAGCATACATAATTAGATTCAGAATTAAAAAATAATACTCTGAGGTCCAAAAACACACTTTCAAGAAAAGTGGAATGATTGTAGTAGTAATTTCACGTTTACCTGCAAAGAGTATTAGATGAATTAAAGAATCGATTCAAATCTCGATTCTTTAAAATTGAGTGAATCAAATGAATTGATTCACTGAGAAGAATCTAACAGCCCATCACTATCGTCATATAGAACTCATGAAACTATGAAGCGGGGAGGGAGCCAGCGACAGGCCTGTCCACAAGACAAACGAAAGCACTCGAGTGATTCCGAAATACCCTAGGATAGCAGGATTTAAGAGTCACTATCTACCGGACAATCGATGAAATTTTTGATAGAGAAAAACAGTAACAAAAACAATCTGAAAAGTTATCACAACAGGAAAAAAAGACTGAAACCAAATTTAGACTGATACAGTAAAAACCGCAGCCAATGATATAAACGTGTTAAGTAAATGGTTGAGCTCACTCTAACATTCGTTCATCCCTAGATCCCTCCCGCATACATTTCTTTGATAGGACATGGCAAACTTAACTCGTGGGTTTCCTTTTGTCATCGTGAGGGATCTGCCTGTAGCTGGCGAACTATAAGTGTTGTTTTCCTCCCTCTCCCGCTTCATCCGCTTCATATTTCAATTAGTTCTGCTGTATTAAAATTATTTAAACATCGCGTTTTAAACTTTTTGTGGTGTGGTATTTGCACTCTTCTTCACCGTTCGAATTCACCGTTCGTGTTTGTAATAAACGCTTCTGTCGCAGTAAACCTTGTTTTTACTTCCATCCATTCCGACCGATGGACCGATATAGTTATTTGTGCATCTAGGGACTAAAGTGCAACTTTTTCTCCGCGAGGGAAACTGTTGTCGCCCTATGACAGTTTTCCCGAGGGAGAAAAAGCACTTTAGACCCATGATGCACACAACATTTTTCCTCCACCTACACCATTAACAATAATTGTGACAACATAACGTAACCTTCATATGGTCTTTTTCTCCTTTAAACTAGGCTAGATTAGAATCGCATATAAATATATGACATAAGCAATTAAGAACAATTATAATTAAGCAATTTATACAACAATTTATTCAAACTTTCACACTATTTTTAACATTATTTTTCTAAGTATTAATATTTAAAAATACCTCCCAAAATCTGTAGGTAAGAAACAGTCATGTTTATAAAACGTTCGGCCGTTTGGCCTATTGGTAACAACTAGCTCTAAATCACGTGTTTTTATAACCAGTGTTGCCAACTTAATTCATACGAAAAAATTATTACCTGGCTATCAAAATGCATACGGTTTTGTTTTCTTAAGTTGAAACACTGAAGTTCTTGAATTAAATTTGGAGTAAGCAAATGAAAATCGACATTGTCGCCACATTTTCTCACTGTCCATCGCGGCGTTGCCGGATATCTCCCCATGTATTTCTTAAGAGATTACTTTTAGTCCCGAGGGAGAAAAAATAAGTAAGTAAATCCCATGGAGTACAAACTAGTACTTGAGTATTCTATTCCAGGGACTAAAAGACGACTTTAGATCGTAGGTGGAGGAAAAAATATTTTATGTAGCAGATTGTAGGTTTTAAGCCACACTATTCTGTTCTGTATACGTCGAATTTCAATTAAAGAAGAGAGACATCACTCGTTTATATCTTTGCTGCCCACTTAAGAACTTTCCGTTTTAGAACTGAACAATAAAGCTTAAATGTTAAATTGATATAAAAAAGAAGTTGCTTAGCCAAATTTATCTTCAGCCTACCGTTAATAATACAATATAGGCTGCTAACATTAAAAGTGTACTATCCTTCATATTATTATGAAGTCAATTCGTAAACCCTGTTTTCACGATGGTTTATACCCTCTCTCCAGTCAGCCTCCCAACCACATTAAGTTAAGGAGGGTGAATGTTGTATTTGATTAATTAATTAAGTGAATAACATTTCAATTAAACATTGACTTTGGACCTAATGGAAAAATTAGGTAAATGCGAAATTGTTTTAGATTTATTGTTATTTTAACAATTTATTCTAGGAATCGGACCTGTTTCGGCCACAAAGTTTGGTAAAAATACTCGTTTTAGGTTTTACTTCAAGAAATATTGTAAAGGCATAAAATGTATGAAGTATACATGCCAGCTCTCCTTCTGCTTCAGACTTCACCGACTTTGCTGACTACTGGATGTTCCCGTACGAGGCGGCGAGTCTGCGCTTCGACCTAGAGGACGTGTGGGACGAGATCCGTCCCCTGTACGAACAACTGCACGCCTACGTCAGGAGAAAGCTGAGGGACCTCTACGGCCCGGAAAAGATCAGCAGACAGGCACCTCTGCCAGCACACATACTGGGTGAGTACACTGGGAGAGTCTACACCAGGAGAAAGCTGAGGGACCTCTACGGCTCGGAGAAGATCAGCAGACAGGCGCCTCTGCCAGCACACATACTGGGTGAGTACACTGGGAGAGTCTACATCAAAGCTGAGGGACCTCTACGGCCCGGAAAAAATCAGCAGACAGGCACCTCTGCAGCACACATACTGGGTGAGTACATTGGGAGAGCATACATCAAAGCTGAGGGACTTCTACGGCCCGGAGAAGATCAGCAGGCAGGCGCCTCTGCAGCACACATACTGGGTGAGTACATTGGGAGAGCATACATCAAAGCTGAGGGACTTATACGGCCCGGAGAAGATCAGCAGACAGGCGCCTCTGCAGCACACATAATGGGTGAGTACACTGGGAGCGTCTACACCAGGAGAAAGCTGAGGGACCTCTACGGCCCGGAGAAGATCAGCAGACAGGCGCCTCTGCCAGCACACATACTGGGTGAGTACACTGGGAGCGTCTACACCAGGAGAAAGCTGAGGGACCTCTACGGCCCGGAGAAGATCAGCAGACAGGCGCCTCTGCAGCACACATACTGGGTGAGTACACTGGGAGCGTCTACACCAGGAGAAAGCTGAGGGACCTCTACGGCCCGGAGAAGATCAGCAGACAGGCGCCTCTGCAGCACACATACTGGGTGAGTACACTGGGAGCGTCTACACCAGGAGAAAGCTGAGGGACCTCTACGGCCCGGAGAAGATCAGCAGACAGGCGCCTCTGCAGCACACATAATGGGTGAGTACACTGGGAGAGTCTACACCAGGAGAAAGCTGAGGGACCTCTCCGGCTCGGAGAAGATCAGCAGACAGGCGCCTCTGCAGCACACATACTGGGTGAGTACACTGGGAGCGTCTACACCAGGAGAAAGCTGAGGGACCTCTACGGCCCGGAGAAGATCAGCAGACAGGCGCCTCTGCCAGCACACATACTGGGTGAGTACACTGGGAGCGTCTACACCAGGAGAAAGCTGAGGGACCTCTACGGCCCGGAGAAGATCAGCAGACAGGCGCCTCTGCCAGCACACATACTGGGTGAGTACACTGGGAGAGCCTACATCAAAGCTGAAGGACCTCTACGGCCCGGAGAAGATCAGCACACAGGCGCCTCTGCCAGTACACATACTGGGTGAGTACACTGGGAGAGCCTACATCAAAGCTGAGGGACTTCTACGGCCCGGAGAAGATCAGCAGACAGGCGCCTCTGCAGCACACATACTGGGTGAGTACATTGGGAGAGCATACATCAAAGCTGAGGGACTTATACGGCCCGGAGAAGATCAGCAGACAGGCGCCTCTGCAGCACACATACTGGGTGAGTACACTGGGAGAGTCTACACCAGGAGAAAGCTGAGGGACCTCTACGGCCCGGAGAAGATCAGCAGACAGGCGCCTCTGCAGCACACATACTGGGTGAGTACACTGGGAGAGTCTACACCAGGAAAAAGCTGAGGGACCTCTACGGCCCGGAGAAGATCAGCAGACAGGCGCCTCTGCAGCACACATAATGGGTGAGTACACTGGGAGAGTCTACACCAGGAGAAAGCTGAGGGACCTCTACGGCCCGGAGAAGATCAGCAGACAGGCGCCTCTGCAGCACACATAATGGGTGAGTACACTGGGAGAGTCTACACCAGGAGAAAGCTGAGGGACCTCTACGGCCCGGAGAAGATCAGCAGACAGGCGCCTCTGCAGCACACATAATGGGTGAGTACACTGGGAGAGTCTACACCAGGAGAAAGCTGAGGGACCTCTACGGCCCGGAGAAGATCAGCAGACAGGCGCCTCTGCAGCACACATACTGGGTGAGTACACTGGGAGAGTCTACACCAGGAGAAAGCTGAGGGACCTCTACGGCCCGGAGAAGATCAGCAGACAGGCGCCTCTGCAGCACACATAATGGGTGAGTACACTGGGAGAGTCTACACCAGGAGAAAGCTGAGGGACCTCTACGGCCCGGAGAAGATCAGCAGACAGGCGCCTCTACCAGCACACATACTGGGTGAGTACACTGGGAGAGTCTACATCAAAGCTGAAGGACCTCTACGGCCCGGAGAAGATCAGCAGACAGGCGCCTCTGCCAGCACATATACTGGGTGAGTACACTGGGAGAGTCTACATCAAAGCTGAGGGACCTCTACAGCCCGGAGAAGATCAGCAGGCAGGCGCCTCTGCCAGCACACATACTGGGTGAGTACACTGGGAGAGCCTACATCAAAGCTGAGGGACCTCTACGGCCCGGAGAAGATCAGCAGGCAGGCGCCTCTGCCAGCACACATACTGGGTGAGTACACTGGGAGAGTCTACATCAAAGCTGAAGGACCTCTACGGCCCGGAGAAGATCAGCAGGCAGGCGCCTCTGCCAGCACACATACTGGGTGAGTACACTGGGAGAGTCTACATCAAAGCTGAGGGACCTCTACGGCCCGGAGAAGATCAGCAGGCAGGCGCCTCTGCCAGCACACATACTGGGTGAGTACACTGGGAGAGTCTACACCAGGAGAAAGCTGAGGGACCTCTACGGCCCGGAGAAGATCAGCAGACAGGCGCCTCTGCCAGCACACATACTGGGTGAGTACACTGGGAGAGCCTACATCAAAGCTGAGGGACCTCTACGGCCCGGAGAAGATCAGCAGGCAGGCGCCTCTGCCAGCACACATACTGGGTGAGTACACTGGGAGAGTCTACACCAGGAGAAAGCTGAGGGACCTCTACGGCCCGGAGAAGATCAGCAGACAGACGCCTCTGCCAGCACACATACTGGGTGAGTACACTGGGAGAGCCTACATCAAAGCTGAGGGACCTCTACGGCCCGGAGAAGATCAGCAGGCAGGCGCCTCTGCCAGCACACATACTGGGTGAGTACACTGGGAGAGTCTACATCAAAGCTGAAGGACCTCTACGGCCCGGAGAAGATCAGCAGACAGGCGCCTCTGCCAGCACATATACTGGGTGAGTACACTGGGAGAGTCTACATCAAAGCTGAGGGACCTCTACGGCCCGGAGAAGATCAGCAGACAGGCGCCTCTGCCAGCACACATACTGGGTGAGTACACTGGGAGAGTCTACATCAAAGCTGAAGGACCTCTACGGCCCGGAGAAGATCAGCAGGCAGGCGCCTCTGCCAGCACACATACTGGGTGAGTACACTGGGAGAGTCTACATCAAAGCTGAGGGACCTCTACGGCCCGGAGAAGATCAGCAGGCAGGCGCCTCTGCCAGCACACATACTGGGTGAGTACACTGGGAGAGTCTACATCAAAGCTGAAGGACCTCTACGGCCCGGAGAAGATCAGCAGACAGGCGCCTCTGCCAGCACATATACTGGGTGAGTACACTGGGAGAGTCTACATCAAAGCTGAGGGACTTCTACGGCCCGGAGAAGATCAGCAGGCAGGCGCCTCTGCCAGCACACATACTGGGTGAGTACACTGGGAGAGTCTACATCAAAGCTGAAGGACCTCTACGGCCCGGAGAAGATCAGCAGGCAGGCGCCTCTGCCAGCACACATACTGGGTGAGTACACTGGGAGAGTCTACATCAAAGCTGAGGGACCTCTACGGCCCGGAGAAGATCAGCAGGCAGGCGCCTCTGCCAGCACACATACTGGGTGAGTACACTGGGAGAGCCTACATCAAAGCTGAGGGACCTCTACGGCCCGGAGAAGATCAGCAGGCAGGCGCCTCTGCCAGCACACATACTGGGTGAGTACACTGGGAGAGTCTACATCAAAGCTGAAGGACCTCTACGGCCCGGAGAAGATCAGCAGGCAGGCGCCTCTGCCAGCACACATACTGGGTGAGTACACTGGGAGAGTCTACATCAAAGCTGAGGGACCTCTACGGCCCGGAGAAGATCAGCAGGCAGGCGCCTCTGCCAGCACACATACTGGGTGAGTACACTGGGAGAGTCTACATCAAAGCTGAAGGACCTCTACGGCCCGGAGAAGATCAGCAGACAGGCGCCTCTGCCAGCACATATACTGGGTGAGTACACTGGGAGAGTCTACATCAAAGCTGAGGGACCTCTACGGCCCGGAGAAGATCAGCAGGCAGGCGCCTCTGCCAGCACACATACTGGGTGAGTACACTGGGAGAGTCTACATCAAAGCTGAAGGACCTCTACGGCCCGGAGAAGATCAGCAGGCAGGCGCCTCTGCCAGCACACATACTGGGTGAGTACACTGGGAGAGTCTACATCAAAGCTGAGGGACCTCTACGGCCCGGAGAAGATCAGCAGGCAGGCGCCTCTGCCAGCACACATACTGGGTGAGTACACTGGGAGAGTCAACACCAGGAGAAAGCTGAGGGACCTCTACGGCTCGGAGAAGATCAGCAGACAGGCGCCTCTGCCAGCACACATACTGGGTGAGTACACTGGGAGAGTCAACACCAGGAGAAAGCTGAGGGACCTCTACGGCTCGGAGAAGATCAGCAGACAGGCGCCTCTGTCAGCACACATACTGGGTGAGTACACTGGGAGAGTCTACATCAAAGCTGAAGGACCTCTACGGCCCGGAGAAGATCAGCAGACAGGCGCCTCTGCCAGCACACATACTGGGTGAGTACACTGGGAGAGTCAACACCAGGAGAAAGCTGAGGGACCTCTACGGCCCGGAGAAGATCAGCAGACAGGCGCCTCTGCCAGCACACATACTGGGTGAGTACACTGGGAGAGTCTACACCAGGAGGAAGCTGAGGGACCTCTACGGCCCGGAGAAGATCAGCAGACAGGCGCCTCTGCCAGCACACATACTGGGTGAGTACACTGGGAAAGATTTCCTCGAGGAAAATCCTCATTATTGCCCTCCAGAAGTCCCGAATGGTGCGGGTGCATTGAAACTCTCCAACATATCCAACCAGACACCAAAACTCCCCCTTCGGCTTGAAATCACGTGCCAGTGGTAAACTGAAACTCTATACCACTGTCCTCCCCAGAAGATCCTATTGGTGGCAATGATGGGTTAATGGGTTTCGTTCGTCATTGCAGAGGGCAGACATTTCCCAAATCTCATGTTTTACTTGAAACAGTAGAAAATTGCTTGAGAAATAGATAATTACTTTTATACTAAGTACAAGTATTGCATTAAAATCTATTCATTATTAATATGAAAGTCAGATTTACACTGATTCACTGAATTCAACATGTTAGTAAGCAATATCTGGAATTATTAACAGAGGAACAATTTACCTCTGGGATCATGGTTGTGCGTTCATTCCTCTCTGGAGACGAGCTTGCCTCATTCCAACGTTAGCAGATTAGCCAGTCAATTATTCCTTTAGTTACTGCGCCGCTGCTCTTTACAAATTATTGAAACACCGGCCGAATAATACAAGTGACTATCAATCACTTTATTTAATTTCCTTGTTCACTTATGATCCGATTTATTTTTGTCTTCGGAATTAGTCAGAACTAAACTTAAACGATCGCACAGGAGGAATGAGCGTTTGGAATTCTTACATAAGCAAAACAGAGAGAATTGTTTGTGTGGAAAATATTTTGTATACAAATACACACTTTGCAATGGTTAGAGGGGCGCATTCCTTAAAACGCAGCATGACAGATCTTAGTGACCAGCCATTCGAGTAAGGGATTTAGATTGGGTATAGGGGTGTTATTGTGTACCGAATAGTACTCACAGGACGCAAAGAGATATTTGGCGAATAGTACCACCCTTCTATGATAGTACTCGCAGGTCGCAAAGAGGTAATTGGCCAGTAGTACTCGCAGGACGCAGAAAGGTAGGTGGCGAATGAACAGGGGTATTGTGACTGAGCAAGGGTTTGTACAGCGAAATGTAAAAAGCGTCGCTGATAACTTCCCAGATGACTGATACTGAAACGTTAAGCCGTTTAGCGTTCAATTGTTCCACATATTTTTTGACCTAAATAAATTTCTTAATAACACATTCTCTTCAGTAATATCCTAAGATAATATGAGGCAATTATCTGCAAGGATACTATTCATAAATAATTATACATCGATACGTAATGTTATCTATGTCATTATTTCGACATATTTAATGAACTACAAATCACAAATAAAACTTGACCTCGATGCTGCTATTAAATTTTACATCTCTTGGACAATAAATATGACTTATTTATTAGTGGCTAAGTGAATGTTTACGATTAGCAGTTACATGGGAAATAAAAACAAGTCTTGTAACTTAAAAAGTTATAAAACATAAATCATTCACACGTATACTTTACCTACATGCTTATTAGTGCCCTATGAACTTTCAACTTAACCTAAAACAAAATAATATTGCAACTTTTTAGTTTTTAAATGAGCTAACTGTTGTAAAAGTTGACTGTTGTAATTGTCATGCCCTTGCGAAAAATAAAATAAGGCTCCTTATTGCCTCGGCCAGACCTAGTGAGACTAAATCAAAACTCGGAAAGAACAAGAGGCATCACATAGTGCACTTGTATGGAATATGTGAGCGATATAAACAGCTTGCACGTAAGTGTTACGTATGTAACACTCGGTGAAGAGATTTTCCTGGAAGAACCCAACCTCATAATGGTTGTTTAACAACTCCCGATTTACCGGTGGATGTTTACGATAATTACCATAACGTGGGAACGATAGTAATATAAAGTTCGCAGCATCACAAAGTCACCTTGTATCTGTGGTAATTATCGCTCTGTCAACTTGCCAGCACTGGTGACCGTTCAACTTGCGAGGGAGTGGCAGCCCTGATCGTCACTGACTAATCATCCGTCAGTGTCAAGTTCAAGGACACTCAGGTGTTATTTAAATCGACAAAAACTCCATTGATTCAATTTTTTGTAAGCTTCCCACGTCGGAATTTGTAATTATATTTCTATTGTTACTCGCGCTAGCGACGACCTGCGTCGGCTTATTATTAATTTGCCAAGGCGGTCAAATCATTTGAGAGGTAATCTTCGATCTTGGATGACTGTTTATCAATTACTTTTGGCAGATGGGCTCGCGGTTTAATTTTTAAATGGAATAGAACCATTATATAACAGACTTCGGCCTGATTTCACCAAACTTTAAACCACCGCACCGTTAAGGCTCGGTTGGTTTAATTTTATCAGCTGTTCAATACTATTTTCCTATCTTTAACAAACGGTTTATTAACCGACCCTTAACTGATGGCTGGTGAAATCAGGCCTTAGTGTACTTTAGTTCCATCTGAAGACAACTGATATCGAAGCCAGGTTTCACAACAAAATATACGTTAAAGATATTTGACTGATAACTTAATATAGATCCTCAAATGTTTTATATAGGTAATGTATTACTTTTATTCAGTAGAAAAAATTATAACTTCATCACGATTTAAGAATTCGCATAGTATGATTTTTATATTTAGTTCAGGTTTGTGTTGTTTTTAGGAAGATTAATTTACAGAGTCGTTTTGTCACCCGTTGAAGCTGAAAGAAAAATTAAACATGTTTTGTGAAACATTCTGAGCATCAAAAATCTGACATGAACGAATGTATGAAAATGAATGAAAAAAGTGCTTTTTTCCAAATTTACATTATAGTACAGGAAGAGAGAAAATGACTCTAAAGATCGATGGTTATGAAATAACCGTCTGTCCGGTTAACAAAGCACTGTAACTATTTTTAAAAGTAAATGCAATCCTCTCTTCTTATTTTTTTCATATTTATGACAGTCTGTCTCATTAGTTGATAACTATCAGAAAATACAAAAGTTTAACAAGATAAAAAAATAATCCTAACCTATTCCTTTTCTTATTACAATCAACCAATATTCCTTATATTCTTTCTAATCAAACTAGTTTCACGTACAGGACATTATATTCACAAATAATCCTTTCAAAAATTAAATTCTTGTACCATTCCTCACCTGTACTGCCATGCTTCCTTCAAATAATTGCTATTATTTGAAGTTTAAGTAAGTAATGTTAACTGAAAGCAACATTCTTACATGTATGGTTATCACCCTAACCCACGGCATGGACTTTGTTGTAGAATATGGAGGAGGGCATGTAGACGTAGACATAGACATGTGTTATTTAAACACAACATTCTTTACATATAAAAACAAACAGAACAGGTATATCGTCAAATCCATTGAAAATAAAAATAGAATTCTTCTAAGAATGATAACAAACTTTCTAACAAGCTAAGTCATTGTGAAATTAGAGGGTGATTATAAAATTCCTGCAAACTGTAATAATATATTTCATTACTAGCGACTATAAAGTAACGAAAAGCAATTTCATTCCCGTTTGATGAATTATATTTTTCGTTATACCGCTCAATATATTCCGCTAACTACTTGAAAAACCAAATTTTACAGCTTGTTTACCTTTAAAATATTTCTCTCAACAAGGCTTTCTTCTTGTTCTTGCTATTTAAAACAATAATCTGATTGACTGTTTCATTTATATTTAAGTTAGACTGACAGTAACCAACAATTAATGTTTCGAACATTTTGAACTATCGATTGGTAAAATGAACGAGTTTTACAATATCAATTTCTATCTTGACCAATCAGAGGAAACATACTACTGACACCTAGACTGAGGCTATACTTTTACTCAATAAGCATTGCCGTCCGGCTCTGACGTCACAAACGTAGGCTCAACAGGCCTTATGGAAGTTGGGTAACCTTTTATTATTGTTATCTTCTCCTCTACAGACCTTGGTTTTACTATTTACTACAGTAAGGAACGAACAGCTGACGTCCTCGACTTCAGCTGATTCTTTTACTCCCTAGGGAGAAAAAGATCTTCCTTAGAACCGGAACACATGTGATAAAAACTGCAAAGTTTGTAGCTGTATATCGAAAAAATCCTCGTCAAGAGGAATGTATTTTAAGTATATTTATATTTCAATAGTTCAGGCCAGTGTATACGCCTTCAGACCGGTAAAAAATAGTATATTACGTTACTAGACCGGGAAGTACTGTTTTGCCGGACGAGCATGATAGTTCCCGCGCGAGCGAAAGCGAGTGCGGGATTTTCATGCGAGTACGGCAAAACTTCCCGGCCGTGTAATGTACGATATCTTTCATCATACTACGCAGAATAAAACATGCTTACAATTATAACGTAGTCCTTGCATAAACATACGTTTCTCAAGCCATCAAACGTAACCTCTAACAAACAGAACAAACATTTGCTACGGATGCAGTGCTGCCACTACATTCCTTTAAAAATAAACCAATAAACCACCCATAAACAAGCATTAAACGTCGGTTTGCTGCAATCAGCTGATTGTTTACTTCCGTTCTTTCCGGCCTAGGTCGGATAAGAGTTTATCCGGCCTAGGCCGGCAATGGGTAACTTTCGAGCCAACAAAAAGGAACTGAAAACAGATTGTTTCTGTGTGTTATATGATGAAAAGGATTTTTTCGCAAAACCGTTTAGAGGTGCTTAAGGAGTCTGAAAATTTGTTCATCCCTTGTCTTGTAATTATTTTGATTCAATTTATTCTCTTTTGAAGCGGAAAAACCGGTTCACCTGATGCTTGATTCAATACCATATTTCATAATAGATTCAACATGGGCGTGATATACCGGTTTCATTGCATTAAAGCATTCATTATGTAGAACCAAAAACAACAGCACAGTCGTTAAGTCTTCTTTCACTTCACTTTATTTTCAGCTATGTTGACGATACCGCTTCTGACGATAGCCGTTAAACAAGTTTCCACTGCATTGCGATCTTCAGCATCTATACTAATTTAATGGAAAGCAACTCTTTTGCAGGCAACATGTGGGCTCAGTCTTGGAGTAACATTTTAGATGTGACAATTCCATATCCTGGCAAGAACTTTCTGGACGTCACCGCAGAAATGAATAAGCAGGTAATTTATATTTTTATAATTTTATGATACTTTAAACACAATCTAATCGGTTATCTATTATTTATGCTCTTTTCTCAGTTAAGTACAACAGTACAACGGTAGTAGGCAACAAATGCACCTAAGCAGTAAGCAATATAATGAGGATGTGGCGCTAACTTCGCTTTAGTTAGCTACATCATAAAAGTAAGGATAGTAATGATGAATTCATTGCAGAGCAGTTGAAGTGTATGTGGTGTAACATTTGTTTAATATTATTACGATTTTATCCTATCTTGATTGGGTTGAAAATTATCCATGCATTTATCAGAAAATACATTTGGTTATCAATTGGTGCACTTAAGTACTTGTATAGTAATCCTTTACATTTATTTCTCCAAAGTTTCAGTTACAACAAAGATGGTAATTACTTTTATAAAAGAAGTTCTTAAAATACTTTAAGAACTAAAACGAATAAAAAGGCGTTAATCTAATATATAAAAACGCGTTTTTAAGTACCCAACCCCAAAATATTTTATTTTGCACTGCGAGCCGGAAATGAGGTTTTGCGGTCTCGAGATCATGTTTCAAATTTCAGACAATGACGAGAAATTGAAACCATCAAGAGCTGCAAAACCTTTTCGGCCGAGGTGCGAACCCATTTTTCACCACACTCTACAATTAAATATGACTTCCTGAAATAAAGTACGTAATATGAATTGGTTAGTAAAGAAGACAAAACGTCGATTATACAACTTAAAGGGAATTGTTGCTTGCTAAGGAACAGTAATAAATGGTCGATAAGCATCGACTAAAAATGAAAATTAGGTTCGCAACTCGCCTGTTGTATACTTACTTAAGGATCTGTGATTTTACGTTTTATTCAAGAAAATAAAAGATCAGCTGACTTTACGGCCCTACGGCCGAAACTTGTCGGCCCTAGAACGGAAAAGAGTTATTTTCGACCTTTGTATGACGTTCCTAATACTGGTGATTACGTCGTGGTTTGGTGAAAAATGTTTAACAAACACGTAAAACAATGTTTATAGCGAAGAGAAAAAACTTTAAAAGTGAAGTTTTACAATTCAATTGAGGAAATATGATTTATCTGCCTCTAGATGTACAGTTAAAACAATATAAAATTGAAAAAAATTACGCTCTACTTTTATATTTATACTAGCTTATTTTGTAATTGTATAGTAGTACAAAATGTACAAAAGCCAATCATTTTTTATCCTGCCGTAGTTTGGAAAGAGCGAGGGTCTACAAATACATGATATACACATGAGTCACATTAAGTCTTATCTTGAAGAAATGACACAAAACAAGAAAATAACCCAAGTAATATATCATAACCTACAAATTCAGAATACCTACCCACTAAAGGCTTTATTTTTATAATACTTGTTTGTAATAAAAAACCACGAAACAGTTGCACTATGAAATTAATTTGCCACATTCTTTATACTTGATATTACATTTTTTTAGTATTGTGTTCTTCCTGTTGTATGCATTATCAAGCCTTTGTGCATTGCTCGTACACAACAGCTCTTTATGACTTAAATGTGCCGTCGATTAAATTGCAGTAGTATACAAGTGAAGTGGGAAAATCTCTTAACTAAGTAAACTAGAAAACAAAAGCAAACAAAACCGATTCTTGAAACAGCCTAGTACCCCATTAATTACTGCTTCGAGTGTCTTTGCTTCAGTAGGTGTTTATCTGCTAGGCCTACACCCCTGGCACCATATTTAGTTAGGGTTTCTGAACTAGGGCTACATATTCAGTTGATTTTTCTCTGCTAGGGCTACACTCCTGATAATTTATTCAATCGGGTTTTCTTTGCTAGAACTACACTTCTGACCCCGTATTCAGTTGGGTTTTCTGTACTAGGGCTACACTGCTGACCCCGTATTCAGTTGGGTTTTCTGTACTAGGGCTACACTCCTGACCCCGTATTCAGTTGGGTTTTCTGTACTAGGGCTACACTCCTGACCCCGTATTCAGTTGGGTTTTCTGTACTAGGGCTACACTGCTGACCCCGTATTCAGTTGGGTTTTCTGTACTAGGGCTACACTCCTGACCCCGTATTCATTTGTGTTTTCTGTACTAGGGCTACACTCCTGACCCCGTATTCAGTTGGGTTTTCTGTACTAGGGCTACACTCCTGACCCCGTATTCAGTTGGGTTTTCTGTACTAGGGCTACACTTCTGACCCCGTATTCATTTGTGTTTTCTGTACTAGGGCTACACTCCTGACCCCGTATTCAGTTGGGTTTTCTGTACTAGGGCTACACTCCTGACCCCGTATTCAGTTGTGTTTTCTGTACTAGGGCTACACTCCTGACCCCGTATTCAGTTGTGTTTTCTGTACTAGGGCTACACTCCTGACCCCGTATTCAGTTGTGTTTTCTGTACTAGGGCTACACTCCTGACCCCGTATTCAGTTGTGTTTTCTGTACTAGGGCTACACTCCTGACCCCATATTCAGTTGTGTTTTCTGTACTAGGGCTACACTCCTGACCCCGTATTCAGTTGTGTTTTCTGTACTAGGGCTACACTCCTGACCCCGTATTCAGTTGTGTTTTCTGTACTAGGGCTACACTCCTGACCCCGTATTCAGTTGTGTTTTCTGTACTAGGGCTACACTCCTGACCCCGTATTCAGTTGTGTTTTCTGTACTAGGGCTACACTCCTGACCCCGTATTCAGTTGTGTTTTCTGTACTAGGGCTACACTCCTGACCCCATATTCAGTTGTGTTTTCTGTACTAGGGCTACACTCCTGACCCCGTATTCAGTTGTGTTTTCTGTACTAGGGCTACACTCCTGACCCCGTATTCAGTTGTGTTTTCTGTACTAGGGCTACACTCCTGACCCCCTATTCAGTTGTGTTTTCTGTACTAGGGCTACACTCCTGACCCCCTATTCAGTTGTGTTTTCTGTACTAGGGCTACACTCCTGACCCCGTATTCAGTTGTGTTTTCTGTACTAGGGCTACACTCCTGACCCCGTATTCAGTTGTGTTTTCTGTACTAGGGCTACACTCCTGACCCCATATTCAGTTGTGTTTTCTGTACTAGGGCTACACTCCTGACCCCGTATTCAGTTGTGTTTTCTGTACTAGGGCTACACTCCTGACCCCGTATTCAGTTGTGTTTTCTGTACTAGGGCTACACTCCTGACCCCCTATTCAGTTGTGTTTTCTGTACTAGGGCTACACTCCTGACCCCGTATTCAGTTGGGTTTTCTGTACTAGGGCTACACTCCTGACCCCGTATTCATTTGGGTTTTCTGTACTAGGGCTACACTCCTGACCCCGAATTCAGTTGTGTTTTCTGTAGGGGAAGGTCGGCAGGTATCGGACACCTTAGCTTTTTTTTGACTTCTCGGTTTAAGGATTACGATAAGTAACTACCTTATGCGTCAAATAATACTTCAGTATTTCATGTGCAATTGGTTTAAATTATTTATAATAATGACAATAACAACATACTGTTTTTTGAAACAGTTTACCTGTTTACAAAATGCGACTTCCAATTTTTGGAGGGTGGTATCGGACAGACCTAAAAATAGTACTAAATTTAGGTTTGGTGAATATTAAATTAAACAATTGAATAAATATATAATGTGTTTATTCCCTAAATGATCTTTCTCCGATGATTTCTTTATTTCCTAAACGATTGCTCCTCAGCACACCGAACCTCTCACTTGCAGTCCGTATTATTATTTCCTTAGACAAAACCTAGTCTATTGCCAATTTAATGGACACTACATCATAATTCCCTCTTATTTTCCCCATGTTCCCTAAAAAATCAAAGAATCCAAAAAAAATCCGTGAATTTAAGTGGTCATTACATTGTCCGATACCACCCGATTGCAGCTTGTCCGATACCAGCCGCCAGACAACACAGTTTATAATGGCTGTCTACCCGCAGTCCACAATGCGACTGGACCTAAACGTCGTTTTTACTTAGTATAAAGTATACTAAGTATTTTAAACTCAACTATGACCAATATCATTTACTTCAATCGATGCAGCAGCTTGGGAAAACTATATCCGTGCACGTGTCCCAATCCAAAAAAACAAAAAACTCTAACCACAACAAAAGCCGTATACAGTAACTGTCCAATATGGCGATGGCCCGACTTGCTCATTTAGATGGTTGTACTGAGGGCTTGACAGCTGCTGCCCCTAGCGTAATTTTCCTGAAACTGGTTCTGTCCGATACCGGCCGCTGTCCGATATCAGACGACTTTCCCCTACTAGGGCTACACTCCTGACCCCGTATTCAGTTGGGTTTTCTGTACTAGGGCTACACTCCTGACCCCGTATTCAGTTGTGTTTTCTGTACTAGGGCTACACTCCTGACCCCGTATTCAGTTGGGTTTTCTGTACTAGGGCTACACTCCTGACCCCGTATTCAGTTGGGTTTTCTGTACTAGGGCTACACTCCTGACCCCGTATTCAGTTGGGTTTTCTGTACTAGGGCTACACTCCTGACCCCGTATTCAGTTGGGTTTTCTGTACTAGGGCTACACTGCTGACCCCGTATTCATTTGTGTTTTCTGTACTAGGGCTACACTCCTGACTCCGTATTCAGTTGGGTTTTCTGTACTAGGGCCACACTCCTGACCCCATATTCAGTTGGTTTTTCTGTACTAGGGCTACACTCCTGACCCCGTATTCAGTTGTGTTTTCTGTACTAGGGCTACACTCCTGACCCCGTATTCAGTTGGGTTTTCTGTGCTAGGGCTACACTTCTTACACCATATTCAGTTAGGTTTTCTGTACTAGGGCTACAAACTCCTGACCCCATATTTAGTTGGGTTTTCTGTACTAGGGCTACACTTGTGACTCCAAATTCAGTTGTGTTTTCTGTACTACCTGTAATAAAAAACCACGAAACAATTGCACCATGAAATTAATTTGCCACATTCTTTATACTTGATATTACAGTTTTTTAGTATTGTTTTCTTCCTATTGTTTGCATTATCAAGCCTTTTAATATAATTGCTACATTCCTGGCACCATATTGAGTTGTGTTTTCTGTACTGGGGCTACACGTCTGACCCCATATTGAGTTGTGCTTTCTGTACTAGGGCTACACTCCTGGCACCATATTCAGTTGTGTTTTCTGTACTAGGGCTACACTCCTGGCACCATATTCAGTTGTGTTTCCTGTAATAGGGCTACACTCCTGGCACCATATTCAGTTGTGTTTTCTGTACTAGGGCTACACTTCTGACCTCATATTGAGTTGTGCTTTCTGTACTAGGGCTACACTCCTGGCACCATATTCAGTTGTGTTTCCCGTAATAGGGCTACACTCCTGGCACCATATTCAGTTGTGTTTTCTGTACTAGGGCTACACTCCTGGCACCATATTCAGTTGTGTTTTCTGTACTAGGGCTACACTCCTGGCACCATATTCAGTTGTGTTTCCTGTAATAGGGCTACACTCCTGGCACCATATTCAGTTGTGTTTTCTGTACTAGGGCTACACTTCTGACCTCATATTGAGTTGTGCTTTCTGTACTAGGGCTACACTCCTGGCACCATATTCAGTTGTGTTTCCCGTAATAGGGCTACACTCCTGGCACCATATTCAGTTGTGTTTTCTGTACTAGGGCTACACTTCTGACCCCATATTGAGTTGTGCTTTCTGTACTAGGGCTACACTCCTGGCACCATATTCAGTTGTGTTTTCTGTACTAGGGCTACACTTCTGACCTCATATTGAGTTGTGCTTTCTGTACTAGGGCTACACTCCTGGCACCATATTCAGTTGTGTTTCCCGTAATAGGGCTACACTCCTGGCACCATATTCAGTTGTGTTTTCTGTGCTAGGGCTACACTCCTGGCACCATATTCAGTTGTGTTTCCCGTAATAGGGCTACACTCCTGGCACCATATTCAGTTGTGTTTCCCGTAATAGGGCTACACTCCTGGCACCATATTCAGTTGTGTTTCCCGTAATAGGGCTACACTCCTGGCACCATATTCAGTTGTGTTTCCCGTAATAGGGCTACTCTCCTGGCACTATATTCAGTTGTGTTTTCTGCACTAGGGCTACACTTCTGACCCCATATTGAGTTGTGCTTTCTGTACTAGGGCTACACTCCTGGCACCATATTCAGTTGTGTTTCCTGTAATAGGGCTACACTCCTGGCACCATATTCAGACTGGCAGAGGAGTTCTACGTGTCGTTGAACATGAGTGCTCTCCCCCCGGACTTCTGGACCCACTCCATCTTCCACGACGTCCCCGGGCGACAGATCATCTGCCAGCCCTCCGCCTGGGACTTCTGCAACGGTCGTGACTACAGGTGGATATAAATAAAATCAAATTAAAAACAAATTAAACTAAAAACAAATTCAAACCCCATAATAATTTTACAAAACTAACTACATCTGGTCATATTTCACCTAATTAAAAAATTAATATTTTACTATACGAATACAACGAAAATTTTGAGATGTATACGTCGCCTCAAATAACGTGGCCCAGTCGTCCATAAGACTGATGTTAATTTTAGCATTGAGCTTACGGACAAGATAAAGTGTAATAATTTATTAATTTTAATATCGCTGAACGAGGTTACAATTAACGATATGGCTTGGCCAATATCAGTGTTTTACGAGGCAGAATTTTCAATCGTTTTTATGGTTAGAAAAAAACAACATAAAGCTGACAATTAAGGAAACTGGATTGATTCGTTGATTGATTGATAGGAAGGAACCTCTAAGACAACACTGAGAACAGAACAATTTACCTATTTGTGACGTTTATCATGTGGTTATTTATAAAAAATATTTGTTTTAAAATATGTTTTCTTATTTCATTTTTAAAATATATTATTACTCTCATAATTTGATATTTAATTTTATTTGTAAATAAATATAAGAAGCATTAAATTAACAATGATTGCATAATCGAGGAACATAAGAAGGAAACACTTTTTAAGTAAGCCAAAATAGTCGGATAATCTTCTGAAGGGTGTAGATGATATTTCACAGTTCACCTCACTTACTATGAACCACATCGAGTGCGCCTTCAACGATTGCGCTGCATTTTGCGGCACAGCCAAAGCTATAGAGAGCGTGGAAGTTTCGAAGGAGCTGTGCGACACGACTGTAATGCAGTAAGGATCGTATTATGACACTTATGCAACATTGCAGGCGAAATATGATACTGTGCCATTCATTTGTGTTCAAGAGGGATTGATGGGGATTAAATATATTAGTATTTTTGTAAAAATACTTTATAAAAATTAATAAATTAACAAAACAGAATTTTTTAGTTTAGATATTGCTACATTAATAGTGTTTCATGGCCATTTAATTAGTATTGTCAAGCAATTTTACATTTTTGAATTTTTACTATTACTTTTATTTTTAAATTAATAATCTTATTTTATGATTTGCTAAATTTTTTTAACAATTCAAATTTAAAAAAAGTGTTTTAAATTAAAAAACACAAGTCTGTGACACGAATATTAAATATTAATAGAGCGTAGTTAACGCGACTGAGTATAAATCCTTGATTATCGAAAGAAGGTGATCAGTGGAGCGACCGCGCGTCAGTAATATCATTCTTTTTCCTAACGCTGTAGAAATAAAAATAAAAAGCTCTGATAAACTTTTGTTAGAAAACTTAATATTAAAATCAGTTACTTAAGTTATTAGGACAATTTTTAAATATTTATTAACGTCTTTCACATAATTTGTACAGCGAGTTATATTTCTAAAAGCACGATTTGCGAATTAAAGAACTCTACGAGTTTGATTAGAATAACTATGCTTAGAAGCATTAAAAATATCCCTGTTGCAAGTTCTGATCAATTCTCTCGAGAACACTGTATCAAGATTTGAGATACCCGTGATTAATATTAATTGCGTTATTCATTTATTCCCAATGGACTGTTTACTTCGCTGTTAAAAGTCGTACATGTCAGAAATACGCGTAATGTCTGCATTGAATAACGTAAGAAAAAGTTAATTTTGTTTCTTTTATAAGATACAGTTACCATAATAGATTAATAAATAAAGTAGGTATTTTTGTCACGAATGAGCGGCGTTCTGCGATGGAAGGACAGTCTGAACATTGAGGATCCATTTTTTTCCCGCGCTTTACAATAATCTAACCCTACATGTTGGCCCGGGCCGCAGACACCATTGTTGTCGAGCTGTTAACTAACTGTACTAAGTCTGTCTCGCGCACCGCTGAACGAGGATGCAATTAATTTGTTAGATTAACTGATAATGAATGTTAAAGTATCATTTAATAGATGCTTAGAGGTTAGTATTGATGATTGAAGTAATTTCAAGCACATGGTGGAAAAAGAAATGGGATAACCAATGAACAAAGTGAGCTAACAGCACATTGGAGATAAATGATTAGCTTCATTGTTACAGGTATCTCAAATTTGGAATTAGTGGTTCTAATTAAGACTAATAATAGATCTCCAAAGAATATTGTTTCTGATATTTCTACAAGAATTATTCTGGATCAAAAACAAGGAATGGAATATTTTAGTCAATAAAAAATCGTATTTTCAAATGCATAACTTGTTATGTAAGCAATACGGCATAAATTTGAAACTATTTGAAACGTGCTTGAATTGTAATTGGCTGATCATTGGAAAAAAGTTTACGGCAAATCTTTAAACGTGATTTTTATGTTTCTCCAGCGTTATGAAAAATAATGTTTTTACTGCCGCGCGGTCGCTCCGCCGATCACCTTCTTTCGATAATCAAGGTATAATCAAGGAATGTTCGATTAGTAAGAAACCTTGTACGTAATTAATTGTTACTAACAGTGACTGACTGGTTTATTTCACAGGGTATTTAATAATTGCCAAAGACAGCTGGATATACTTTCGATTCTACACGAATCTTTACAGGTTGAAATCAGTAGTAACAAAGTACAGTATACTCTCGATAATTTGACACTCGATACTTCGACACAATCTGACATTCAATGAATCATTTCTCTACCAAACCACCAAATATTTTCTCTAGTGGTATTTATTTGGATCTATATTATAATAAAAGTTAATAAATAAGCTCAGTGCAATGATTTAGTATGGTGATATTTAATACATGTAGGAGATATAAAGGTAAGTACAACCTTTTTTTAATGCTTCTACTGATATAAAATCCCATAAACTCCTTATAGTTTAACATTTCAATAATTCGACACCCTCAAAGTCCATTAAGTGTCAAACTATCGAGAGTTTACTGTGTTTGCATTTTTCTCACATCCGACGCAAAATAAATATTGATTTGAAAATTTAATCCCTCCTTAGCAAATTTATAAAAATGTAAAACATCTAAAAATAAAATAATTAAAAATTGTAAATTTGGATAAGTTTAGTATTCGAAATAAGCGACGTTTTGCTCGCTATATAATCTCAATAGCTACTTTATGGCTGTCAAAACGCTCCTTGAATAGATAAACAACTTAAAAAGGTCAACTTAGTAGTGTCACTGTGTATTCGCCTTGAGCGGAGTTTAACGCGATACAATATTTATATTGCTGGTTATGTACCAGTTTGAGCCTACATACGATATGTTTGTCGTTGGACAATTCGGTTTTTGTTGGTGTTACCAGATCTTGTCATTTATAAGTATGAATGATGAGAAATTATTGATTGAGACGAAACCTTTTTCAAAGATTTCATACTGAAGTGCGCACATTTAGATTTTGACTTTTGCGGACATTTTCCATCACTGATTAAAAAAAAGTTTCACGTAGTTTAGAGATCTGGAATCTAATCCCGTCTTCAGATGAAAAAGAACCTAGACCACAGCGAGATTAGTAACACACTAAGACAGCCTTTGCTAGGCTCTGATCTGGTGTGGACGTGTTCTGTTCTGATTATTGGCTATAAATCCGATTTTTGTTTCATCATGCGTTCTTGTTTTGTTTTCAGTATTAATTTTTTTCTCCTTTTACTGTTTAGCTAAGATTTTCTTCCAGGTTCTCCTAGTTATATTACTAATCTCGTTCTGATTTAGATTCTTTCCCTCCCGAAGACGGGACCAGATTCCAGATCCCAAAACGTGGCGAAACTCGTTTAACTAATCAATGATGGCAATTGTCTGCAAAAATCAAAATCAAAACATAAACTCACCATCGTTAACAACTTAATCAAACGAAGAAGTAAAGTGCGTGTTCATAGGCCTATAGGAGCGAATACACGTGTCGGGTGTTGCAGGATCAAGATGTGCACGCAGGTGACGATGCAGGACCTGGTCACCGCCCACCACGAGATGGCGCACATTCACTACTTCATACAGTACAGGAACCAACCCAAGGTCTTCAGGGACGGCGCCAACCCGGGTAGGTCTTTCCTCTGTTTGGTTCGTTTGGTTCATAAGCTGACAAAGAAAATTAAGCATACTGTTCAAAAACAACATAAAATTCAGTGTGTTCCATAAGATTAATCCTAGTTGTCCGCCATACTGGAAAATGGCGGCCATTTACAAGAAAATAGCATAGTTAAGTTGAACACCCTGCATTTCGGATGCATCAAACAATTTTACATTCAATAAAATTTCATTGTTACGCTGTAAAAAACTTCATCGCCCCTTTTATACGACTGCATGGCCCTTCAACACAAATAAGATCGTTATGATCATTCGAAAAGCAGCAAGAAGGATTTTTTTAGACTGTAGAGGGCAACCCAGCGCTGAGTCACACAACGAAAGTGGCATCAACGTATCGCAGGAGCAATGTCACGTCATGACGCAACCGTGGCGCTGACCGCATCCATCAGGAAATAAACTGTTTGTTCTAAGCTTTCTCCGTCAACAAGTTCAGCCGCCGCACTCTCCGCTTCCTGTCACTTGCCCAAAGTATGTTGGCTGTCTAAGCAAACTTGGAGGGCTTGCAAAAATTATTTCGATCTCTGGTTGATGTTTTCATCAATAAAATTATAAAATTCTGTCTTTTGTTATAGTGTGGTTATTTTCCTCTTAAAACACAAACCTAACAAAGTAAGAATCAGTTAGTGGTAAAATATTATTTATATCAACATATTTTTAATAGTGGAATTTAATTTTTTTATGGCGGCAATTTTCTATCCACTTTTGCTTGTATCGATTCTACCACATGGGTGGGGTTGGCCTGATATAGTGGTTAGAACGCGGGACTCCGAGGACCATATAGGGTTTCGGGCACTCGAGTTCAAATCCCGCCAATCGAAACCAGAAAATAATACGGACTGCCAAACTAAAATAGTCAAAGTATGTCAAATTCATATTCTGGATTACATTCATGTTAAAAAGTGATGAACTATATTGCTAGAAATACAACTCATTTTTCCATCAATTTTCTAAGACGCTGCTAATTCCCCTGCTAGCATCTGGGACCTTTTCCAATAATTGAAGGGGTCCCCCGTAAAACGTTCTAAGCGACAAAATTTCAAAATCGGAGATATTTAGTGAAAAAGGTTCTCTAGGACACGAGCTACACCGTGGTATATTTTGTTTTGAAGATTTTTGAGTTGGTAGCCCTGATTTCGTCTGTCAAAGTTTGCGTGATTCGCGGGACTACACGGACTTTTTGGGGAAAAACGTTCTATTCGCCGAAAGATGGACTATCCGCCGGTCGTTGCGTTGTCGCCCAGCGACCAAAATCGCGTAAATAAAAATAAAAGACGTGAAGTAAATATTGGAAAGTGGAAGGATAAGACCAGAAATGAGTTTAGAAAAGCTTGATTACCCTTATTTCAAAAACTAAATAGCCGAGGCCTGAAAAATTGCCCCCAGTAGAAGTGAGTTGAATAACGTTTTAAGCACCACATTTTGATAATTTTTAGCAAAATGACGTCTCACGTTATGTGACAAAATTACATTTTTATACTTTTATATCAATAAAATTGATTTATTTTGAGTTTTATTTTAGTTTATGTTGGTATTCCTACACTCCCATGATGTTTTATTCCAAAGCAGAAGAGCAGTCCGTCAGAAAACGTTTCATGCGCCAGTCGTTTAGAACGTTATAACCCCAAATAAACCTCGTAAAATGTTTTAAAATGATTAATGGCAAGTAAAAATTGAATATAAGGCTACATTATGATGTTATAAATAGGGTATCAACAAATTATACATGATTTTAAGTTCTAACATTGAAAAACCCGTAAATTTTAGAATTCAACTTTCAACGCTTGATTACTCGAAACTAGGTTTTTGTCACTTAGAACGTTTTACGGGGGACTCCTTCAATTCACTACCTCTAAATTGTTTTTCGTTTCCACTGATTCACTACCGCTTGATAAATGTTCTATTGCTCTAAAACTGTTCCCCAATCATTTTTACGTCCACTGTGATATTCCTTCTCCACTGGAAATCTGTTATCAGTGGCCTTATCTGGCCTTAACTGATAGTTGTTTGGTATCTTCCCCCACGATCTAAAGTTTTCTCTGTCTTTTACTTTAACTTCAAATGAAATCATTATTATAATTGTAGGAATACAGTTTTTATAAATATCAGTAGTAATTAATTAAGTTAAGTTATATTAGGTTAAGTTAAAAACACATAAACAACACAAGGATCACTGCACACCCGTGACGACGCCTTCCCCATCCAAACCTAACCTGACCTAACCTAACCACTACTTTCATTTTTAATGTTTTCCTACAATTATATACCAATTAAAAGTTTAACAGTACAGTATGGAAAATTTTGGATCGTATAGAGGGAGATATAAAACAATTTGTTCAAATAAAATAATAGTTTTTGCAACGATTGTATTATGAATGTCTTTAAGCCACGGGTGAGATGTAAGTTAGAACACGAGCGAAGTGAGTGTTCTGAATATCTCTCGAGTGGCTTAAAGACATAATAAAATCGTTGCATACACTTCTTTATCTACGACCAACAATATACGACAAAATTTTACCCCGAAGTTAATCAAAACTCATGAATTTTGCTAATGATGGAACAGGTCCACTCAAATTTGAAGTTAAGCACATAAGCGGACTTAACCATGAATCGTTGTGGAACTCTCATCTGATGGGATAAGTCAACTCACATCGAAAAACTGAAACATGAATCGTAATGCAACAATTAGCTGATGTACGAATTGCGTTATTTCTATTATGACACTACTTTTGTCAAATGCTGAGCTGTCATTAGTCTAGAACCTGTATTCTAGATTTTTCATTAGATAACTGGTTGGTTTTTGGTTTTTTATTGTACATCATTATGTTTATTTTAATACCATAATTTGGTGCTTATTGCAATGGTCGTAGATAAAAATGTTTGAAATCTGTATTATGTTTTTATTTCACCCTAATAAAAAAGTGTTCCACTTAATTATAAATATTGCCTATTTATTCTGACCTAACCTGTCATAACCAAACGGAAAGTTAAGTTCCTGTAGTGGATATAAACGGAATTGAAATACAAAATAGTGGTAATGACGAAAAAGGACCGGTACCCAAGAGTGGCTGGTATCAAGTACAGTGAACCCAAGATTTGTTTATCGACCTGTTGCCCCAGGGTTCCACGAGGCCATCAGCGAGGCGGTGGCGCTGTCGGTGGCCACGCCGCACCACCTCCAGTCGCTGGGGCTGGTGCTGCGCTCCGTCGACGACGTCCCCCACAACATCAACTTCCTCTTCGCCATGGCCCTGGACAAGGTCGCCTTCCTCCCCTTCGCCCTCGCCCTCGACTTCTGGCGCTGGGACATCTTCCAGGGCAGCACCCCGCGGGATCGCTACAACTGCCACTGGTGGGACCTCAGGTAATTCAAACGATAAGCTGGCGATCTCGGCTTCTCCCAGGAAATATTAAGTGCTGTGGTACACTAATGACTGTCAAACCGTGATCACGTACGGGTTTGGAATATGTTTGATCCGATGCTACGAGGACGTTTAGCGCCGGTACTAAATCGAAAATTTAGCCCTTTACTGTGCTTAAGTAAGTGATGCCCTTCCTTTAAATCCTGAGAAGTATTTTCTAGTAAATATTCCTTAAATCTGACACCTCGACGTTAAAATCTGTCCAGCCGCTTTGTGTGAGTTATAACTGTGAAGGGTAATCCTTTATACTAGCATACAGTTGCTTGGTAACGATCATTGATCAGCAGACTTTTAATTATTTGCTATAATTTTTAACATATTATTTTCAACCGTTACTTATTGTGTTCTTCGTCTGGAAACACGATACAACATTAATTCCCTTAAAGTGAAGGTTATACAGTATTATAAATAATTAATGTATTGCGCTTTATATGAATAAATTTACATATCTAAAAATAGTGAATTCTCAACGAAACAACCAAGTTAACAATCGGCGACACAACCAAGGGTGATTCTTCACAGACAAAAAATAGATTCGTTGGAACAACAAAAACATTTGCAGATGTACAACCTGCAAATGTTTTTGCTCGGTTTACCAAGTTTTTGGCTCGGTTTACCAATGTTTTTGTTGTTCCAGCAAATCTATTTTGATTTTTCCAACAAAAACATTGGTAAACCGAACAAAAACATTTGCAGGTTGTATATCTACAAATGTTTTTGTTGTTCCAACAAATCTTTTTTTCTGTGTTTGGGCGGTTACTAAAAACAATTGGGGTCCTAAACAATAAGGCAAGACCAAGTTTTCGTAGTTGATTTTAAGTTCTGTGAACCCGAGATTTTTTATTGTACCAATATATATCTAGATAGTATCGTAATTCTAAACTATAAAATAGGATCTTTTTTTCGGGCGGGTTTTGAATCAAGTTACAGGCCTTTTAACTATTTATTATTACAATAATTAATATTAAAATTATAGTAAGTAGTAATAGGGAAATAAGTAATCGTGTTACTCTCTACAAATGCGGTTGGTTCATATCAGCTCGAAATAGAGTTCTGCGACATTATTAGCACACAGAAAGAAATAAATTTAAGAAACCAACAAATCCACATTTGTTGAGCGATTTCCACCAATTTATTTGCCGACACAACAAAAGCTTTTGTCGGAACTAACAAAACTATTTTGTTGGGTTTACTAATATTACTTTATAAAAACACATTTGCTATAAATACAAATGTGCATTGTATTTATAACAAACACATTGGTATTGCCAGCAAAATTTTCCATACATTTGATATTTTAACACTAATTTTGTTTGCTGTAATCACCAGTGTTATGTTATTCCTACAAATTGAATTTGCTATCCCAGCCAATGTGTTTCAACCAAATGACATTGGTAAACAGAACAAAAACATTTGCAGGTTATGTATCTGCAAATGCTTTTTGCTCGGTTTACCAATGTTGTTTGTTTTTCCAGCAAATCAATTTTTCCTTTGCAGTTAACAATGACTGAGCGGTCACGATTAGACGAGCACGCTACCAATTTAATTATTTTGCCTCAGAAAATCTTACACTACCATTCCCAATGTCACACAGCCGCTGAGCAATCCCAAGTTCCCAACAATGATAAGAAAAATCCGAACAGCTTTCAATAGCTGTAAAATATTCTTAAAAGTCGAATGATGTTTACACATACAGTGTATGTCGAATGATCAAACACCAGTCAGTCCCAGTCAATCAGTCGACTTACAAATCGGTTTCTTAACAGTTTGCGGCTTTGGTTAAAATGTTCTATTGAAGGAGGACGAAAAAATGGTACTTAATTGTGATTATTCAATCAGAAATAATGGTAGATTTTTTGACCGTAATGGTCATAGTTTAAAGCTAAATCCATTATAAGTCTTAGATACAAGAAAACATATTTTCTCATGAAAGTTATTCATAAAACACCTCCTTAACCTTTGTGAGGTGTTAATCGATTAAACTTAGTGTATTTTGAATGCACAATAGTAGTAAAGAATCAAATTTAAAATAGAACAAAATAGTAATAAGTAAAAAAAGCTTTAACATTCTGGGATAAGGACATTCTGGCATAAAACAGGATTGAAATCGGGAATGATAAAGTTGTTTGCTGCCAAACCATTTTCAATTGTATTTTATGTTTAGGCCTGATTTGATATTATAAAATAAAAAAGTAAGATCCATGAAACAAATTATTTCCAAAAGTTGCGATATAATGATGATCTTTGCATTATGATTTATATGATATTGAAATAAATAAATTCATTAAATAAATACATTACATTTATCAGAGCGAACGAATGACAACCACAATGACTAGTTGCTTAAAAATCTATCTTCATATAAAATGTAAATGAATTAGTCGAAGCTACCGCCCATTAAAGTCTCCCCTATCAGGACTGGGCGAAGCAGTTTCTTACATTTCTCTGCTTAAATTACCATTCCGTTTAAACTTACGTAAGCCCAGGACTGTCAACGATACTCAAGGTTTACGACTTGAAGTCTTGGAGGAAGTTGACGTTAACAAGTATGTATTAATCAAGGCTGGAGAAACGGCCAATAAAATAATGTGGTCGAGTCGAGCCGGCGCGGACAGAGACTTGTCAAGGTGGAAATATCGGAGGGAAAAGAGTTGGTTGTAGTTCACCAGCAACCGGAATGTCATAAAATCAGATTGTCATAAACGGTGTCATAAAACAATAACATGATTTTTCTTTCAAATCCTCCTTTAATTTATGCTATTACCATACATTTTGATTACTTTGATCAACGTGTATTGCAAATTGCCATAACCTTAGCAGAGATTGTTTTTATAAATATTTTAATATGGGCTGACGTAAAGTAAATATGTTTAGAAGCACATTGTTTTAATGTTGTTTGTTATTTCGACCGAAATGGAAAATAAAATAAGTTAAATGAAAAACATAGAACAATTTTGTCTACTTTTAGCTACTTTATTGAATTAATAAAGCTGAGGATTGCCGAAAACGTAGATTACGCTTCTTTGACTCAGAAGTCCTATAAAGCAGTTTTGAAACTGAATAATCTTACAAATGAATCTTTATTTACAGCTCACATATTTTCTAATATAAACATTCATATTCAAATTTAAATTATTGATGTAAACATGTACGGTAAACAGTTTCAACCACAGATTGTCAAGGTAGGATATAAGTAACACTTGTTGTTTTTAGAGTGATATGATCTTATTATCCTCGTTTAAACATATATACCTAAACATTTACCCAAATTATCTCCAAACCACTTTGGATAAATTTTTCTGTTAATATTTCACAACCAAATGCTGTTGATAATTATGTCTAGAACAATGGCGTGTCCTGTAATCCAGCTACTTGGAGATAAGGATTGTGGATAGTTATAAGCGATGGCTCAACTATCTCGCGGATGTGGATGTGGTATTCCCTAGTGGGGATTAGTTTGCACTGGTATGGATGTCACTGTGTTCATCCATAAGACAATCCTCACACCCATACCAGTTTGTAATTGATTGTTGAAATTAAGTTCGGATCCCACGTCAACTGTGGGTCTCACGGAGTTGGCATTGACTGTTAGGCTATTAATTATCAGTCTTTTCTAGGGAACATGTCAACCCTAGTCAGTAACGAGACTCTATAGTGACCCTATGGTCATTCCACAATCAGACTACACTCATCTTTCACTCAAGAGGGGGCTCCAGTCCCGTGCGACTACCTACTTCTCCCATAAGACCAATGTAAACTTTCAAATTCGTTACAGCGTCAACCGCTCAACCGAAATCGTTGATTTATAGCTCATTTGAAAGAACAAAAAATTATCTAGTGATTCCAGTGGGCAGAATTTTGACATAGTTTTTTGTTTGGATGTTAAAAAGTCGCAAAAATGAGGTTTTCAGAATTTTTTATAAATTATTCTAAAGGTGATATCGGATTTCTGCTCACTGAAATCGCTAGATAATTTTTTGTACTCTCAAATGTGCTAAAACTTAACGATTTTGGTTCCGCGGTTGAGGCTGAACAGAATTTGAAAGTTAACATTGACCTTATGGGAGGAGCTGGTAGAAACGCGATATTTTTCGTGACTGGAGCCCCCTCTTAAAATACCCCTCACTAGTGGTCGACGTCTTAAAATAGTAGTGTAATATAGTGCAGTATAATTCTACGTAACTGCTTTGGCATGCTTTGATGATCTAGATGAAATGTTTTGACAATTTTTAATGTGTAAATTTGATTGGCAGGGAAAGGCTGAGTGGAATTAAGCCGCCAGTTTTGAGATCGGAAACCGACTTTGACCCTGGCTCAAAATATCACGTCCCAGCCAACATTCCCTACATTCGGTAAGTTGTGATCCTCCTCATTGGGTTGCGCCGCATGTTGGTATCTTTAAGAGGCAGATAAAACTCACCTGGAATTCCCTCAATTTCGACCGAGATAGAATGTCTAGAAAACTACCCCTTTATATATAAAAGGATTGCAGGATTGCAGGATTCAAATAACAGCTGTGAAAGGGAACAAGACTGTGGTCGAACAGCTGTGGCCCCTCAGTCCCGGACAGGATAGTGATGCCCTCGACGTAATGGACTAGATTAGCCATAAAGATATAAACGTTATGTGCTTGTTTAACTACAATATATAGTTGATACATGTTTTTAATACCTGGTTATGTGCTTGTTTTACTACAATATATAGTTGATACATGTTTTTAATACCTGGTGTATACTCGAACCACGCATACAAAATTACGATTTTGGTTTTTTATTAGTAGAGATACTGTTGGTTTCTCTAAATAAATTATTCTCTAATATTTTTATCCCAAGAAAATTAAATTAACTATATAAATATCTTATGTTATCAGCCATTTCTCCGCAATTAACAACTTCTAATTTGGTATAAAATTGAATAAACAATAGTTTTATCGCTAAGGAAGAGAGTAGTATTTTTGGTGTGTAATCATATAATAAAAAGGACTCAAGTACTTTTGTGGGAAAATAATTAAGCTTGAAATCGAGGCACTCAACACATTCACATGCGCACATTCAAGACACTAAGACTCGCCTATTACGGTAACGATAACGGACTATTTAGAAAGATTCGTCGTGGTTGCGGTGCGTGCACGTATTATGACAGGCGCTGCGACTAAATGTCACAGCCTTTTGTGCTGTGACATTATAACACACAAAGCCTTTCTGAGCTAAAGACGGTAAATATAAAATATGAACCGGGTAATCAATTGAGCTGAACTGGATATGACCAATATTTAAATCATAGTGGTTTTCTTGCACTTTCATGTTCAACTTGTAACTTTATTTTGTATAGTGATAATTATTGTTAGGGGTGATATGCTTGAGACGTTATTTTTTTACATTTTGTGGTGAACCTTTAGAACTGTAAGTATTTCAAACCATTACCATAGAGCGTTTTCAAAAACCTTCCAAAGGATCCCTTAATAACCGGGCCTTTGGCGAACCCCTGAAAGACGTCAAAAACCAACCACCATGGTGCTCCTAATGAGATTATAACTTGACCACTCCTAATGAGGTTTTCGACTTGACCACTAAATCCAATTACGGGCTTGTTCACCCCATGGAATTATCGTAGCTGAAGTGCTAGCCTTCGGCGTTTGGATACCAAAATCGAGACAATAATGTACTGCATATTGCCTACCCTCTCAAGTCAGACATGAGACTATTGGAAATAGTCATGGACTATTGGACTATTGGCTATTGGACTATTGGACATGTGCTATTGGAAATATTAAAAGGGTAGCGTGGTTACAGCGTGAAAGTGACTCAGCGGCCGGTCGACTAAATACACGTCCAGGCTAGAACTTACCGTCGAATAAGGAACCTTCCTTAGGAAAACATTCGGCCGTGAACCTTCCAGAAGGTTCTTTAGCCGACAGGGGGGGGGATCCTTTGAGCCCGCTGAGCTAGAGCAACAGTAACAACTTAAATAAAATTGTGGCAAGATCGGAAGCTATACCGTTTGGTACCCGATTCAGTGGTCTGCTATGTGTAGTATCAGCTATTGTGAGAGTGAGAGGTACACGATATGAATATGTTTAAATGTGTTGTATAAAGTATTAATGTTATGAAACTCGTAATACATTAAATCCTGTAAAAATAACCACAAATATAGATAGATTCATCGGCCGGCCAAGAAGATCTCAAGCGCGAGTGAGGGTGTACGACAGTGAGCGAATTGCATTCTGTTGTTATGTCATATTACGTCATATCCCACCTGTAATTACACCAGTTCCAATATGGCGATTAGTGTGTTCCGTTTCGAATCGGCCTCTGTGCCCGGGAGTCCACCGCCGCGCCGCGCGCCGCGGACCACCCTCGCGTCAGTGGACTAAGAGACTGAGTTCCACTCCATAATTTAATCAAAAATTATTGACTACTGGAGTAACCGAGCTTCGCTCGGAAAAGAAAGATAGCTTTGTTTACTACATCTGGAATAATTCTAAATCATGGATTAATTCGTTTTTACCAAATTTAAATGTTTTGCAATCTTTAGTTTTTTCGATGTAACTGTAAAATTCCTCGGAAATGTTTTTTAATTTTAATTTTCAAAAGATGCACTCGTATATTCGATTCAGGAAAAACGCATTATTTTTTGACAAATCCTCCTGTTTCGATGAAACTGTGTAAAGTTATGTGTGTTTGGGATCTGTGTAATTGTATTGTTTGGAAACGACTATGCACATAAGAGAAATTACAACTTTTAGGTCTACTGGTGATTCCAATTACGTTTGTGTCACTTTCAATATAATATGTCTTCTGAGCTGAAAGCCGAAATAATCGGCTTTGAATAGTTCGTAATAGTCTTTTGATTTTTCTTTCATCATTTTTGTTTCTTTTGAATTGGGTTGAACTATTTGAATTACATACCCAAACGGACCTTATGTGGTGAAAATATGTTAAAACAAATATTGTATTGGTTTGACAATAAACTATTTTTACGTAAGTTCTTTTGTTAAAACGAATCGGTGTATTGTTAAAATAAAATCGATGCAAAATCGATTTTTTTTAACAATCCACCGATTTTTTAACAATTTTATTTTTTATTTAACAATTATTATAATTTATTATTATACAATTAGTATAATAAATAATTTTTATTTAACAATTTTCTTTTATTTAATTACTTTAACAATCTTATTTTTTTCCAAATGTTGTACAAAACAACATTTGAAAACCTCCATCTTTCACGTTATTTTGTGTACAGATTTGACTTAAGTCTCTGTGTTCCTCTGGGCGCGGGCGCTGGTAGGCAATCCTCATACACACTCACTTTGCATACCTGCCCCTGCAGGGGACAATAATGAATTCTTATAAATATGCTTTTTATTTTTGGTTTAGGAAGATTCTCAGGATACTGTGTTTGAAATGATTATCTTCAACAAGTTAGATACATTTTAATAAATGTGGTTGCTAAAAAAACGTTTGGTTTTCAAATATTTGTACGAGTACATAAAAGAAAAGAAAAGTTGGTGACGATGGGTTTATATCTAATTTCAAGCAGAAACTAGGTTAGCAATAAAAAAGTTTAAGAAATGAGTAATGATAAAAAGTACAACAATGATAACAAGCAATAAAATTGAAAAATGAACAGAAATAAGTCTATCAACAATTACAATAAAAAACTCTGGCGATTCATGATAAAATGGATATTCCTAAATACTTCTAAGCAGTAATAAATAAAAAAGCAGCAGCATAATAAAAATTTTTCAAGCGATATAACCCTTATGGGAAATATATAAAATTCTATATCTCATTTACTTCTCAACGTATTTCAATAAAACTTGGTTTTGTGTAGTTATCTAGTTAATATCTAATGGACTGTTGCCAAAAAATTCTACACTCTATATTTCTATGGCAGAAAATCTTCATACATGTTTCTATGTTATTCTTACGGAGAAAATTGTTGTGTGCTCAATTTAGGATTTTAAGTCGATTTTACTTTATTTAAAGTTTCGTCTAAATGATTAATTCTAGCATTTGAAATTTGCTGAGTATGCAGGTCTCTTGCAACGGGGGCATTTTTCTTAGGTAGACTGTAACCTCTTATACATAACTGTAGAATTCTTTAGAAACAGTTCGTGGAGGGTAGAGAATAAAAGTGAATATTTTACAAAGATGTTAGAGGAAAACCTGTCGACACTACTTGGTACAAAAACTGGACTGAACAGGAGAACCTTCGGCATAACAGAACCTTAATGGAGTTTAATCTGAACAGGTCTTATGCATAGATTTTGAGTTTATACCGACTTATCAATTTTTGGTCATGTTTTTTTTCAATCACATCATACCTGTTGGCGTTTTACTTACGTCAACTTCCTTTCCCGGTTACCCGTAACACCAGGAAACCTATGATTAAAAATACTCTATTTCTTCCAGTTATATAGTTTAGAGTTCCTTTTATTATTTGGACAAGTCGAATTTCTATACGCATTCATTATAATATAAAAATCTTGACTTTACAATGTTACATTTTGACAATGCTAGAAGCTTTGAATTTCGATTGTAAAATAGTCTTAGCTATAATTCTTAATTCGTAGTAGGTTACGGACACTGTATAGCGGACACGGTCACAAGCCGATTTTGAACTACCATCCATGCACTTTTACTTTACCTAATTAAATGATTATAATATTTTGATTTAGCGTTTCTTTTAGGGGGTTTCTTTTTTGTTGTTCAGGGGTACAAACCAACGTCAGTTATTATTATTGGAGGTGAAATTCTAATACAGATTAGCGATGCTGTTATTTTTTAGAGACCGTTTTAGGTGATAATGTTGTACAATTAGAGTTTAACGTTTTGGCTCTGGCATCACCGAGACAAACATTGCTACCAGCGATTAAGGTCAAAAACAAAACCTCGCAAAAGCGGCCACGAAGAAATAAAGTATATTCATCTGTGATAAATTATGTTCTCTCTTCATCTGTGATTTCATGCATTGGGGTATCTCCATTTGTGCATATGAAAATGGAATGTATGTCTTTTCAATTGCCTCGCTGTTAATTAAATTCATTTCTTAAAATGTAATAATAAAAGTATCATTTAACGATTATTTAAACATTCGGTGTCATTGATAAGTTTTTTTTGCACGTGCTAATCAGAGGTAGCTGTAAATTAGTATTTGGCCAGACAATAGTTTTATCACAATGGGGCAATAGTAACTTTTACTATTTGCATTTTCCTCTAGTCCGATTTTACGGAACATTGTCCTCCATCCCATGTAAAATAGTCTGAAATTGTAAATCTCTTAAGCGTTTGAAAGCAAAAGACTAGCAATTTCACCGAAATAATTTATATCTGCTGACCTCTCTTAGGTCTGCTTAATAAGTGATCAACTAGATGATATTGTAACAATTTTAATGGAAATAGACCATAAATAACTAATTATCATTTATGTAGAGATGTTACGAAAATCAAAGAATTTTGTCTCTATTAGAAAAGTTCGAAGCGTGAATCCCTCTTGACCAGTTTCACATTTTGCGATTTCTGCCAAGATAACCATCCGACACAATGTCGGAGAGTATGAAAACGCCACTTTTGATCATATGTTTCACTGCTGCTAAATGTGTCGGAAGTATGCAGTCCGATGTCGGACCGACAGAAAAAGCGTTGTCGTATATTGTGAAAGGCTCAATACATTTCTTTGCTTAACCTAAACTTCTCAAACATTCGACTTTTTGCCGGAACGGCGAAAATCGCATAATATGACACTGGCCTTAAGAGGATTGGCAGTAAAAGTAATTTACGATAGAGTGAACTCCATGAAATTGTTTGTGTCATACTTAATTTTGCTCAATAATAACTGAAAATTGCGTTGTAATTTTTATTTTTTTAGTCGATTCTTAAAAATAGGTTAGGTGATAGTTCTCGTGATACTCAATGAAAACACCAAGCTACAAAATGATAACTTTGGTTACAACTTATATATTTACTATAAAAATAATCACAATCGTATAAAAATACACACTATACATATACAATTATATTACAAGAGATGAGATGTGTTGGTAACAGCTGGTAACGTTAGTGGTAGGTGTGGGTGGAGTAGGAAGACACGCCTCCGTGTCCGCCGCCGTAGCCCCCGGCGTACTCGTAACCTCCGTACTCGTGTTCGTCGTGATGTTTGACGGGGTAGGGAATGTGGACAGGGACCTTCACTTCCACGGGGTAAGGCACCTTGACCGGTACCTTGACCGGGACCTTGACGGGGTACGGCACAGGCTTCTCTACAGGGTAGGGGACGGGCTTCTCTACCGGCACGGGATAGGGCTTAGGCACGTGGACGGGGTACGGCCTGTCGACAGGAACCTTGACGGGGTAAGGCACGGGCTTCTCGACGGGGTAGGGCACCGGCTTCTCTACAGGTACATGGACGGGGTAGGGGCGGTCGACGGGAACCTTGACGGGGTAAGGGATGTGCTTCTCCACGGGGTAGGGGACCTTCTTCTCGACGTAGACGGGGTAAGGCTTGGGAACATGGACGGGGTAGGGACGGTCTACGGGAACCTTGACGGGGTAGGGGACGTGCTTCTCGACATGGACGGGGTAAGGCTGGGGCACGGGGACCTTGACGGGAACAGGGTAGGGCTTCTCGACGGTTACAGGGTAGGGCTTGGGGACATGGACCGGGTACGGCCTGTCAACGGGGACTTTGACTGGGTAGGGGACTTTCTTCTCGATGTAGACGGGGTGAGGAACAGGGACCTCTTTGGTGATGGTGATGGCCTTGACGTGTTCTTCGTGGCCGTGTTCGTATCCACCTCCATAGCTGCCTCCGTAGCTGCCTCCGTAGCTTCCACCGGATTCAAGACCATAGCCGCCGCCGTAGCTGCCGAGCTCTTGACCGCCGTAGCTGCCGTAGCTCTCCTCTAGGCCGCCGTAGCCGTGGCTAAACCCCAACAGTCCTCTCTTTTCTTGTTTCTTGTCTTCACTACCTTCAGCATTAGTCTTTTCTTCAGCAGTCTCTTCTGTTACTTTCTTCTCCTCTTCAGCCGCGCTGAGTGCCAGGAGAGCCGCAAAGGCCAAGATGAAAAACTGCAACCAAAACGACCGATGTTATCATGGATGTTGAAATTGAATATGTATGTCTGAGTAAAACAATTCTATTTAGATATAACATACGATGTGTAAACAAGTGTAAGGCAAAAGGTCAAAACTATTACATACCATAGAGCAAACATATTAAATAGCACAGATGGTGCAATTTACAAGTTTAACAATATTTCTAACATCCTATCATGTAAATAGCTTTATGTTGAAGAGTCAAACATTTAAAAATATGACGCCCTTTTTAATATTTTTTCTCACATTCTTCGGATTGATGAAACAGCGGAATTTTATAGGTTAATAGTAATTTCATAAAGATCTAAAGCCTTCTGTTTGGCAATATTAAAAACAAGCAGTTGTAATACATCTTACTGAACAAACCTAGGACCACGCTCAAAGCTAGGAGTAAATTACATCAGTATTGTTGGTAAACTGCTTATTTCTGTGTCGGAGTTAATAATAACAAATAAGTCTGCCAGATAAGTCTGTATATACATTTTACTATTACCAGTAAATAATAAACCCGCATTAAATAAATAATACGTAAATGATTATAGGTATAATAATTCAAAGTAAATCAAAATAAAACTTTGCATGTGGATGAAGCCTGTACAAATTTACCTAAAAAACCTTTATTTTAAGAAAAATCGTAAACAAATTTATCATTAAAACAAAATATATTCGTTTTTTAAAAGAAATAGATAGAGAAGATATGTTTGAGTTTTAATTCCTAAGGGTTTATGAAGTCGCCATGTTAAGAATGTTGTTTTATTGCTTCTTGCATCAATAGAAAAGGACATGTATGTGTATAAATAGCGCTCACTTAACCCGTCTCAAAGCTACTGAACTAACGGTGAAATCCTGAGAATTTACTCCTTTTTCCTTCTCTACAAAACATTATGCTACACGTGATGCAATAAGGCTGTAAATGGAGAATCAGGTCTCGATATTCTCGCTGTTCCCGGGAAAGCTGAGCTATTTCTATGTTTTAGAGAAAGTAAGGCACGTAAAAAGTTGTGAAGCAGGGCCGGTGGCCAGTGGGGCAGTCACTTTCAATGCGACTCGCTTCTGATGGGCGTTACGCAATGAGCGAGATGGCATTCTGGCGATAGTTGTGGAATAATATCTCGGGCTAGATTGCGATCACGCACCGCTCGATTGTGGCAAGACGGGAAAATGCAGGGATTCGCCAATGCAACAATATTTCAGTGACTATCAGTGGGTCCAACATTAGCACACTTAAGGTATAATAAAATACCAGCGACTTCCACAAATTCATTACCCTTTTTCTGAATTAAAGTAATATAATATACAACTATTTTAACTTGGTTAGATGGATTTATTTGATTTATTGATAAAACACAAATAAGGCATTAATTGAATATATTTTTAAAAATCGGAAAACTAATTACTTCCCGTTATATAGAATACAAAATAACATTTTCCAAACTATGTGTTTTACAAACCCTCATGTTATTAGTTTACAAGCTCAGAGTAATAATGGCAAAATTATATAGCCTCTTATTAAAATTAAAAAAAAATTGACTGTAAAATCCTCTATAAAGTTTCACAAGGAACGAAATCATGATTACAGCAATTACTTCATGACAGTGATTTTCTCATCAAATGATATTAAAAAATTCGATCTATATTACAGAGATACTAGATAGAAAACTATCAAGTGACTGTACAATTTGAACTAATCCGATTTCAGTTTCAAATGTATGCAGTCTATCTATATATATCTGCACCCATTTTGACTTAATAATTCAATTAAAACAATGGTAAATGGAATACTCAATAGCCATAATCGAATCTATGTTTTAAATATATCAAATGCATTTCAGAAAAAGCAAATTCCGATTTCTAATATTTTTTCACTAATTAAATTACAGACGATTAACTAAAGGCTAAAATTTGCATTATAAAGGATTATATATTCCTTTATTACTGACATTCGTCAAATAACAAGTTTTTCGGCAGGTTTGGTATGTTGTATATTAGATTACTGTTCACTGTTATAAATTTCTTTCGTTTATCAGTTTTTGTTAAATTTAGGTACAACAAATATCATAAAATGTCAAGTACGCAATTATTAATGAAGGATTTGGAAATAGTGGTTAAGGAACGTTTTGATGACCTTTGATTCTTTTAAAAATGAGTGTGAAATACAAAGGGAGAAAATAATGTTGAACGGCCGTCCAAGAGGGGGGGAGGCACGATTCAATATGGCGGCCAGTTGCGGTGCGGCGGAACCTTTTGAAATGTTTCTTACCTCCTTAGTGCGAGGTATAGTAATTGTGTTTAAAACAAACTTTTAATTTAATGTATTTTAAATTAACTCAATAATATACTTTGTTAGAACAATACATTATTCAACGTTTGATAAACGTAAAGAGTCAGTTATACCAACAATAGGTGTTTGTATGAAATTACAAGATATATTTTAAAATAAATATTTAATATTAAAGCATAAGTTCAGACTAAGTTTGTTCTCATGAGACCAAACTACTTTTTTAATGGAATGATCTATCCAGTACTATTTGGAAATTATGTCAAGTGGAACAGATTGAAGCCAAAGTTAATAATACTTTTTGAACCTTATGTGTTTACCGGACGATAAATACCAATAAAATTTATTAATAATTTATTTCCATTTCAAGTCAATATCGATGTGTTATAAATAAGTTGTATTAATACAAATAATCACTCACTATTTATTTTTGTTTCATCTTTAATTGATTTATAATTTATTGTGGACTTACTTGACTTTGAGAAGTGTCATGAACTGGTAATAACGATAGAAATTATCCTAAACATGAGCCATAAAATAGTTTTAAATAATTAAGCACTTAAAAAATAAATATTTAGAGAAAAGAACGCATCACACAAAACCTAAAAAAGTTTTAAAATTTCTAAGTACCATAAAAATAGAAAGAAGTAAATAAACAAAGTCGAGAAAACCCACGTGGGATGGGATGGGCACTCACCTTTGACTGCATGACTCCAGTGGAGGGAGCTGTGGGCAACTGCAATGCCCGGTCTCTCAGCCCCCTACTTTTATATTCTACTTACTTCCCCTTCCATCGCCCTACCGGCCTCTCCAAACCGTGTAAACACTGGACATCCTGCAATTAAATTTCAGCCTTGTGAACATTCCAGTGACCGAGGATATTGAAAACAGAAATTTTTGTGGTAATTAGTAATACTCTGGTTAACTCTAAAACGTTTTAGCAACACGATCATATTTGCTTACACTGAAAATATTCCTTATATTGTATCCTCAGGCAACGAGTACTTTAAATTGGCCACCTAAGTGCGATGAAATACCTAAAAAGTATTTTTGCTCATGTATGTCATGTAGTATTTTTTGACATGGTAAATCTACTCGGAGTTTTTCAATTAGTTCACTTATTAAAATGTTGTATTCGGCATTAGCAACGTACGGTATACTTAAGAAAATTAAAATCAATTGCTATTAGGAGTGCCATTTTATTTGTAACATAAACGTATTTAGTTTTTAAGAATAAAAAAAATTGTTTATGTATATCTAAAGTGCAGATGCTGTTTTACATATACTTTTAAAATTATAATGTCATGAAAATATGAATGTTTATTTCTTAAATAATTAAAGGAAAGCAAAAATATAACTCAATATTTAAAAATAAATGTTTCGTATGGCTGCCGAGGTACTGTTAGTTTGCTAATAGCTATGAACGAATAATTTTAGCTAATTATTTTACGCTTTTTATCGTACTTTAAAATTGGTTTTAAATAAAAATTTTCTAATGATTCAAAATATATATATATCACTTTCTTCCGAAAAGAGCCTATCCAGTTGTTGCTAATTTTTCGTACGGAAATACGTTAGTAAGGGGGAGAAGTAGTTCAAGGGCAAAAACACGATTATATTTTGGATTTTTGGCGCTAATGTTTGGGAATAATTCAACAATCTTTCAACAAAATAGTTAGTTATTTCGATTATTCACAATCAAATAAATTTAATACAATTGTGTTATAGGAACAATGATTAATTTAAAAAAAATTTAAATGTATTATAATATCAGTTACTACAAAATAAACAGCGAATGATCTCTACATCAAAGATCTTTTGTGGTAGATAAAAGTATCAAAGGGGGGTTAAAGTAATCAATCTCTCATATTTATAACACTTAAGCTTCCTAATTGATGAACCGGGAAAGTTAATTTTTGGCGCAGTATTTACCATAAAATATGTAGTAAATTTTATCATTTCATTTGATCTTTTTAATTTTTGAGTTATTAACGCGATTTCTGTAAAACCCGGTATGTAGGTACTAAATTTGTATTATTAGTTGCTCTAATTAGTATTAATTACGACTTTTTTAATTTTCTCAGAATCTGAATCAACAATTTTAATTGTTCATTTAAGTACTCTGTTTTATTTAAACACTAGCTGTTACCCGTGGCTTCTCAAAGTACAAGAAGATCTAAAATATCTAAAATGTATCTACTTCTTATTTTTAGTATAGCGACTTGTATTGAGTAACGTTTAAGAAAGATCGATTGCTGACAGGGAAGGCTCTATAGGATTTATATTTGGGGTAGGTATATAAAGAATCTGAAACTACAGAGTGTCTATGATAACACTTTTATGAGAATTACAGAATACTCCACAGTAATAGGAGGCTGTGTTTTCTCCGTCAAACAAATAGGTATCTCGGAAAAGGTTAAACACATGTCGTCTCCCACAATTTTTTTCAAATTGTTATTAAAATTTAAATTTTTTTAGGGCATGTGTAATATTAAGACAAAAATGTGTAATAAGCTGAATAAAAGAAGTGTTGGGATATTTAGTGCTACTTATTCATAACATTGTACTAATCAACTACATTTATATTATTGTAGTTTGAGGGATAAAAAATAAATAATGTAAACATTTTTCCAATAAACGCAAAAGCTTTATAGCTTAACAAAAACTGTCTTTAATAGGCTTAGCATAGTGAATCCAATTTCAAAACCTTTATCTTAAAGGTGGTACAAACGATCTTTAGAACATATCATAGTTTTAAAATGCTGAATATTACCGCTGCCTTAAAAAACAAAATATGTGAATGTCATTAATTTTTAAATAAAATCTCTTTTGAATAAAAATTACTCTAAATTCATAAAAAAATTACATCAAACAACTGCTATTCATGGCCGTGACGATAATTTCCGGGGCCCAGGCAAACTGGGTGGGACCCTCTTACTTTATGGTGCCCCTAATATAGTGGATTTGAAAATAATACATAATAGCAATGAGTATACATTCTCCGAACCAACATAACTTATAAAAACAAATAGCCATCATATGAAAGGGGTTGTCTGGTGGTTTAATATGAATACGCTTCATTGTTTGAAAACAAATCAAACTTCCTAGGATTTTCCAGCGACAATTTCCACATATAAATCAACATTTGATTACTTATTTTTTAGTTCCTTGAAGATGACCATAAATAGATCTTTGATCTTAACCTATCTTTTTAATCTCGTCCAATGATCTAACTTTAAGGTTGCGGTTTATAGCAATGGGGCAATAATAATTTTAGTTGTCGCTGCTAAGCGACGACTAAAATAAAATCCGGGTTGCCAGTAGTTTGTCGTTAATTAGATACCATAAGGTCATGTGATTTTAACGTTGTGTCAGTTAAATGAACAGCTGACTTTTCGGCCCTATAACGAAAAAGAGCTTCTTTTAGCCTCCAAAAGACGCCTGTGACACAGGTATACAGTGATATAACGCTGTAGCGTTGTGAAATCATTTTTAAAGACACTCATTTAACCCTGATTTAGTCAATGGTAACTTTATCATAAGACATCAACATTACTGTTTTTATACTCAACACTATACTGTAGTTATATCACTCCATAAAAAATAAATACTAACATACAATGTCAAATGTACTACTTTTGAAATTCATAATAGCGAAGGATTTCTAATTATTATTTAATTTTTTGGACTTTTCCTTTCGCTTCTAGTGTTTAAACTATACTAATTTTCGAGAGGTATTGAAACTCCTCTCGTTTTCAAGTGATCCTACTTAAAATTACATTACGTACTTATTTAACCTACATACTATTTATTATACTATTTACCCTACATTTTTTGGGTGCTTTTACATCCCCCTGAGTAGCGTGCGTGGGTGTAACGTAGTTTAGAGAATTGACCTTTCATTAAATTCGTTTTTGATTTCAGTGATTCTACTGTTTTAAAATATTTTTACTTTTTGTTTAGGTTGTACTCGTATCTTTAAAAATGTTCCAAATGTTATGACTGTTCTTACTTCTGATACATGATTTATATTTTTTCAATCTTTGTTTACTTTCTATTCCTTACAGAATACTGTTGTGCCATGAACATTAATTTACGTCTTTTTATTATCTTTAAATTATTATATCCTGGATAATACTTGAACTTTAAAGACATTTAAGTTTTTATTGTTGAAAATGTCCCATTTTTACCCACCAGAATCACTGATCCCGCAATTTTGCAGTTGCTATTAGTTGTCTCAATCTTTTTCATGATTACTTTTAGGAATAATCTGGCTAAATATTCTGATTTACCATCCTCAAAAACGTGAAAGGTGATGGAGAAATTGTTCTGGAAATTCAGCTACACATTTTTTACCAAATTTCAATACGTTTTGCCCCACTGTGGACCCCTAGCCTCGGCTAGTAGTCACGGCCTAGCCGTTAATAGCGATATTTAAAGCTTAAAGTATTTAATTAGGTAAAATTAGTTTAAAGCATAATAATATTCGGACCATGCGATCATAATTCAATGAGTATGATAGAATATGTGAACCTTAATAAATCTGAACACTTTTAAATTGCGAAAGGCAAAATACTTTCTTAGTATGAATCTAGGGCCTATTAAGAAAATTCGTGCCAAGTTTCGAACCCTTGTATTTTTGAGAATCTTAAATTTTGTCAGTCAAACGGGGTTTTCCTTCTGTTTACAAGTAACAATTATTGGCGAAAACCTAATTCTTAGAGTGAGCCTTTCACTACCGTATTGACACTTCTGTAAAATTGTTAGTGTGTAGACGTTGTGGAAATAAAGTATTACGGAACATAATTACAAAAAATGCCTATTCTACCGAAGTAACTTTTCTCTTTCAATATGTAGAGTTATTTTCGACCAACCTGGAATAATGCCAATAAAAAATACTATGTACAAAAAAACCTCAAAGCGATATTTTATTCAATTGTTTACTAGGATATATCGTAATTGGATAATTACTTATTTATTTACTTATTAAATAATTGGATAATACAAATTAAATGAATGAATGAAAGAAACGTTTATTCCCATAAAAACTTAAGCTACTATACATGAAAAGTTACAAAAATGCAGGTAAACATAAATCGTTTATAAATGATAAAATAAAACTAAAAAAATACATAATTGTTGTAGCCTTTAGTGAAAATGAAAGACAAGGAAATCAGCAGGCAGGTACTGCCTGTGCGTCCGCTGGGTTGCTTTACAAATTATAAATTAAGACAAAAAAACTAGGAACAGTTAAAAAAAAGTTAATAAGAATAGTTTGAAGTTGAAATCGGGAAGTTTGAGGGAATTGAGAAGTTGCTATATTTGTATTATAAAAAATCTTGACTAACGCAGAATTAAATATTTAAACAACTAATAATAATAACTAATAATAATAATTAAATAATTAAATAATTAGTAATTAGATAATAAAATACTGTTAATTAGAAATAGTCAACCTTTTTAAAACTCATGCGCTTACATCAGCAATTACTGAAAAAAGCTACACTGCCTGGATTTTGTTTATTGATAGCGGGAGGAAGTAAAGAGGAAACTCTCATTATATTAATTTTACTCCTTTACAGACGGCTACATTAAGATCACTGAAGTACTACAAGGTTTAGTTTGTTTTGCTTCAATGATTCATTTACGGAGTGAATCATTCTCTTAAAAACGAAGGACAATATTCTTAACTCGGCCAGATTGAGTGGCGAAAATCCCAATAGTACTGGAATTTACACTGAGTTCTATTATTAAGCATTTTAGTTCGCTGTCTCATGATGAGTTTTTATTTACCCAGTTCAAAATGAATCACTACTTTTCTATAATATTTCTTCATCAACTCGAGTCAACGCACAGACTTAACACTTGAATTATAAGGCACTTGTAGGCTCATTCCCGTTGTTTATTTATTCATATTTCACTCCGAACCCAGCAATAGTCTATAAATTCTTTTTTTATTAAAACAAATTTGTAAAAAAAATTGCAATCAGTCATTTGTCTTGATTTTCGTTAAGCTAGGTATTTTATCCAATACTTTGTCTAAATGTAAAACTGGTTATGACCAGTTCGTATAAAAAACTCTGAATTCGTCAAACTTTAGAAAATATTTTGACGAATTCAGATTTTCTCGAGTAAATTTCATATATTTACTTGTATATGATCGCTATCTGACTGCTTTGAAGTAACTATTCAGTACCATTGTTTTCTTTGGTGATGAATTCATAGTTAAATAAAAATACTTGCATAGTTTTTCGATTTGTATTTCATTAGTTTATTAGTAATTGTTTACTGTAAGAACACAAATATCCAAAAATGTATGAAATATCTACTTTTGTATATTTACTGAATAATACGAGCATTTTTTACTCACCAACTAGTTATAAAAACAATAACAGAGATTGGAAGAAGTAATAGTTCATCCAAGTCTGTTGCCTATGCTGTCGATATATTAGTAACAGGTCAATTACATTGCTGTGACGCAATAAGTTAGAATAATTACTGTAATTGCGTCACAAACCCAGCTCAGGATCGGATTTGTAAATCATCAGGGAGAAAGCATCTATAACAAGTGACGGGCATCAGGGAAGGTTATAGGAGTGGTTCTCACTTTCAGTCAATGCTAGTTCACAGAGTTTTGTAATGTAGTTATTGCGATCACGATACCGACTTTGTACTGTATTACTTAAATAGCGACAAAGGAACAAATAAATTAAAAAAAGGAAAGCCGAACGAGAAAGATCAGACTAACTAATGAACAGCTACAGTTTAATTACACTAGGGATGTAAGATATTTTTCATAATTATAATAATTTTTGAATGAATATCTAAAAAATTTGCTACACTTTTGTCAAAACTCTCGAAACAACGCTTGGAAAGAACGATTTTGTATTGTCTTTTTATGGAAAATTATAATAAAACAATGAACTCTAACGTGAAACATTAAAAATTAAACATTATTGCATTTCAATATGTTGAAAGTTCTAAAATATGGTGGGGAAAATTCAAAATGGCTGCCATTTAGTTTTTAAACTAGATATCCTAAACCACATGTTTTATGCATTTTCGGTATTTTCGAGAGACAAATAAGATGGTGCATTCAATTTCTCACTCAAACACAAATACAAATATGTTAATAAATTGTATGTAGAGCAATTGTCTGTGATCGGCAATTCGTGTCTTTTGCAAAGTTTATTTATCATCGACCACCGTTTACCTGTGATCGGTCTATCGAACCCGTCCTAATATCTTCCTGAAGTAAAAGAAAAGTAGTGATTGACGTATCATTGCTTAGCCTGAACTACTTGATCTAGGTAATTTTGCTTTTAGGACGTAAAATCAGTAATAATAGCATTAAAAATTCATTTGACCACTATTTTAAATTTTTAACATTGAATTATGTAAATTTCCATTTTGTCGTTATTTTATTGTAACCAAAACAGCACCTAAGTCAAGTACGTAAAAAAATCCTATAACTTCCAAATCACTTTTCTAATACATCAAATTAAAATTGTAAAACGTTTGTCATTTCTAGTATTTGGATCCTACAAAGCGTTCTTAAAACAATTTGTGCAACCGTCATCACGTTACTTATTTGAGTATATCATGATTCATTTTAATATGTTTTTACTTCTTAGAAAAATTCAAAAAATTAGGCTGATATTTTTTAGTAACTAAACACTGGACTAATTACGGGTATGACTTTTATATCTGGTATTCTGCCGTACATTCCTACAGCGGATGACGATTGAATTGTATTTCAACATCTGCTCTTTAAGAAAACAATATCGAACGATCTACCGATAGTCGAACGTCCATGAAAACAGTTTGTTGGACAAAATTCAATATATGAATCAATCGTATCTTTATTGATTGTTTTGTTATTCTGCGAGGCATATGTTTATTAGCTATCGATAGTAACTCAATTCAAGATGACAGATGATGGGAAACAAGGTGAGTTTGTTTAGTAATTTTTTGTTTGTCACGTTTTGATGCAGTTTTTTGTTAGGTGTGTTATGATTGGTTTTGTTTAATAACGTTTTATTACATTAGGTATATTAACTGTTTGTGAAAGAATCGAATAATGATTGGAATTATTCTTGAAAAGATCAGATATGAAAGTCGTGCCCTATTAGCTTGGTTTATTCTTTGAGTTTCCACCCTAATGGAGATAAGTAAAAGAGTAACTGTGTATCTTACCATCATTTTTAACGTGAGCGAAGCCGCGGGTAATAGCTAGTATACTAACTTATTACACCCAAATATCATTACGGTACCTGACTGATTCAATGACTGGTCATAATTTGTCAAAAGCTATATGGCTTTGGACAATAAACATAAGGTTCTAGTTGTTCATTAAGAAACGATTCAAAAATTTATTTCCTCTCAAAGAGCTAAAAGAGGCAGAAAATAAAATTTAAAATGGCGACCATTATTAGTTTGTAAAACTCAATATCTTAAAAGCTATTTATTGTAGGCATATAAAATAGTATTAAGGGGAAAAAATGAAAAGTTATATTTTAGAAAACAACGAATTTACAAATCCATTAAGGGTCATACTTTGTGTTTGCAATTCGACAAGCAAAAGTAAGTATTAAACCTTTATATAGTTCAATTAAAAACATCAAACGCTTGGTGGTTGAACGGGGGTTAATTTGTTCCCTTCTTACAACCATTAAGGAATAATTTTCATGCAGTTGTTTCATCTGTGACGGATACTCAATGTTTGAGTATCAACTTGGCAATATGTGATTGGAAATAATCGCATATTTCCGTTGTTCGTTGCCAACATGTCAATACCTAAGTAGGCCTACAATTTAAAATTGGCAATGATTTTTAATTAATTTCATACACAAGAAGATTATACATAAAATAAGATTAATTTTACCTTCAAATAACAAACCTTTTCAGAAGATATTTGTGAAGCGTTTCTTTTTTAGGATTGAGTGCGGCAGCTTTCAAAGAGCCTTCTTCCATCGGCCTCTTAAACCATAATAATTGTGTGAACTGTATTTTGTTTTTAAATTTTTTTGTTTGTTTTTTGTAAATTAAACATATGCTAACGATTAATAGTATGTTTTATATTGCACTGATGTTGGTAATGTTTGCTTGGCTTGTTTCATGTAATTTTTGTTGCTAATGATTCTGATTATAGACCTAAATTCCTACTTCTTTCTGATTGTAAATGTTCACCTAAAAAGTTTTATAAAATTCTCTCAAGTTCAAAGCATCCCGTCTGGAACTCCCATGTTGCAAAACTCTTTCGAAAGCTGTCGACCAACAATCGTTCAAGCAAGTTGTGATTTACAATAACACTTTATAAACGCTTTATGGGTGTTTCACGATAACCCTGACAAACTTCAGGATATGGTTCCTTGGGTCAAAATGAGAAAAAAATGTCCAGTAAACATAGGTCCTAATCTCAATCGTTTTCTATCTATTAAGGAAAATAGGATTTTTTTTATTTCAGTGTACCTATTGAACATTTTGACTTCTAGATTGAAAAGTTGACAAAATATTTTGATAAAACCTTCATAGCTAGATAGAATATTAAATTTGAAAGAGATTTCATAACTATTTTATGCAAAAAAGATGAGTGTGACTGAGAAAACGTTGTCTAAAAATCACATTTTTCCTTTAAAATTCAAGAACCAAAAAATATCTTTTATTTTTGACAGCGCTTCATACTGTAACCGTTCGAGTGTTTTGCTTGCAACTTTACCAAAAATTTTAGAATTTAATGGAGAACAAAGAAATATAAATTTAAGTATTCTTTATATGGGGATTATTTTTGTCAAAATCCAAAATTTCGTGAGGTATCAAAAAATACTAAAATTTGGAGAAACTTATAAAAATGTATACTTTGATTATTTTTTAACATATTTGAATCAAACTTGGATTGTGGCTTCGACTAGCTGAGAGGTAATGGTTAATAGCCCAAAATCCCCTCCTCTTTTACTTTGTGGCAGCAAACCTGCATACTCATTTTCTAATGTTATCCTTATGGGGAAATAATTTAATATGATAATTCACTTATTTCTCAACATATTTAAATAAAACTTCGTATATGGCTTCATCTTGTTGGGATCCACCTAATCATCGTCTAAAACCCTCCAGATTTAAATTGCTATGGCAGCAAACCTGCATACTCACTTTCCATTGTTAACCTTATGGGAAAAACATAAATATCCCACTCTTCCTTATTTCCATACACCTTAATATTTTCCGCTTTGCTACTTACTCATACTCAGTGATTTCGAAATGTTTTATTTAATAATTATCATCAAACTTCATACGAAGGAATATAAACTTACATCCATAAATAAGCAAGTTAAAATTTTCCTTAATTAGAATAACATGGAAAGTGAGTATGCAGGTTTGCTGCCATAACAATGTAAATCTGGAGGGTTTTAGACCACAATTACGTAGATCCCAACAAGATGAAATTACGAAGTATACGAAGTTTTATTTAAATATGTTGAGAAATAACTGAATTATCATATTAAAATTATTTCCCCATAAGGATGACATTAGAAAATGAGTATGCAGGTTTGCTGCCACAAAGTAAAAGAGAAGGGGATTTAGGGCTCTCTCAGCTAGTCGAAGCCAAATTCTAAGTTTGATTAAAATATGTTAAAAAGTAATCAAAATATACATCTTTATAAGTTTCTCCAAATTTTAGTATTTTTTGATACCTCACGAAATTTTGGATTTTGACAAAAATAATCCCCATATAAAGCATACTTAAATTTATCTTTCTTTGTTCTCCATTAAATTCTAAAATTTTTGGTAAAGTTGCAAGCAAAACACTCGATCGGTTACAGTATGAAGCGCTGTCAAAAACAAAAGATATTTTTTGGTTCTTGAATTTTAAGGAAAAATTTGATTTTTGGACAACGTTTTCTCAGTCATACTCATCTTTTTTGCATAAAATAGTTATGAAATCTCTTTCAAATTTAACATTCTATCTAGCTATGAAGGTTTTATCAAAATATTTTGTCGACTTTTCAATCTAGGAGTCAAAATGTTCAATAGGTTCACTGAAATAAAAAAAAATCCTATTTTCCTTAATAGATAGAAAACGATTGATTTAGGACCTATGTTTACTGGACATTTTTTTCTCATTTTGACCCAAGGAACCATATCCTGAAGTTTGTCAGGGTTATCGTGAAACACCCTGTAAATTATTTTTTAAGAATTAATATTGTAACCCCCCTCCCCTTCATCCCAATAATTAAATATGGTGCTATTAACGTTTGTTAACTTTTCCACTCAAATGGTATGAAAAGTTACAATATACAATAGTTAGTAATTTGCTAAAAAATTAATAACAGCTGGTATTTACTAGCATTAATGCTACATGGCAACAAATTAGCTTAAATAAAAAATACCCGCGCTGCAGCAGACCTGCATACTCAGCGAATTTTTGATGCTTAGAATCATATTCAACACAATATAAGCAATACATGACCTTTTTTATTTTCTCCATAAGAATAACATGGGTAATTAGTTTTCAAGACTGCTGCAAAAGGCATGGAAAAAGTTGGTAGTTTTTAATCAATTTCAAGTGGATCAAAACTATAAGAAGCCATATATCAAGTTTTATCAAGATAAGTTGAGAAATAAGCTAGATTTCGATTTTTCTTATTTCCCTTGGGGATAATATAGGGATAATGTACTGTGTTTACCACTTCAAATATATCGGAAACCAATGGACATGGAGCAACGATCCACAACCCTGCATTGTTTATTTTTGTTTAGCTGAATTCAATAGTGCAAACAAAAATTTATTTTTTTTATTATTCTGTGTAAAAACTAAAAAAAACATTTTGGGTATTTATCCCCCTTTACCTCTCTTTTCGGTGGTCTGATCAGGCTGATTTACGAACCCGTCCGTATTATTACCACTTTACACGTCTGTACCAAATTTCATAAAGATCGGACCATATTTACGGCCGCTATCATATTAACAGACGTATATATATGTTAATAGACGGTGTTTTTTGCTTCTGTGGGCCCCAAGATGAAAAGTTATCCTGGTCTCGGGCTTAGATATTACCATGAGACCCTCGGTAATAGCTTGTTCCTTTAAGGAACTCGCCAACAAACCATTATCTTTTTTATATTATTTATATTAATGCTAAACTATACTACTTTTTTTATTGAACTCATTGAGCTAAACAACTTTTAGCAATATGGACCTTTAATTTTTTTTATCGCAATAAATATCTATATGAATCGACATTCAAAGATAATACAGTGACTGTTTATAGGGTGCCTTTTCCCAAGTGAGTAGGCCCTTAATATAAAAATAGTTTCAATTCTTTTTTAAGGTGAGAGGGATTAAAATGTTTCAAATTATTTTATAAAAACTAAAGGTGATAACAACTCAAAAAACTAACCCTTTGGCATTGTATTGGAATAGGGCAATTATTTCTTTGAAGCAATTTTTTGCGAATTTAAAAAACGAAAGATCTTGGCAAAGCTCATACTATGCCGATTATGGCGATTCCTATAGAAGAATGTTTTTCATGAATTACCCCAAAGGTATTTAGCCACCAATAGAAAAATAGTAGGAGAAATAACTCATAAATGTCATAAAATCGCATTTCGTCCTAGAGTATTACGTACTAGACATCAATAAATCGGAGCTATTCCCTGTATACTGTGATGGGTTTTGTGTATAAACAGTATTACGTGGAGAGCTTTTGACATGTCTTTAGCACTTTGGACTTCCGTATCTCTTATAGTTTACATGAACAATTTCTTATTCCTCGGAATTACCTTAACATTATCAACAAAAATTAATATCTTAATTTCCTAGAGAGAGTAGACAATGGAAAGTAATTTCCTCTAAATACCCCTAAGGGGTAGTTTGTGGCTTCATTTCTCACATACAAATCAATTTTTTCTCCCACGCACATAATTCGTTCTTACATCCACTGATATACTGTAGCAGACTATAGCGTATTCTCCATACGTCTTCATCCTAATTGAGGATTTCATATAAATTAAAAGGTAACAAGGCTAACTATTGGCCTTTCAATAGGTTGAAAGGCTCGAACAAGTTTGACTTGCGAACACTGTGAATCAACCATCAAAATAATGAAGGTAGCTGTGAAATAAATTTAAAACACATCAAACAAGTCCTAGAAACTTGTTTAGTATTCCCCATATGTTTCTCCGGTAATTTGTAAACATAATAAAACTTACAAACTAGATTCCTAGGACTATTTCCAGAGGCTGCAGGGGACGAGCCGTAGGAACCGATGGATTCTAAAGCCCCATGAATGTTCATCAACTGGCCGAATCTTTCTTTATTTTGTTGTTTTATGTTTCCTGTTGTGGGTTTTCTGCTATGTTTATGTTTTTAGTGTATGACCTAGAGATGGGTAGAAGCCCAATAGTATATACCGATGTAGAATCTTTATTTATGCAACAATATTGTTAAATCCATTTGATACTTTAAATGATTTTCCACAAACACCAGCAAACAGACAGACATCACCTTTATATTATAATAATACAAAAAATATATGTTAAATTACTGTTGAGAGATAAATTATAAACTTAGTTAATAATTTATAAGGCACTCTCGCCTTATAAATAATTTATAATTTTAATTAAGTTTAGGGGGGGGGGTTTATAATTTTTAGGGGTTTTGGGGACTCTCGCATAATATAGTTTAACAATAGATTCCTATGTTTTTTGGTAACACTTTTATTAGCTACAAACTGTACTGTAGTGTTTAAATTTATCAATGAATTTAGAAAACAGTTTACGGAAATCTGAATAAGAGACACAAATAGTTTGATTAGAGGGGTTTTAATTGAGTATAACAGTAATAGGCGAAGCAGACAAGCCATATTTTACTCAATCTTGGTTTAAAATTCAGATTATCATTGATTTGATATTTATATGCGCTTAGACGGATTTTAAGATAATTAAAATTCCAAACAGTATTGGTATTCTACAAAATATTTCATTGTATGTATTATACAGGGTGTTTTTTTAAACGTAACCCATTTTTACGATTTAATAATGCACATATAAATATGAAATGAGTATTGTATTGTTAATATTTACATTTTATACAACCTATTATTTAAGTTTGATCACATTTAGTTTGCTGTATGTGTTCAAACAATCCGCCATTGGCATTTGTATAAAGTTGTGCTCTCTCCATCAAATTCCCGAACACGTGTTGCAAGGCACCTCCTTGAATTTCTTGCATTATATATGTTATGTTTGTCTTGAGGTGCTGAATATCCTGTGAATTGTTTTCTTAGGCCTTACTTTTTATGTATCCCCAAAGAAAATAAAATAATGGCGTCAAATCCGGGGATCTTGGGGGGCAATAATCCTTTACTTATAAAATCAAGTTTTGGGTTGCGTTAAAAAAAGACCCTCTATAAGTACATACATTGATTTTTGGGTTCTTTTGATTTAAAAACGGATTTTTGTTATTCATAATTTGCTTTTGAAATCGCTCTTCATGATCTTTTTACCCTATTTCCCCCTAATAATATTCTATCTTTTCAACTAAAACAAGGAGTGATGTTTTGGAAAAGGTCGCTATTTTCAAAAAATAAATGTGTTTGCATTTTGTTAGACTACACCGAAGTGTAGTCTAACAAAATGCAAGAATATTCATGCAGTTTTATTGTCAGACTGCACAGCAAGATAAGAGCGTTCAGGCCCTTTCCACCTTCTTCGTCACCGAGTTTCCGTATCAGAGTGATACGGAACCGGTTCACTTTTTTCATTGCTTAGAACGGGATATACAGCTTCTTAGAAGAGATTATTATTCGCGCGCTTTACAATAACCTAAACATTTTGGCTCAAGTTGCAGACACGATTGTTGTTGAGGTAATACTATTACCTACTCTGTACGAGGTTAAAATTACTAAAAAGTATTTTTATTTATTACTAAAAATACTTAATAATATAAAACTTTAATAATATATAAACATATATTAACTGGTTACGAATGTGTTATTAATATTTAATGGGTATATACAGGTTTTATTCATGATTGAAATAATTTCAATCATATTGTGGAGAAAAAATGGAACAGGCTATCAAAAACGGAAGTTAACAGTATATTGGAAATAAATTAACAGTATATTGGAAGTTAACAGTATATTGGAAATAAATTCATTGTTTAGATAGAAATAAAGGTCGGTCACTAGAGAAGAGGAAAACGTAGGCGTAAGAAGTACACTTTTATAAGGCTTTGGTTTACAACTTATTTATTTACTATAAAAAATCACAATCGTATAAAAATACACACTATACATATACAATTATATTACAAGAGATGAGATGTGTTGGTAACAGCGGGTAACGTTAGTGGTAGGTGTGGGTGGAGTAGGAAGACACGCCTCCGTGTCCGCCGCCGTAGCCCCCGGCGTACTCGTAACCTCCGTACTCGTGTTCGTCGTGATGTTTGACGGGGTAGGGAATGTGGACAGGGACCTTCACTTCCACGGGGTAAGGCACCTTGACCGGTACCTTGACCGGGACCTTGACGGGGTAAGGCACAGGCTTCTCTACAGGGTAGGGGACGGGCTTCTCTACCGGCACGGGATAGGGCTTAGGCACGTGGACGGGGTACGGCCTGTCGACAGGGACCTTGACGGGGTAAGGCACGGGCTTCTCGACGGGGTAGGGCACCGGCTTCTCGACAGGTACATGGACGGGGTAGGGGCGGTCGACGGGAACCTTGACGGGGTAAGGGATGTGCTTCTCCACGGGGTAGGGGACCTTCTTCTCGACGTAGACGGGGTAAGGCTTGGGAACATGGACGGGGTAGGGACGGTCTACGGGAACCTTGACGGGGTAGGGGACGTGCTTCTCGACATGGACGGGGTAAGGCTGGGGCACGGGGACCTTGACGGGAACAGGGACGGGCTTCTCGACGGTTACAGGGTAGGGCTTGGGGACATGGACCGGGTACGGCCTGTCAACGGGGACTTTGACTGGGTAGGGGACTTTCTTCTCGATGTAGACGGGGTGAGGAACAGGGACCTCTTTGGTGATGGTGATGGCCTTGACGTGTTCTTCGTGGCCATATCCGTGACCGTAGCTGCCTCCGTAGCTGCCTCCGTAGCTGCCCCCGTAGCCACCGCCGTATTCACCGCCGTAGCCGCCGCCGTAGCCGCCGAGCTCCAGACCTCCATAGCCGCCGTAGCTCTCCTCTAGGCCGCCGTAGCCGTGGCCGAATCCTAGCAGTCCTCTCTTCTCCTGCTTCTTGTCTTCAGCGACCTCGGCATCCTTCTTCTCCTCAGTTGCCTTCTCTTCTGTCGCCTTCTTCTCCTCCTCAGCCACGCTGAGTGCTACTAGCGCCGCGAGGGCGAAGAAGAGGATCTGTAACAGAAAGCAAGTAATATGTATTATTATTATTTTTTATAAATGTTCCAAATTAAAGCGAGTTATAACAAACTATCGACATAACACCGGTGATCTTCACTGACTACATAAACAAGTATAATGGTTTCTCCCGAGGATACAGCGTTCCTCTAAATGTCGAGAAATGTAAATGGATGAATTAATTTTGGTACCTTAATTTCCAGAAGTTAGCAGTTTTGGAACAAGTGTTAACCCAATAATACTTGATGCAATTGGCCGTAAAGTAAAATTATTCCAACTTCCCTCCATGCAACTACCGTGACAAATGGATGTGAGAAATTTAAGGAGATAAAAACAGCAACAACTGTTCCATAACGCCTCCTAGCGGACCGAGGAGAGGTTCACGGTTAGTGGGTCATTATCTGCGGTTCTGCGCACTGTTTTGCTCAAGGCCGCGGCGGTTCCTTCACTTTCCTTTCCTTCCGACTGGCCGTTGCGGAGTGAGCTCATCGTTGCATCACTCTCGTAACTGGGTGAAAACCTGGTTTGACTAATTTCGATATACAGTATCGTCAACTGATACCTGTGGTGTGTCGCGAAATATCAAAACATAAACCATTTCATATAATTGATTAGGATTGCCTTTTATGACTGTTTTATATTGACACCGTAAGAATTATTTGTTATTTTCTACCTCTATATACGGTTATCAATGATTTCCTAGTTTCATGACGAGGGTTATGTTAGGAAATAAGCTTAAGAAGATCACCGCCGAAACAATTTACCAATTACTCAGTGGCAGAAAAAGGACTAAATATAATTTATTGGTGACAATTGGATGTATGATTCGGATCAATATAAAATTCGGAATCTTTATCTCAAAGTTTGAACGAGATAAAAATAAAAACACTTCGTAAGTCCAATCGAAAGTGTGGTTACATGAAAACACACATATTTGGTGATACAAATATTTATGGAAGAAAGTAAACATGACATCCGGGAAGAGTGATGGCCGGTAATTAAAACACGAACAACCTATAAAACTGGGATGGTCTCGAAACAGCTGCATTCTTATGCAAGTCGGGACATTTCCGGAACCGAGCCGGACGCCGCTGCGACGTAATCCCTGCGAAAGTCAGACAATACAACCTAAATCTCATGATTGCATCACTCACGCACCCGAACAATGGGGCGTAAGTCTAGTGGCACAGCCGCGGGTAGATTCCCGAGCTACTGGGTCAGTAGACTCCACGTTCTACTTGACAATGGGGCAACGTAACGAGTGTTGGGAGCTCTCGACACTGCAGACGATTGATAGTCTAACGTTTCATTGTAATCGTTATCTTTTCTGACTAGGTGGAAACATTTTCGATAATTTTGATTATGATTTTTACCGAGAGGTAAATGAAAATAAATTCTACTCATACGTACGAATTACACTGGAAATTAAATTTGGAAAATTTCCCAATTAGGTCATTTTAAATTTTTGTTTGTTTCCGTGGTTTGCAATATATTTTTTTTAACATCGCAGTCTACTTTGATACGTATACCAATAAAACATTTAGGGAAACACATAGAGTAAGTTAGTAAGAGATTACTTGTATTTCATTTTAAGGTAAATTAAATCATTGAATCCAACTGCTATTAATAAATTACGGAAACAAAGATTTTTTTTTACTACCAAGGTGACAGTTAGTACGTATACTCTAAGTAAGTATACAATCGTTTTAAATTACTAATCGTTATCAGTCACTTCGTGTGCTTGTTCAGCATGACGCAATGACAAGTAGGTAAACTGGATTCATGTAACTTAGCAAACTGCGTTCTGTGTTTACGGTGAAAGTAAGGCACGTAAAAAGTTGTGAAGCAGGGCCAGTGGCCAGTGGGGCAGTCACTTTCAATGCGACTCGCTTCTAATGGGCGTTATGCAACGAGCGAGATGGCATTCTGGTGATAATTGTGGAATAATATCTCGGTCCTGGTTTGCAAACTCGGTCACCGTTCGACTGTGGTGGTGGGACACGGACCTGATGTCTCAATCCGGTCAGAAGGATTGCTCTGGCCCACCGCTGAAATGTCACACTTAATTTTTGTCAGGCCATTTTGGATGTTACATTTTTATATTGGGTAAAAAAGGTTTTTTAAGTTAGTAGAGTTTTCATAGTATATTTATTTGAAAGTATATATATTTTTTTAGAATTTTGATGCACCAGCCAAATGTTCAAAGGTATGTGTTAAAACAATTAAAATTGTATAAAACACGGGAATCTGATATTATATTACATATAATGTAATAAATATACATGTAATATTTATAATAAAGTAGTATGTAAATAAAGTACTGTTTTAGTTTCTGCGTCGATAGTTATGACTTTATTATTTAGTTACTATAGTAAATCCACTTTTGTTGATAGTTATTTGGTTGAATAAATTCAACGGTTTTGAAACAGAGTGCAAGAACAAAGTTATTAAATAATTTATTAATAAATAAACATAAAATAAAAACTTTAGTGCCATGAAATTCATAAGTCATAAGTAGGTATTTTAAGACTATTCTTTTGAACGCTCTGCTTAAATGTCAACGCATTGCGTTTTTAACAAATATTGATGTAACCTGATATTTTTTAGAGATTTCTGAAACTTCAAACCTCTAGATTTTACATCTTATTTTTAGTGGCTAAAGTGATTGTTTTTATTAATTAAACTTTTTCGTGATTCAGAAAATATCTTATTATTTTCAGTACTGTCTTTCTAAAGAGAAACTAAATAAAATTTTACTTATGACTTATTTTACAAATTATGATATAGATTAAATCACTCAAAAAACAATTAAATATTACCTGGGACGCAGATTTTTTTTAACGAGAAAATAAAAAAGTTAATTTTTAATTAAATGTAATTTAAATTAGTAGACCTTCCGGCAACACGTTCGAGTACCAAACAAAAATTATAACGACCTTTGACTTCATAACTGCTGCTACCAGGCATGCAAATGTCGTGGAGGTCCTGTAAACGTGAAGGCACTTAGCACGTCCCTGCATGAAGGCTGGACAACAATGCACCCCTTCACTATTGTTGGCTCTATATATTTCTGTAAAATATCAAGGATATCCTCCGCTGCCTACTATTACTACAGAGAAGTTTGTTTCGCTATTTCACCAATCTCTTTTGCTGTGCATTAGGAGTTGACATTAGAGAAACTAAGAAGTGTTTAGGCCTAAGTGTTCGTAAAATGTGAAGTTTGTGAAATTTGATTTTCAATACATTAAATTGCTTGCTTTAAAATAAACTATCTGCAGACTAAAAAATAATTTCTGCAGATTTCACGTGCAGTAAAAAAGTTTATTTTATGTTGATGAATATAAGTGAAAAATACTTGAACACATCTCTTACTTGTTTATAAAAATTGAGGTTTTGATTTCAGTTTCTTAAGCAGTCTTGAAATTAAGTGTGTTTAGTTTATATTTCGTTTTGAATTTTTAACTCGTCCTATTTTTTTGAACTGATATTAAATAAATGAAACTTATTATAGGTTTTGTAATATTGTTTGGTTCCTAGACTAAAAATCAAATCAAGGACACTAAATTAATAAAATTAGTAAAACTCATCCAATAAGTCTATAAGAATTGCCTTTGTTATTATTGATGAAAAACACTTCGAGAGCAGTTATTTCAACTTTAAAACTTAACTAAACACCGTACTCCAAAATCTAAAATCATTGTGTTTTCGCCAATCAATTGTTTACAGTTACAAATTGTGAGACAGCAAAACTGAAGTCAACGTTATAATTAAGTTTGTAATGATTGTATTTTTAACAGGTCATAGTGTTTTGCACTTATAGATACTACAATAAATTGGACAACAAATTAAATTTACTACAGTTTTATAAATTAAATATTTTTTTAGAATTTCTTATGATTTTGAAAATAATTAACTTTTGAAAACAAAGCTTTGAATAAAAAATTTTAGATTTGTCTTTTTAGTTTTTATATTAGTTTTCTATGATCTTGTATGGAGAAGTATGTAATTTGAAAGAACAATATTACTTAATTTAAATCCAGGATTTTTCCCGCGGTAAAAGGTAAAAGAACGTTTTATCTCATAAACAGCTAGTATGATTTTGTAAAATATCCGTGACTGATAAAAGAAGTGATAAAAGTCCGTGACTGATGAAAATACAATATAGAACTCTGCGCACTAACCTTTGACTGCATGACTCCAGTGGAGGGAGCTGTGGGCAACTGCAATGCCCGGTCTCTCAGCCCCCTACTTTTATATTCTACTTACTTCCCCTTCCATCGCCCTACCCCGCGCACCCGAGCCTTTGCACAACCATGGGAAAGTCTTAATTATTTGTTCCTCTCCCAAGCTTCCCTTTGCACTTGAATTTTTTTGGCCATTTTTACTTCAAATCGTAATTCTAGGGAAATAACTTGTATGACTAAGGCTGCCTCGTGAATTTGCCAGACAACTGAAACTCTAAATGTCGAGTTATAAAAGTCCCGATCTGGGAGACTGTACATTATGAGTTGTTTTTTAGCACTTTATAGGTTATAGTGCTTTCTGCTCCCTTTGATTATTCTTTAGTCGCAAAGCTTTTATTTGCACTTTGGAAAATCAATCCTAACAGCCCACTTTCTAAAAATAAACTTTACTCTTCTCGTTGTTGGCACTGACTCTATCTAGACCTTCAATAGTTATCTTGAATGCCCGGTTTTATTTCCGCAAATCAATACGGTGCAACTACAGTTGCATAGTAAAAACATTTACAGTCGACGCTTCAGAAAGAACCATTAGCTCTACATATGTTTTTGGCAATAGTACATCCATAAATATTATTCATTCCAAATTAAGTTTTCTGATTTAATTTTCTGTTATTTTTCGCATATTACACAGGGCGGGCTTATTTAATTCGGGTATTAAATAGGACTTATTAAGTAGGTATTAAATAGGTATTAAGTAGGACTTATTTAGTACGGGTATTAAATAAATCCTACTTCTACTTTTTCCAAAGTTTATATAAAATAATATTGAAATTAAAACAACCCCACAAATTGATGAGTCGTAAGTACTTCCTTTTGAGTGGGGGGATTGAATTAGCCGCCGTAGCCATATAGGGTAACAACTTTTTCATCCAATGAAAAACAGTATCTGCGTGAAAAGTATTATAATTTATGATTTTTAATATCTCCTTAATATTTGAAATAATCTATCTCATTTTAAAATTACACAAGATAGTGGTAAAAACTTTTGAATCCGTAAAAAAGGAAAAATGGCTCAATAAAGACTCCTAGGGGTTATTTGTCATTAGATAGCTTTATTGTGGGATTATTGGCCTATTTTTACAGTGCATAATCTAAAAAACTGAAAAATAAAAATAAAAAGTCCCAAGATCTTGGCGTGGAATCAGTATATCTTTAAAGGATTCCGGTGTCGTAATCAGTAAAAATAATTGAGATGTAATAAATGCTACAGTATAATTGGAATGAATTATGTTATGTAGCATTTAAAATTAAATAAACAAATAAATAAAAATCTAGTTTAAAATTATGGGATATAAAACTCATAATTAATTGTATACAGAACGCTGTGGTCTTCGTTAGAATGGAAAAAATTTGTATTGTTATCAAATAAAGCTAAAACATTAGCTTTCATAAAATTGTTTTTAAAGATTAAGAGAAATAAACATCAATATCACATGAGTGCTCAAATGGAGGCTTATATTGTGGAAAATATGCCAACTTAATCACCAACTTGAACTTACAGAAAAAGCATAGCGGTGTTATAAGTGGAGATCTAGAGCATAATTAATGTAAGTTATTCAATGGCATTAAACGGTCCGTCGAATATTATCAAATGTCAAATTGTATAATGTACTGTCAATTATAGGATTGACTGGCATAGTATAACCAGAGCTTATGTATGTACATATTATAAAGAAAATAAGTGCATTAACTGTGTACGGATTTTATATGTTACACACTTTTAAATATTACGTTGAATTTTACCTTTCGAAGAAAGAGAAAGGTAAAATTCAACGTAATATTTTTGGACCTACTTGGCCTTCGTTTTTCCCACACACATTATTAGTTTGTAATTGTTTAGTCCTTTTCTGAGTTTCATTAGATTCCTCCACAATGTCAATAACCGGTGTTGGGTCAACACTTTTTTTTCATTATCTGTTCTCAATTTAAAAAGGTAATAGTAAAACGTTTTACGATGTTATTTTTTGACAATCCACTAACGAATATTTTATTCTAATTGGCAAAGAATACATTGTCTTCTATTACTGGATGCAGAAAACCGATTTTTTTGTGAAAAATAAAAAAAATAAGATAAAATGGGGCGAGAAAACAACATTTGAGTAGGTCCAACAATTTCTTATTGAACTATCCTACTTAAACATATTGTTTGAAAGTACTCGGTATTTAAATTAATAAAAATAATAAATCGTACTAAAAGTCACAGATAACGAAATTAGTCGAAAATCTTAGCCACTAGGCCACCTAAATATTGTAGTGAAGTATTATTATATACTTAATATCATCATGATGTGCAATATAATAAATAACAACTTAAAGAAGCTGCGAAGTCTAAAATATAAAACAATATTTTTAGTATATCAGGATCGGAACAAATTATGTAAGTTAAAATTTTCTAGAGTAGATTAACTCGTGTAATTGTTCAACGAATCAATGTCATACTTATAACAGTTAAAAGTTAATAAGTTACCCAGACATACTAAGCGATTTAGAACAAATGCATTTCCTTAGTTTTGATAAAATTAGTCAATCTTAAAGATATAAAACAATTTTGGAAACTCAGTGTCCAAAAACAAGGCCGTTACAGTAAGAATTTTTAAACGTTCCTCTTGTATTCTGACTTCGTTCATTTCAGTAAAGAAAACTATCAGTGTAAAAACTTTTGCAATTGCAATCGGATACTGTTGATATAAGCAGTGGACCATGAGGAGGGTCACGGCCCAGTCGCTCCTTGCTTAGCGAGCACCAAGTCCGTGTTCACTGGGGACCCCACTACTCTGGACGCCGCTATTGCACCTTGCTGTCATGTAATAGAATCAAGGTGTAAAGAACAAAGAAGATGGTTCCATTGGAACACGTTATCATTGGCCAGCTGAAGTAGACGTGGATACGATATGAAATTCAATTCCGTATTACTTCAAAAACATAGCTGAAGTATACGTAATCACCTATTTTTTTCTATTTATCTTGAATGGTAACCTAGTTTGCTGGCTCTAAATATTGACTATCGCATAAAAACTTGTATTGTTTGATCCAATCCAAAGATAGATTATGTATTGAAACGTCATAACCAAGTGTATATTTAACTCAAAAGAATAGTTTATTTAGATTTTGATTAGATAAAATCTAGCAAAACTTCTGTTTTTTTGTTTGTTTAATGTTACTGGAATTAATAGTAATTGTAGAGTTTTACTTAATAAAATATCAGTACTTTCCAGCCTTGTTTATTTAGTTACACACTTTCACCCAACGATGTAACTTAATTTTAACTGTAACATACACTTTCTTAATTAGAAGCATTGAGCCACTCATGCTTATATGTGGCAAACTTTCGTGTTAGAAGATCAACTTAGCTTTTCCCACTGTAGTTCAGGCACCCTTCTTATGATTAATGAAACGTTCATTATATTTTATAAGTAAATTATATTTTTCTTATTCATATATTCGTCCTCAGATATTTTTCGGCAGTGCGAGTCAGTTAAAAAAATAATGAAATTGAATTCTCAAACCGTTAAAATATTTTTAATTAAAGTTTATTTTCATATAGGGTGGTATGCAGGTAAAAAATTAGATCCCAAGAAGACCTGTTACTAAGTGGAAAAGTGATTTTCTCATTCGGATCTTCATTGCTTCTTAATTTAAAAATGCTAATGGATTTCAGTCACTCTAAACATCAAATTGAAACTTTTCACGATAACTGTTATCAGAAAAGTTTTACGAAATTAATGCCTCACATCCGTGATGTATTAAGAAATAATGTAAATGTACGCATTTTAATTTTCTTAAAATATTAACATAGGGCCTAATCTCTACATTGTTTTTAGTGTAGGTGTAAAAGTGTGTGTGTCTCTTTTGCTCCACGGTTAAGGGTCATTTTAGAAACATCGCTTTTGCTCCACGAGTCAGCAGGTAGATTCCAGAGCCGCCCTAAACATCGCTTTTGCTCCACGAGAGAGGGGCCTGCGCTTCCTCTCCCCCATTTTCTCTTTCGCTCACCTCCAAGCTCCAAGTTCTTTCTTGAATACTGCCCATACTGCCATCCAAACGTAATATGCAACTTTGCTTTTTTTACCTAAACGAAAATATTTCTAATGGAAAAAATGTTCAACTACTTCAATTGTAACAGCAACAACAAGTAAACAATATTGTTTAAAAGCAATAGCTTACAAGATAAAATAATATAACTCTGTCTTATCCATCTTTCATTTATTGTATTTAATCACAATTAGAAACAGGGAAGCCTTAAAACACAAGATAAAGCTTTTAGGCATTTGCATGAAATTCAAGGTCACTAGATTTATTCAAACGTATCGTTTTTGCAGATCGCTTTTTTTAAGTAAACCATGTAGCTTTAAAATAATGTGACATCGAACCTTCAATTGATTTTAACTTTACTTTTATAGGAACCCAAAACAGCTTTAAAAACACGCTAATAGCAGATCGAGAAGGAAGACAACTATACTAAGCTGAATTTAGCGTAATTAGGTTATTTAAATAGTGTTTTATATCCGTCGAAAATATACTCTTACAACTCGACGTGGTTTCTACTCATTGCTCATGCCTAAACTCTTTATCTTGTGTCAAAAGGCTCCTCTGTTTCTAATAGTGAATTATTTAAAAAAATAAATGAAATGTGGATGAGTATTAAATAGTAACACATTTTATTATGTAAGTTATTTCTTTTACACGCAATATCGTTTACTTGCGCTTACTCTTACAATTGAAGTAAGTATTCCTTCGGAAATAAATATTTTCGATTAGGCAAAAAAAGTAAAGTTGTAGTAGGGCTTATTACGTTTAAATGACTCTTTCAAGTAAGAACCTGGAGATGAGCGAAAATGTTGGGAGAGGAAGCGCAGGCCCCTCTCTCGTGGAGCAAAAGCGATGTTTCGGGCGGTTCTGCAATCTACCTGCCGACCCGTAGAGCAAAAGCGATGTTTCCAAAATGACCCTCAACCGTGGAGCAAAAGCGATGCAGCCGTAAAAGTTAAAGTTAACAAAAATGTAAAAACATTTCACCACTTCTTCCACTTTAGCCAACACTTCAATATCAAAACTTTAGGAGATCACAATCTCGTAAATCCCAAACGTTAGTGAGGACATATAAACATCAGTGTTAACAAACATGAAAAGGAGGAGGTTAATGGGTAGTGAATACTGTAATAGCTTTTATGATTAAAACATAAACCTTTCATTTAAACCTTTCAATAAACCTTTCATTTTTTATGATTAAACTACTTTCACTACTTTTAATACTCAATGCTTACATGCAATTCAATTTACTATAAACCCCTTTCCGATATCAGCGAGTCTGATCTTAACTACGATTATGTGCACTACTGCAGTCGCCAAGCATTTCGTTTCAGAGAACTATTAGAAGCTCAGCTTTGATATTCTTGTTTTGTATGTCACAGTCAAGAAAACTTGTCTGGCAATAAAAATCACGGCCTCAATATTTTAATGCAATATAAATACATTTAACAGACATGTAAACATTAGACAGTAGATCTAAACAGACATGTAAACATAGACATGTAAACACTAGACAGAGTTCAATAAGCTTAATTTAACTAATTTTTTGGTTGAAAATTATATAAAAATATCCCTTGTTTAAAAAAATTAATAATTTTAAACAATAATAATTTTAAATAATGGAAATAGAAAAAAATCATTATGATTTTTAGTCAGAGCTATATCAAAATTGATTCTTTGACCAGTTTCCCTCACTTTCGACCTTTTTAGCCTTCATATTTTACAACAACAAAAAACAATCAGCGCAGTTTTTACATAACTGATACATTGAAATAAACAGGTTAGAAACATTATTGACGTCGTAATATTCCATTTTGGATCAATCGAGTCTCATTCTTTTTTTTCTTTGAAAATCATTGTTGGTGTTAGTTTATATTTTGATTTGGATTTTTGAGGACACTTGCCATCATTGATTAGTAAAAAACAAGTTTCACGACATTTCGGGATCAGGAATCTGATCCCGTCTTCAGGTGAAAAAGAACATTGCCTCATTGTTGCGTTTACGACTGTGCTGTAAATGCGACCTCGCAAATTTATACGACGCCCACCTTAACCACGCAGCTTAACAGTGTAGCTGTGCGAGGTTGATAGTGGGTCTAGTGTTTGCATTTATCATTTTGAACATATTCTAAGAAACTTGATAAACAGATATATTTGTTACATTTTATTTACTAATGGAGACCGTTTGTAAATTCTTTTCAAGATAAATAATTGCGTCTGCAGTCTCTGCAAAGTAAGGAAAGAGGCTTCCAGCCTGAGAAGAGTTATGATTAAAAGTAATAATAGGTTATTTTAGTGAAGTATCAAAAGCATTCAATTGTAGACACCGCATGTCGCGAGTTTACATCGACAGGCGCGCATCGATAGGCGGCCGAACATACAGGGTGTTTGTAAACTCTCCACAGAGACATTTTAAAAATTAAAGTTGTAATTACAGGGTGTTTTTTTTTTAAACGCAACCCATTTTTAAGATTGAATAATGCAGATATAAATATGAGATGAGTATTGTTTTATTGATCTTTACAGTTTATACATCCTATTATTTAAGTTTGATCACATTTAGTTTACATTACGTGCTCAAACAGTCCGCCATTGGCATTTGTACAAAGTTATGTTCTTTCCACCAAATTCCCAAACACGTGTTGCAAGGTACCTCTTTGAATTTCTTGCATTAAATTTGTTATTTGTTTTGAGGTGCTGAATATCCTATGAATTGTTTTCGTATGCCTTAATTTTTATGTATCCCCAAATAAAATAATATAGTGGGGTCAAATCCGGGGATCTTGGGGGAAATAATCCTTCACCGATATAATAAAGTTTTGGGTTGCGTTTTTAAAGTGTGTGTCTTTAAGCACGATAACTTGCATAAAAGTGGTCCGATCTGAATGAAATTTGCCACAGACATGTAAAGTAGTATTATTCTACGAAAACAATTCACAAGATAATCAGCACCTCAAAACAAACATAACAAATGTAATGCAAGAAATTCAAAGAGGTACCTAGCAACACATGTTCGGGAATTTGATGGAGAGAGCATAACTTTATACAAATGCCAATGGCGGACTGTTTGAGCACGTAATATAAACTAAATGTGATCAAACTTAAATAATAGGTTGTATAAAATGTAAAGATCAATAAAACAATACTCATTACATATTTATATGCGTATTATTCAATCTTAAAAATGGGTTGCGTTTAAAACAAAACACCCTGTATAACTTAAAAATATCTATGTCTAGTATTTATATGATTTGTGTCTTACAATCATACATATTTTGCTAAATAGTTATGGGTCTCCGGTGCCTAATTTTCCGTTTGTCTGTAAGAATGTTTTTTCACCTATAAACTACCTAAGATGCCAACTTCAAACCATTACATTAATAACACCTATTTTTGTATAAATTGAAAACTTTATTCTTTTACCATTTCCAAATGGCGATCACTTTCAATTTTTAAAGCTATAAAACTGTGTAAGCTCAAAACTATTAAACGTTTCTAAAAAGATATGAAATCTTATTGACCTTACAGTAATGTACAGTCATATCATAGTTTGATCACAAATAGTTGAGCAATATTTATTTTTCTTAAGTCACTCCATGAAAATGGGCCAAAATTGACCCAAAATCACATTAGTACCTAGAAAATCAAAATACAGGGTGTTTTTTTTTACGCAACCCATTTTTAAGATTGAATAATGAACATATGAATGTGTAATGAGTATTGTTTTAATGATCTTTACATTTTATACAACATATTATTTAAGTTTGATCACATTTAGTTTACATTATGTGCTCAAACAGTCCGCCATTGGCATTTGTATAAAGTTATGCTCTTTCAATCAAATTCCCGAACACATGTTGCAAGGTGCCTCTTTAAATTTCTTGCATTAAATTTGTTATGTTTGTTTTGAGGTGCTGAATATCTTGTGAATTGTTTTCGTAGGATAATTACTTCTTAACATGTCTGTGGCAAGTTTTATTCAGATCGGACCATTTTCACGCGAGTTATCGTGCTTAAAGACACGCACATTAAAAACGCAACCCAAAACTTGATTTTATCGGTGAAGGATTATTTCCCCCAAGGTCCCCGGATGTGACCCCACTATATTATTTTATTCGGGGTACATAAAAAGTAAGGCCTACGAAAACAATTCACAGGATATTCAGTAGCTCAAAACAAAAATAACAAATTTAATGTAAGAAATTCAAAGAGGCACCTTGCAACACGTGTTCGGGAATTTGATTGAAAGAGCTTAACTTTATACAAATGCCAATGGCGGACTGTTTGAGCACATAATGTAAACTAAATGTGATCAAACTTAAATAATAGGATGTATAAAATGTAAAGATCAATAAAACAACACTCATTTCGTATTTATATGTGTATTATTCAATCTTAAAAATGGGTTGCGTTTTTAAAAAAAGACCCTGTATCTCCGCTATTTCTGGGTAAACCATATTAAAACCATACATTACTGTAAAGTAAACTATATACTATATGATGTATGTATGATTTTAGTAACTGTTAAAGGTTTGATGGTTTGAATAGATTTTTTTAGATGTTAAGCTTGGGGCTGCATCTAAGCTTAACATATAGCAGCCTACACCGAAAAAAGAAACTTGGAAACTTGGTTTTATTAGTCTCTACTGACGAAACGGGTTTGTAGTTGGTAACTCAATTCGTTTAAAACCAATGAAAAAAATTGTGAAAAATATATAGACACAGTTGGAAAACGACTCGAAGACCCATAGTTATAATTATAACTTACTGTATTTATAACTTCAGGAGGGTAATGGGGAGAGTGCCCTTCTCCATAGAACTAATTCTAATACAAATTGTTGACTTCCCATTCATCTTAAATGATAATGCACAATTTATTTTGATAGATCTCTAAATAACTTTCCTTCTTCTACATTACAAGTCCTTTGATATTTCTTTCAAATTTTATCTATCGTTATTAATAAAAAAATGAATAAAATATAAATTTGGATTTAATTACAGCTCCTTAGAGTTTGTTCCTTCCTCCTTAAATAAGCTATTTTTTAATATCTATATCTATAACTGATTCAGTGCAGTTAAATTAGACTATACCTAAGCGATGGTAAGTCTAATAATGTTTTCAGAGAAACATGTTGCCTTCAAACTCTATTTTGAAATGATTAAAATGTAATCAAGTTATGGTTTTCTAACATGCTTCTGAAGAATAAGCTGTAAGTACCAAAAAATCGTCCACTCAAATTCAATAATAAATAGAAATTTTTTAGAGCAAATGTAATCTTCTGACGTTATCAAACTAAATTTTAAAGGTCAAAACGTCATCACAAAAAATAAGAAAAAATGAAATTGAATCATTCTTATTAGTGCCATAAACATTTTTCTCTCCAAAATCACAGGACATTTTCGGAAGTTATAGATCATGTAAAACGGGTTAAATGGTGTCAGAACAGCAGATTAAAAACTTAACTCAAAATTTTCGTTGAGATGCGGGAGAGTGGAGCTTCACCTTCTTAAAGTTTCATCAATGGCTCAGTTTAACTATATTTGTCAATGGGAATACCGTAGCACATCGGTACTAAATATTGCATCTGTTAGTCACCAGGACCGTTGCATTTCCACTGTGTCAATATCCGCTCCCCGGACGACCTTGGGCACCGCAGTGGCTGTAGTGGTTGCAGTGGCCTTAGTGGCCCCTAGGGGCGTAGTTACCGTAGTGGCTGTTGGCCGCAGTGGTCGCAGTGGTCGTATATAGTAGTCGTTGTGGCCACAGTGGTCGCAGTGGCCGTAGTGGCCGTAGTAGCCGCAGTGGCCGTAGTGGCCCCGGGGGCAGTTGCCGTAGTGGCTGCTCGCCGTAGTGGCCGCAGTGGTCGTATATAGTAGTCGTTGTGGCCACAGTGGTCGCAGTGGCCGTAGTGGCCGTAGTAGCCGCAGTGGCCGTAGTGGCCCCGGGGGCAGTTGCCGTAGTGGCTGCTCGCCGTAGTGGCCGCAGTGGTCGCAGTGTCCGCGGTGGCCACAGTTTTCGCAGGTCCTGGATCATGGACTGCGGCCGTTGCAGGTTAAAAGGTAGCCTTGTCAGCTATAATTTCATCTACTTTTACTCACAACATTTCGTGTCACAATCAGCATTTACCTAGAACATTTAACTTAAGTAAAATTTGCAAATTTATAAGTTTCGATATAGTTACAAGTTTAAGAAAACTCCCAAATCTTGAGCTTAAGTAAAAATTGAATCTTTTTACTGGACCGTATAACGTAGCGCTGTCCACAGCGTCGCGGCGCGCGGCGCGCCGTCGTACGGCACCGGTCATACCACAGCCTCCGCAGGATTTATGGCCTGCTCTTGACCGGTTCCGACCATAACTCTTCTCTAATCACAACAATAAAATAGGCTCGGACGCAATTATACGTCAGATCCGTATCTTCTTGCGTCACCGACCGCGTTACGCCAGTTGTAATGTCTTCTTCAGACTGGTTCTTCTTCTGGCACTTTCTTCTTCCTAAATGACATGGTTTGATTCGTAACGAAAATAACGTGTAACTTGTGTGCATGTACCGTGTCACGTATGAAGATAAACGAATGATTTATACCCGGTGATACGTGTAAGAGTGAAATATTATCAAGTTGATATGGATCTGAATTTCATGTTTTCGATCTACTGAATTAAGTAGGCCTAAAAAATGTTTATTTTTCTCATTGTACTTAGTATTTTTTTGTTTTATTATTTTTGCAAAATGTTGTTAGTTGTGAAACTTTCTTAAAATAACAATTACAAGGTACTCCAATAAGTTAATAAGAAATATCAGAATGTTAAAAACGGGTCGGAAAAGTAAGATACTCTTTTTTGCCAAACAACAAGAAAACTAAAATAAAGTTTTTTCTATGTTATCACCTAATTTTCTCATAAATCTCAAAAAAATTATACAGTGTAATACTATTTTAAATAAACTGACGTTCAGCATCATGCCTTTAAGGATATCGTGAAATAAATTGAAAGCTACTACCAAATTGTTGGTTTATTCGATTAATTTAATATTAAATTAAACTGAACCATTAAGTAGTCTGCAGCGCTTCCCAATTATAAAGTATCCCATTACATCAGCCGCAATAACCTTTGTCTGGATACATTTATTGTCGGGTAAATTGTTTAGGTTACAAGGGTTACAACAGTTAGTGAGGAAATCATTCCTTATTTTCGCTTATTCAGAGCCACTCAAAAGTCTCCAAGGTAAGAATAAATGTCAAAACATCGCATAAAATCGGTCAAAGATGGAGGCCTTATAGAATTTTACAACAAACTACGCGGTAAAGGCTCTTTAAATACTCCTGCACATCGCAGCTAAAACGTAAAACAATTTCAGCCGTATTGTTTTAGCACATATCAAAATCGTACAAACGATACTATAACGATTAACGATACAGTTTATGCCATGCAACGAACATCAAAGGTCATAGTGGATCTAATGAGGATCAAGGGTCTAATTGGATCTCATAAGGAAAATAGGTTTTGTAAATAGATATTCCTTAAGCAATAAATTCAAATCATCGCTTGGTCCCCATTCCGTATACAAAAATATATATCTTACATAATTTATTATTAAACCACTGAACTGACGACGCAAGTAAAAATAACTAAACCAGTTGCGCTTCTCGTCGCATGCGGATAATGCCCTCATATATAACTTATATAAACAGCCATGTATTTATGTAAGACGCGTAAACCTTTACGGTCGGGCGACCAAGCGGTCTAGCGTTAACCCTTCCACTTGCCGGATGCGTGCCGTAGTTTGTTGGCTCATAGACAACGGCTAATCTAGACAATACCGATTCCGGCCCTTCTAATTCTATATGAGGCTTAGAGTATCTAAGGAATCGAGCCTTGCTCGAGGATTGTCACTGGATTGTTGTCGTATCACGCTGTTTTTTATGAACATTGGCTGATTTTTAATGAATATTTACATCACTTGAGCTGTTAGCTTATTGTCAGTGTGAAATGGAAGTCCGCACACACTTGGCGAGTTCCCCTGTTTTAAATTTTTGGTATGCTGACTGTAGCTTCCAGTAAATGCCTGACCTATTGAAACGGAGGCTCTTGAGAGCTTTAAGGACCGGCTGCAAGAGGTAAGCTGGATAGGAGTTTTCTCTGAGTGTGAAAAGATGTGTGGTTTGACATCTTTTTCAGGACCCTCTAGGACATCTTCGACCGTTGTTTCTCATCTAGAGTCTCCAACGGGAGCAGTAAGAATCTAGATGTCCCAAAAATAAGAAACTGGTACTCTACTGAGCTAGCCCACATGAGGGACCTTATGATGGTTCTGCGCAACAGGAAGGACAAGACCAGATATCGCACCCTCAAAAAGCTGTAAAATAAGAAATGACACCAAGAGCTCAGTTCATAGAGTCGGCCATCAACAAATGTAAAGCAGCCTGGAGAGTCGTGAACAGCATCAGAAAAGACGAGATAAAATTCAACTATAGAGCTAGCCCAGACGGGTTCAACGACCTTTTCATCTCTGTGGAGGATATCGCCCAGGGTATCCTCGTTGAGCCTATTGACCTGTTGCAGCTCTTAGAGTGAGGGCCACAGGCATGGGGTTTTGTGGGGCCCAGTTACAGAGAATGAAATACTCAAGCTGATCGTTGGACTAAAAAACAGTGCAAGCACAAGCAGGGACTGCTACGGGTGAACGACGAGCCTGTTGAAGGAAGTAGCCGCCTTCATTGCTGCTCCCTCACGAAAGTCATCAACAACTATTTGGCTAGCGGCACATTCCCCAACACCTTGAAATGTGCAAGAACGGTTCCCATCTACAAAAAAGGTGACAAGGCCGAGGCTGTAGGCCCATATCATACTCCCTGACTTCGGAAAGGTGCCGGAGTCAATAATGAAGGTATCTGGAAATATACCTAATTGAAGAGATTTAGACCACGGGCCGCCCATGTGAACCCCCCCCCCCCCGTGGGAATTTGCGACATATATATTTTTTTGTTGCTACTGACATGTACTTAAGGGTTTTGCTTGTTTGCCACTTAAAAATTACAACATAACCCAGAAAAACAAAGAAATTATCGATAAATAGTTGGAAAAAATAACATCGGATCATTTTTTTGAAAAAATTACGTCACTGCAATTTTTTACATGCATAGTTTGAGATATTGACTCAGGACCAACGCCTATCCTTGTTGAGTGGTTAATCCTTTATTTTGACAGAATAATAATTTTCGGCCGCCATCTTGGATCTGCAATATTAGACATTAACTTTATTTTTTGAAATGTAAAGATGGTTTTATAACACATCATTATGAATTACATTTTTCCTCTGATTACAATGCTGAAATCAGTTTTTGAAATTATACATTCGTTAAAAAGATATGCTCAAATAAAAATTCATTCCTATACATTTCTTATTGACATTTCATATTTTCAATCTGCAAGGGTCAAGGAAGCCGTAGGCGGGTCTGATAAAGGTTATGGTTATGGGTTCAAATCTCGGCAGAGGCGCACTCATTTTTACTCTTACAAATCTAATGTAAACCTAATTTATTTATGAATTTATTTTGAAATTTCTAGTATTTTGATGCTTAACTAATAAAAAGAAAATATAAATTTGTTGGTTCATTGTTGGTTTTTTGATGGCATCGTTGGATATTGGTTGGTTAATCCATCGATGGGCCAACCTCGCGCCTCGCGACATGCCCAACCGTTGGCCAACCATTTACGCCGACCATTTTCCAATGTTGGCCCTACGATATGTACTACTGGGGTTGTAAAATTGTTTTAAAAGAGAGCTTGAGATGCCGTCAACGCCAAAAGATGTTTTGGTTTTAAGACATAGTATGACTCATTCAACAACGGCTTGTGAAAAAGATAGAAAACCATAGAATTCTGATCCAGATTTGGTGGAACACTGTATTTGATTTAGTAGTCAAAGATAAGCCAGAGCGATTCACTTTAGAAAAGAGTTAACGGAAGAAGTTAGACTTTTTAACGTAGGCTACAATACTCACTATTACACTAAACCTTTCAATTTGTTCATATTAAAAAATCAAATAAATGTGGAGGTATTTATTTCGGTAGTTAAAAAAAAATATATATGTGTGCGCGCGCGCGCGCGTGTGTGTGTGTGTGTGTGTGTATGTGTGTGTGTGTGTGAGTCTGTGTGTGTGTGTATGTATGTGTGAATAGTGTGAATGTGTGTTTTTTGTTTTTATTTTGGACCCAGCGAGAACTATGCTGGATACAACTCTCTTAACACTAAAATCACTATTCCATTCATTTGATGAAATGTTTTTTTTTTTAATATTAATTATATTCTTCTGTTTGAATAGCTGTTTAACATTATCAGAACAGAAATCAACCACAACTTGTTATTTTATTCGTAAATACTCAGAATTGTAAACTGTAAACTAATTAGGTGTCGGGAAGGATCTTGAAAATGTCAAACACCACAATATGCGTTGCATAAGAGGAAAGCAGGAAGCCGCTTGTAACGCAGGTCCCGATGCAAACCAGAATAATTCTGAGCAATTTTGGTCTGCGCACTCTAGAAATGCAGAACATGTCGTTATGAACTGAGATAAAAAGTTGTCGTGCCTAACAGGAAGTGGCTAGTGGAAATGGTGCCCCGATAAATCAAATTACTGATCGATTATGTGAACGGAGCATCAGTGCTGCTGAAGCAGAGTTCTGAATCCCTGCCCCAGCAACCGCTGCGCTGCCCCAGCAACCGCTGCGCCGCCCCAGCAACCGCTGCGCTGCCCCAGCAACCGCTGCGCTGCCCCAGCAACCGCTGCGCTGCCCCAGCAACCGCTGCGCTGCCCCAGCAACCGCTGCGCTGCCCCAGCAACCGCTGCGCTGCCCCAGCAACCGCTGCGCTGCCCCAGCAACCGCTGCGCTGCCCCAGCAACCGCTGCGCTGCCCCAGCAACCGCTGCGCTGCCCCAGCAACCGCTGCGCTGCCCCAGCAACCGCTGCGCTGCCCCAGCAACCGCTGCGCTGCCCCAGCAACCGCTGCGCTGCCCCAGCAACCGCTGCGCTGCCCCAGCAACCGCTGCGCTGCCCCAGCAACCGCTGCGCTGCCCCAGCAACCGCTGCGCTGCCCCAGCAACCGCTGCGCTGCCCCAGCAACCGCTGCGCTGCCCCAGCAACCGCTGCGCTGCCCCAGCAACCGCTGCGCTGCCCCAGCAACCGCTGCGCTGCCCCAGCAACCGCTGCGCAGCCCCAGCAACCGCTGCGCTGCCCCAGCAACCGCTGCGCTGCCCCAGCAACCGCTGCGCTGCCCCAGCAACCGCTGCGCTGCCCCAGCAACCGCTGCGCTGCCCCAGCAACCGCTGCGCTGCCCCAGCAACCGCTGCGCTGCCCCAGCAACCGCTGCGCTGCCCCAGCAACCGCTGCGCTGCCCAGCCGCGGACTCGCATGTAAATCCCCGTCGCAAAAACCAGACGCGTTCCCTTTCTCTAGTAATAACTAGTCTAGTTGTAATCGCTTCGGATCTTTCGTCAAAATGCGGACAGCCTTATCTAGGACAGGAAAGATAATTTTAAAGCTGGCGTCTTTTTTGTACTATGACTACTTACCTTGATTTTAGTAATCTTGGTAACCGACTTTGCTTATAAGAAACTACGAGTATTTTCACCTCCGAAAGTTTAGTATTGGTAAATCGAATAGGACATTCACATCCTCTAGGCTACTTTCAAACTCCTTAGAATAATCACAGATTAATAGAGTATCGGTAAAATATGCTGCAAACTCGTGGATAGTGTGACAATTGACGACTCGAACTATAGCTTAAACAGTAAATTTAAGATTGTAGTAAAAAATTAATTCTTTGAAACACATAAACACCTTTAAACACATTCAAACACATTAGTAATGTTAATCCAAATGAACAGCTATTCTCTTTTAACATTCGAAAAAAAACCCAGTGACATTCAAACAATGAACACCAAGAGGAACAAACTGTGACTAAACCGTATGTAATAAACTGTAATCAGTGATTAAACTACCATATGCTAGTCCAAAATCGCCGATTTATTACACGGCTAAATGACCAGTGGCCAGAGTGACACACTGGCCTTTATTTAAAGTGACTCTAGTCACTGCCAGAGTGGCCAGAGGCAAGAATGACCAGTGACCAGATCGGCCAGTGGTCGGAGTGATAGAGTGGCTAGAGGTCGTAGTGGCCAGTAGTCGGAGTGGCCAGTGGTTGGAGTGGCCAGTGTCCCAAGTGGCTAGTGTCCAGAGTGGCCAGTGGTTGGAATGGCCAGTGTCCCAAGTGGCCAGTGTCGAAAGTGGTCAGTGTCGAAAGTGGCCAGTGTCCAGAGTGGCCAGTGGTCGGTGTGGCCAGTGGTCGGTGTGGCCAGTGGTCGGTGTGGCCAGTGGTCGGAGTGCCAGTGTCGAGAGCGGCCAGTGTCCAGAGTGGCCAGTGTTGAAAGTGGCCAGTGGTCGGAGTGCCAGTGTCCAGAGTGGCCAATTTTGAAAGTGACCAGTGGTCGGAGTGCCAGTGTCCAGAGTGGCCAGTGTCGAGAGTGGCCAGAGGTCGGAGTGGCGAGTGTCCAGAGTGGCCAGTGTCCAGAGTGGCCAGTGTCCAGAGTGGCGAGTGTCCAGAGTGGCCAGTGCCCAGAGTGGCCAGTGTCCTGAGTGGTCAGTGTTCAGAGTGGCCAGTGGTCGGAGTGGCCAGTGATTTGTCAATGACCCGAGTAGCAGCGGCTGCGTGTCGGACTACGGAAGACATTACTTGCCACTGTACCATCATTTACCTACCACAAGGAAGCCCGTACTCTCCGTCACATCAATCTTCGCCTCTCACACACAGAACACTTCACCGAGATTATTCCGATCTACATCGCCTTTATTTATTGACTTTCTCCTAATGGCAAGATTATAAAGAGTCTTTTTCTTATTGTTTGTTTGTTGGATTTAATGAATTGATTAAAGAGTAGAGTTCTAGTTTATTATATATATAAACTATAACTAACTGTTCTAGTTCCTCAAAAATTAGTCTTGCAGAACATTCATCATAACTTTATTCGTTACGATAGATTAACTCCACACATTTCATTAACAGTCAAAAAAATAAATAATACAAATTTGGCATTTCTCGTAGCTGCAAATAATCAATAAATCGGGGATAACTCGAGCAGAAGAGGTACTAGAAGAACTTACTAGCGAAACGAGCATCACTGAATAATTTAGTTTTTTTATAATTGTGTTTTTACTGTTAGATTATGTGCTTTATTTCATATTCCCATAAACATTTTTTACACTCGAAGTTTTATAAATTGTAATTGAGTGAAATTTAGCATTTTTTAGTTTTGTTGCGTTAGTTCAGCAACATACTTTCAAACCTTTTTTGTTACCGGTACTTGAATATTTTGCGTGAAACAAAAAAGGCTAAGTTTGTTTTAAAGACAACAATCTAAATTTGTTAGGATCTTTTACTGAAACCCATTTGTGTTTCGAATGCAGTTCATTTATGGTGTTGATGTAATCACCATCTTAAACCAACATTTACATTTTTAACACTCCCGGAAAAAAATTTGTTTTTCATTAATCCTGCATTTTTTAGAACAAATATGCTTTAATAAAAATTTATTTATTGAATTTGTACATCGTTTCAATAAAAAAAAATTAAAGTCTAATTGATCTAAAGACTTTACAGCAAGATATTGGACTCACACGATAGCATAGTGAAGTGCCGTGAAAGGCCAATCGGTTGTCACCAATAGCCGATAAACTACCGGTCCATTTCCATTCCGGCAACATTAGACATTATCAAATTGCTTCCTCCTGCCCAACATATGAGGCATCAGTCACAGCTGGCTGACGAGGGCAGGCCATGGAACCAATTGCATCAGGGCCTACCCACTACCAGCGGGTGATTATTTTCTGCCTGCCTTCGTCTGTTTGCTGTACGGGACCCTTGCACAACTGTTCGCTTTAGACCATCCGTTATGTAAGGGTCATCATCATAATCCGCACGCCCAGACCACAAAGTTCCCTCGTGATGGTCTACGTCTTGGCGTGCTTAGAGGTAAGCAGTGGGCCGAATCTGGAAAGCTAGGCTGCAGATTGACTTTCTTGTTTAGCTTCAATTTGTGGCGAATTTATTTTCTCAAATGATGAAAGTGAGTTTTCTTGGGAATGTCTGAATTTTACAAGTTTTTGAATGACCAATTGAGTATGATTGAGATGTCTTGGTAACTCAGTAAATTGATCAATACTTTTGTAAATTGAAATCATAATCATCACCTGGAACTAATAAAATATGTATTAACCTTTTTCTGTACAGCAAAAACATAGTAATAAAAATATTAATGCACGGTGCATTCTAGAATGAGGATGCTTGATTAACTTTATTGCTGCCTTGTAACCAAATATTGCAACGACAACTATCTGTCTTTTTAACCAACTGACATGCCCCCAATGCACCCATCAACGAGCTCGATTTTTACGCTTCAAATCATAGTTTTGCACCTTCATAATTGAAATTGGCTTGGGTCAGAGTTTTCAAAACTAACCCACTTATATTGTTAATTCAGCTTAACAGGGAATACTTTATTTAGTAAACCAGCATATCTGGTGTAGTTTATTACTGGGATTGAAAATTGGGTTTGGGATGATTTAAAAAATGTAAACAAACGATTTTTAGAAATATCAGAAGTAAAATAAATCTTTCAATACAAGTGTTAACACTCCTATTGATTAAATATTTGTTAATGAATCTAATGACAAGATTTTTTCAGCAGTTATGAAAAATGCAATGTCTCTTAGGTAATTACCAAATGTTTCTTGCATTAATATAATAACTGACACAATGTATTTTGAGCGTACTTTGAGTCTCATTATAGTAAAACTATAACTAATTACAAGGTAAACAAGCACTTATAAATGTAACATAATCAGGATATGTGTTACGAGCTCAGTCCACTAATTCCAAACATGTAAGCCTTAACTAGTTTGAATGGGCGTAAGTGACCTCGGTAGCTCATTTTCTCAACCGTGAAGGAAAAGTGTCGAGTAACGGGAGTGAGTCAGTAGGAAGGGAATGCACCTATGAACGTGTGTTAAAAAATGCGGCACTTTGGAGAGTGCAGAAAAACATCTGTCTGTAGTTATATCTAGCCTTGATCTGAACCTGATTTTTAATTCTTCTGTTTATACGACAATAATTAATCTGCCTTTGCGGGATTGTTAATAACCAGGCTTTGACTTTTGCGGTCTATAAGCAATATGTCGTGATTGGACAGCCATCCAAGAGTGATTTGTATTAATTATTAGATCTATGAAGGTTAATAATCAAGTAAACTGTTACATATATTGAATAGTAGTAAATTAGATAAAAACAGTTTGATATAAACAGTTATGACAAAAAACCTTTCATTCTTGAGATGAATAACGTCGTGAATGATATGTTGTTAGAGGTTGATTCGTGCATATTTAATGGTTTTATTAATCACGATTATAGTAAGAAGTTCTTGTTTTATATTATGTAGTATTCCCAACCAGTCTTTAGCAAACATTATTTTAATGAGAGTGAACATGGCTATCGGATTATTATTCGTAAGTAACAATCTAATAACACATTCATAGGTCTGCACCTAAGAGCACAATGTTGATTGTTTATTGTACTAGGCTAATTAAAAAAGATTTTTAAATATTCAACAAATGACATATGTCGGTTATCAAGAATCATATATCATATAAATAATCATGCATAAGTTACATTTTATCTATTTGTATAAAAAACAGATTTAACTGAAAAGTATTCTCACAGGCACATATGTCTGTCGGGACTTAAGTGTCCTTGATCATAACCACAAAGTTTCGAATCTAATGAATGTACACGAATCATGTACATTTTGTTAATATTATAGTTTTTATAGTGTGGTATGGAAAAAAACGTTCGCACCTCGGACTAAAATGTTTTTCTGGATCGAGGATGTTTTTTAAGTTCGAGACGAAGTCAAGAGCATAAAACAATCGAGGAAACGAACGTCATTTCGGCCTTAGATGTGGAGTACCGGTATACGATTTTCTGCGATAACGGAAAACGTTTAAAAAAGTGTTATCGCTTATTTCTGTATCATAACATAAGCTACAATCATATATAAGCTAAAAATGTTAATTTTTTTTAACCCGACTGGAATTTCTTTTTTTTCAGAGCAAGTAATTGAGAATGTTCACCTAAACTGTACAGGAGTTGAAATAATCCTGTGACAGAAATGTGATCACACCATAGATTAAGATGGTAACAAATACCAAAGATATCTAGTGTCTAGAGATACCGGGACGTCTAGGGTTAACTCTGTGGATAGATTTATTAGCTGCTTTATATGGTTCTAAGCACAGCGTTTCGCGACACGCCGGCGCCGCGTCGCGTTTTCCTCGCGTCTCGCGACTTGGAGCGTTCGCGTCGGCCACACGTTTTCACGACGTTGGCTGTCGCGGGCTTTCTTCGACTGTGCGCATGATATTTCTGTCAACATTTGGTCACGCGTTTTTTACTACCACGTTGGTGCTTTTTGCCGTATATTTTTTACGTATCCGGATTCAAGGACAAGTGCTAAGCTAACGCGGGACACGGAACGCAGGACGTGGAACGCGGAACGCGCTGCATAGATTACTCAATTTGACTCGATGTATTTAGAGAGAACCCGCGTCAGTTCAACGTGGCGCCTTTCAAATACAGGACGCCGCGCCGGTATTTAAGAACGTCACGTCGTCCGGCGACCCGCGTTTGTGCATAAATGCTCCCATTTAACTCAATGGAACTTGAAACGCGCAACGCGGAACGCGGTCCATAAAACCAGCCGAAACGTCTAAGCTCTTTCTTCGAACTTCAACAACGAAACACGATGATGTTCCCAGAGAGGACTCACATCACTCAGCAGCCTGACGGTCGCTCGTTTTCCACTGCCAGAGTCATGTTGCCCACTCGCCCACCACTTCCTGCAGTAACCGAACCACCCCGCACGTTGTAACCTTGTCCGCAGGCCTCAAGGACTCGCCAATCTCCACTTCTTCGCATTGTTTCCTCCGGTCGGTGCCGCAATCGCTCCAGTTACCTGCGGCTTTTTGCGCCTCTTGCGATACCTTCACTCTGCAGGTGATGAGTGGGACGATTTGCCAATCACTGACCTTCCTCGAGCATCCTGTTGGTCGAGGGAACGAGGTTCCTCGATCGGTTCGTGTTTAGTATTTCATGAATCAAGATTTTCGTTGGTTTTTAGAAATTGTATATTGTATTAGGATAATAAACGGACAGTAGAAGCCTCAAAAACAGCTTATCTGTTAAACGTGATTGAAACAATTAGGATATTATAGATCTTATTCAGACTCTCAGAGACTTGTCTAATATGTTGATTCCCCAGAAAATCGTTAAAAACTTTATGCTCTTAATCTTAGAATCCCCAAATACTTTTAGAATATCAGATACCGCTCTCATTAATTGATGCATGTGTTTATTAAAGATAATTTAGGAACTAAGAAAATTTACCTTATCTTAAATATTTTTAAAATCGTACATAAAAATATCACTAAGCATTTTTTGACAAAAGTTGTAAACCAAATCAAAGGAAACATTAAAAACTGTAGTTTTGAGATGTAGACAATAACTTACAATGAATCTGAAAGCTTTTCACCTTTTTAGTTCGTCGGATACCATGGATATAAATTGGAATAGTAAATGTTTGTTAGTAATTCTGAATAAATTAGTACACGCCATATGTATAAACCTAAAATAAATATAAATACTAGTTTCACATTCCATAGTCATTTACATTTTTTACATTGGTGGCGGAAAGTCAATCTTTTAGAAGGCCGCTATGGTAATCATAGTTGCTTTAACTAACTGTAAATGACCGTTTACAAAAAAAAGTTACGAAAGACACTAGAATCTATCACACGAAGCCTGTGGCGGACATCTGTTGAAGTCGTCACGAGCTGCAAATATTTACTAATTTAGTATATTATTTACAAGAGTAATATTTTTGAACTAAAGCGATACTTTTAGACTGGAAATTATCATGTTTTCAACCAATAATTAAAAACAATTTTAGTTAAAGTTTTCTACTTTAAAAACTATAAAGTGTCTCAATTTTGTCATAGGAAGAAGCTTAAAGTTTTGGGTTTCCTTTCTTAATTATTTCCCATTCATTTGTCCTGTATTGAAACTTAAAAGTCACGGTATCAGCTGGTGCTTGCATAAATGGTGATTTAACACATCAGTCGTTGCAATATTTCTAAAATGTAGGTAAATTGATTCTTTTATTACAAATGATCAATAAACTCAGTAGTTTTCTCTATTAGTTACATATTACGATATTCATTCTAAAAGAGTGGAATGATGGATCTGAAAATCTATGTTTATACTTAAACTTACCATCGAAACTGTATTAGGTTAAGGCATTGACTTATCCAAAGTTAATGGTTAAGGGAAAAGTTTCCAAGGTCAGAAACTATTAAAGCTTAACTGGAAGCCCTTAAATTGAAACGGTTGGCTTTATATCGGCTGCTGAAGTATGTCTCACTTAGGAACGTATTGACTAAAAATACTAGTTTGCAAACAAATATTTACATGCTGTTGAGAGCGCTTTCACCGTCTTTTGCATATTAGCATTCTGAGACACTTCATGGGTATTCAATAGGTAAAAGATTCTCGATTAACCGGAACGCACGGTGGTTCGTCCACTTTCTAGGTACCTGATACACACCCCGGTTATAATATTTCTAGGTAGGATTTCAATCATTTCCGGCAATAAGTTATTTTTTAGTCTGATAGGTAGACAAACCTTGGCAAGTATAATTTTTTTGTTTTTTACCACCAATGGGTACCGCATTTACAGTTTAAGGTTTTCATTCACAATAGATACATAATTTCAAGGAAAAGATAGCCACTGTAAAGATTCGGAGGAAAAACTACTTGTGTGGAGTTCAAAGACCAGATAAGACAAAGATAACTGCCAAGGTACGCGAAGTTTAACAGTATTAAGTAGTTATGTACGTATCTACTGTTAAGTAAAGGTAAAGAAGATCTCAATTAGATCTTTTAGCCACTGCTATCCCAAAGAAATATATGACGAAGTCCCAGTTTTAAAGTGCATTTGAAGTGGACATACCTCGTTTAAGTGACCGAAGCCATAAAAATCCAAGCATTCCCCTTAACATCCACCATCAGTTACGGCTAAAAAACGGCCACTTGTGACAACCTGCGTGCATTAGGATCGGACCAATTCCAGAAACTGCTTAGCATTCTTTTATGAGGCCGGCTGCAAAAATGTCAATTAACCGATGGCGCTTTCACTGGTGACTAGACCTTCCTTGGAAATAGGGGGTCCTGGGTTCGATCCTTGCACAATCGGTCGGCAGCAGATTCCCACGTATCTGTTACACAATTAATCATCATCGATTGTTGTTTGTTACTGTGGATTCTCAGTAACAGAGAAATTAGAAGATTACAAATGGTGTATTTAACTGACAGCTCCCAACTAACCTCCAGCTACGGTTTCTAAAAAAAAAATGTAAGGCGAGGCTTTCTACTGTTCTAAGGCGAGGCTTTGGCATGTTTGATCAATATAACAGTTTTTAAATGACCCCAGATATCGTTAATCGTTCTTTTATAACCTGAAGTATAGTACTGTACCTTGCTTCCTTCCCTACACTTTTATCCCGAAAAAGCAACTTATAGCTTTTCCATTTTAAATAATAAAAAGGAAAGCTGCAGTTTAATTTATACAGTGTTTGACTTCACTTATGACTGGATTATTCCAGAAAAGGACACATTCTAATAGCTAATTTATCATGTTAATTTAATCCGTCCTGTGGAACCATGATTGAAACGGAGAAGGATTCACGATAACGATCAATGACCAATGGATAATCAGTTTAATTGTAAAGGAAATACGATGGCCTTGAAATACATACCTTGCTGCATTCTCCCTGCAAATTAGAACAACGTTTCATCGGCATTCATAAAATTTAAACTAGCCGTAAAAGTCCGGCTAACTCTTTTATGGAAGCCGGCGAAGCAACAGTAGGCTAACCATTCTCTAATCGTTGGGAACGCCGCTCCAGTAGCCCAGATATGTCACAGTGTAAGAGAACAGGTGGAGATTGAAACATGCATGGGTGTGGTTTAAGTATGTTTTGAATGGATTTTTGAGACTGTTTATTTGATGTGTAGTTTAGAAGCGATGCAATCCGTAATTGTGACGCGAGAAAACCCTTCACCGCCGAATTGATAGCCTCTACAAGCCTTCAAAGGCCGAATAAGGATGATTTATCAATATTTTAAGCGGTAAGACATCGTTGAATTTTACTATATTACAGCATAATCCTTAATTTATTCTGAATAAAAACGTGTACATTGATTTTCTACAAAACTAAATTTTATTATGATTTAAAAACTCTAGGATTTTACTTTCTCAAGTAAAATACTTGTGACTCGCTCACATGATAGAATTAACTTAAAGATAATAAATAATAAAATTAATTAAATTGTAACAACAAATCAAACGTTAATAGCATTTCAGATACATGTATGATGAGACAAATTCTATAATGAAAGTTTAATTCGCTGGAGAAAAATAAGATGCATATTAAAATGAAATAAAATAGGGTTTGACTAAAATTGAATAAAAAATGAATACAATTTACTTAAAATGTCACCCATAAATACCAACTATTAATGTCAAATAACATACTGAAATTACGAGGGATCGTAAAAATATACCATCACAAAAAGGAAACTCCGTTTCTAAAAAAACACTCCATATCGTCCCCTGCCCAACCTTGACAGGTGGACAGGCATTGCAGTCCACCCTGACCGACGGTCCTTCCAGACTCGAGTCACCGAACATTTAGTAAACTGGGTGACATTTGAGGAGCAGCACATCGCCAGCCTTCAGCTAAACTGTCGGGTGACACATCCCCTCGTCACGTAATAACCATCTCCGTGTGCTGATACCGCATGACTGGCCTTCTGGCAGTCATTGTTACAACTTGTGTAATACGATGACACTTTTTTTATGGAAGAGAGTTTATTGACTTCATTAAATTTTTAAGGGTTTTGTTACTTTCTTGTTTACGAAGACAATAGAACGTTGCGTAATAAATGGGAGAAAATTTAGAGTTCGTTTATTTGAAGAGGCTTATTGCGTAAAACAATGTTCGGTTGGAAATAAGTGATGTGACAGTGATTACATCGGGTATACGACCCCCACCGACGCGACGGTACATTTCTACCGACAGTATGAATACGTATTTTGGCTTATCTACGAAAATTTAAGAGTTATCAGAGATATGGTCGATGTAATTTAGAATGGAACCTCCTCTGTCTGAGGTTGTGTCCCTTTTGCTCCACGGTTAAGGGGCGTTTTCGATTCACCTCTTTTGCTCCACAGGTCAGCAGGTAGATTTCAGACCGAACATCCCTTATGATTCATGAGTGAGGAGCCTGCGCTTTCTCTCCCCCAAATCCTGTCTTTCGCTCACCTCAGAGTTCTTACTTGCATACTGTCATTTAAACGTAATACACGGCTTTACTTTTTTTGCCTGAACGAAAATATCGATTGTTGAAAGAATGTTAAACTAAATTAACCTGACCTAACTTAACCTAACATAACCTAACCAAACCAAACCTAACCTTACTTAGCCTAACCTAACTTAACCAAACCTAACTTAACCTAAATAGTGTAGTTTACCATTCTTTCAATAATCAATAGTTTTGTTTCGGCAACAAAAGTAAATTTGTATATTGCGCTTAAAGACCAGTATTCAAGTAAGAACTTGGAGGTGAGCGAAAGAGAGAATTTGGGGGAGATGAAACGAAGGCCCCTTTCTTGTGGATCAAACGGGATATTTCGGACTGAAATCTACTTGCTGAGCCGTGGAGCGAAAGATATGTATCGAAAATGCCCCTTAACCGTGGATCAAAAGAGACACACGCCCATCGGCTTAGTCCTGTGTGTAATGTTGTCTCTCTAAATAGCTTAATTCCGGCTCGACCTATTGCGCCGGCTGTCAGTGTTCAAACGTTAGCCGTCATTCAACTATTTAGATATGGACGATGTTTAGAAACAATTTCTGCGTCGATTCGCCGATACGGAGCGATCGATCGCACCGGAAAGGGCAACTCGCGGGAATACGACGTTCCGTCGCGTCGTCTTACATACACATCCACTCGCCGGTATTCCAGCTCGATCCGAACCGTTTAAACATTCGTATGACCGTGACAATTACATAACCCAATTTCACTTCCCATAAAGGGATTGTGTAACACGGTACTGGGCTTATCGGAGGCCGTTCCGGCGCATCGCGTCCCCGGTGTCAATAAAACGGCTCGAACGGCGGAAGTTAATTAGAAGAACAAGTGCCAGACGGGAACAAAGAGCGGGAAAGTGGATCAGTTCGTATTTCATCCTCCGGTCGCAGATAGCATCTGACCCTAACAAGCCCGGTGTCTTCCTATTTTGGCGCGATCGTAATCGGTTAAGTAATAAAGAACATACGTTCTCCGCTCTCTTTGAGAGCCTGGCGTGTTGACCGCGTCCGCGCGGGTTCCCAGGGAACCGACCGAGGGAAAGGAATGGAATCTCAGTGGTCACTGGTCAGTGGAATTAATGCGAACATGTTCGCATGTTCACTTCCAGCATGAGTCCTCTGGAAAACTTCTAACGATGAGTTCCTCTGCAATGGGGGTGGATTGATGATACCGATGGTAGGAGGTGTGGTTTTTTGTTGTGGGTCAAGAAAGCAGTGGAGGCATAAAATACTGATATGTGTGATTACATTATGATATATATCTCTTACCATCTGGCGGTTGATGGAGCCCCCTTGACTAGGCTGGCATTAACGCAATTCATTGCATACAATAACGATCGAAAAGTGTTTAAAGAAGGTAATAAATTTAAAGAACTATAGAAAATGAAATAAGTATCCATAAAATTAATGTTACAGGAGCAACACAGAGAAATTTTGTTAAGATATTTATTACAGGTTAAATTCACCCCTTTTAAGCCTAGGTTACATAATTTCAGTTGAAAGTTGTCAGGAAATAATTTTGACTTATATAGTAATTATTAGATTAGACAATAAAAACACATTAACAAATCCTTATCATTTCTGTAGAAAACCACCTGAAAGCGATGCGTGAAAGGTGTATAAATAACTCCACATACAGAGCAAAGACAAAACTATTGTCAGAGCTACAGTCAGAATAACAAAAACTTCAACAATGTCATTAAAAGTTCATTCATACACAAACACAAAAATGGTGCGATGCATGAAAATAAAACAATGTACAAAACAAGTAACAGGTTTTACCTAAGAAGGTTTAGCACTAGGAAAAGAAACCGTTAAATACAGCTTGTATTTCTTAAGTTTACTTCTTGATTTGACTGATGGTATCAACTGACACGGCTGAAATCCAGATTGCAAGCCATAGCAACGATTTATATCGCTTGAAAGCCAGATGATTTAGTAATTTTTTAACGTTTTTATAACTTTTTTATTGTACAAAAACTTTTTTATTTTACTAACAGGCGAAGTGTAGGAGTGCAGTAAACGATGCGGCGCCGTTTATAGATATAAACAAATTATAGCCAAAATGTGCTATACGAATGTGCATAGTAAAATGTACAAAGTATTCATAGTTGTAACGATATACATATAGCAATAAGACCAATTATAACTCTTTTAAGAATAATGCTAATTATTCCTTTGATCACAACACATACATTCAACAAATATTTAATATTTTATCATACGGACAACCCTTGCAGGGCTTGAGAATGATTATTGTTATTAAAAGTAAAACATAAAAAGAATGACGTTCTTTCAGGGCAATTGTGGAAATCCTGCTTCCTGGCCAACCTTCAAGGAACCAGATAAATGCCCGTGCGTCTCATCAATTCTGCGACAGCGGTTTTTACATTGCGGAAATAATAAAATAAATCTTCTGCAGATAGAATTAACTGATATAAATCAGAGACCGCTTCTGAGATAACATCAGGAATCAAAAGGTGAAGGACGTTTAGAAGTTTTTATTGTGAACGGTACAAGCGCGTGTAAGCGCTAATATTAAATTGATGTTGAGACCGGAATTCCAGAAAGCTGGAATTTCTTTTTCCATGCAAGTTGAGTCTCTACACCGATCATCTCATTTCTTGGTTACACCGTTTTACGTGCAGTATAACCGTTTAACAACGCTCTAAATATCTCGAGGCCGTATAAACCGAAGGGTGAACTATGTTCGCCATGATATACAGCGCAGATTGAATTGATCGCCCGTGTTCGTCGATTACATGAGTATTCCACCATTAAACGCAGCTCGGTTATTCTCGTTGAGCCTGTTTAAGTGAAACCGAAGCAACAACTGTTACACAGTAAAAGTTGCAGCTGGTCGCATTCACGAACACGTTGACAGCACTTGAGATCATAATCAGACCCACTAGAGCAGGAAGCTGAGGACGGAAGTAGAAGATGCCCTGTCGCTCTGGACCGGTGTTAAATCATCGGAACAGCTGATTATTTAAAACGCCCCCGAGCAGAGTCAGCTGTTAGCAGATCGGCCCAGAGATACCGGGCTTGTCCCTATGGTCCTGGCGCCGAACCTGTTTGTAACTGGAGCAACAATGATAAGCTTGTTCTTCCTTTACGTTTTAGGTACTGTATTTGTATTGTGCTTGTGCAATTTAATTTATTACACGTTACCAAATATTACCTTGATAATAAAAGCTTCATCGTCGTTTGCCCATGACAACCTGTATCTGATAATAGAGTTATTATATTTAAAAAAATATCGCATTGCTTCACCAAACCTATAGTTTTCTTTTCTTATTGGGTAACTCTCACTATTTTTATTCAGCTTGAAACTGAATAAAAATGGCGAGTGTTGCCTGATTGGGAAAGAAAACCCAGAAATTGAATAATTTACTTCACCATAGATAGATTAGAACCTTACATTTAGAAATAAAACGTATCTTCATGATAAGGCGACCAAAACTTGAAAATTCTGTAATTTAAAAACTGGCGTACAATAAGCATCCACTGGAAAATTAAAATATTAATTTAAATCATCATTTATTCATATTTTTCAGATGTATAAAAGAAACAAAAATCAAATATTCAAAAATGTCGTTTATACAAGTATATTAGATAAAAATATTTTTTATTCTATGGTTTAGACCTGGACTAACCCATTTCCAAAGTTAGTGAAAAGACTGACAGAGCCAACACATTCAGAATAAATAACAAAGAAAAAGTATAAATTATTATAGTGTTTGCTGTGACCACAAACATTGTTGTTAATTACAGATTTTTTTCGGAAATGTTTATCTTCTAGAGAATATATATTACAAAAGGAAAGTCTACCGACGATGCCTTGGTAAATGTGACAAGACAAATACTAGCTTAAACGACAATAAAAAAACTACAGGATGTAGACTACTTTTTATAGACTTTAAAAAGCCTTTCGACCTAGTGAATATATACTATTAAAAAAAATCGGAAACAATAGGAGTTAGAGAAGTCAGCCTGAACTGGTTCCGAAGTTATCTTTCGGGCCGCAGCCAGGTGATGCAAGTCGGCGACAAACTTAGCTCACCGCTGCTGATTACGGTCGGTTTGCCCCAAGGAGCGGTAGTCTCGGTAAGCTTATTCTTAATATTCATGAATGACCTATTAGAATTAGATTTTAGGGGTCAAATGAGTGCTTTTGCCGATGATGTGGCATTATTTTATTCAGAAAAAGAAATAAATACTGTATTATGTTTGTTAAATAATAATCTTGGCAAATTGCAGGGCTGGTGCTCTAAGAATAAAATGTTAGTTAACGTTGATAAAACGAAGTTTGTAAATTTTGATTTAAGAGGTTTTGATTTCCCGTTACCTATTGTGTTTTATGATAATGATTGTTCAAACAAAAATGGCTGTTGCTGTAAAGTTATTGAAAGGGTATCTCGTTTTACATATTTAGAATTAATAATCGATGAGAAAATGAACTGGGAATATCATATTAACAGTTTGCATAGTCAAATTAGAAGGTCGATTCGAACATTTTATTTTTTAAGGAATATTTGTGATACATCTTTGTTAAGAGCACTTTATAATGCATTGATACATTCTAGGCTTCAGTATGGTTTGGTTTGTTGGGGTAACACTTTTAAATATCTAATAGATAAGTTAAGAATAACACAGATATATTATGTTAGAATAATTTTAAGAAAAATTAAAACAGGTTATTAAAAAAAATTAAACAGGTTTATTTGTTAGCTTAATGATTTTGCCAGTGCAGCACTTGTACGAGTTTAAAGTTTTAAGATTATTTTATATTAAAAGTGGAAACAGGCACTGATAATAATTACTATTATATTACTAGAAGCCAGAACCAAGGAATTTTTAAAACACCCAAAGTACTGAAATCAATATTTCGGCAATCTTTAAGTTATGTTGGACCCCAATACTTTAATCAGTTGCCAAAAGAAATTAAACGAAGCTTTTCAATTAAAACATTCTGCTCACTGTTAAAATCATGGCTATTTAAAAAAACAGAAATTGATTTCTTAAATAAAGTTCTTATTTAAACAAGACATGTATATATGTAAATATCTAGCTAGATTAAGAATTATTCCTAAATATTATTCCTAAATATCAGTAAGATATGTGCATTAGGTCTAAACAAACATTGATAAGGCCACTATAGAGTGCTGAGTGCTGCGTCATCACCTAAGACATTACTATGTGAACTGAACTTACGTTTTTGCATGTTTTTAATGTGCCTAAGACTTTTCCTGGTCACATAACTGGATACAGTGACCAGTGTATTATTCCAATGGAAATATTGTAAAACCTATGTACTGTGTTATTGGAATAAAACATCATTATTCATTATTCTTCATATGCTGTCACTTACTTGCTATAATCGGGCACTTCAAGAAGTGTTCAACGTAGCCTTACCACTTCATGAAATTCTCAGAACCTCTGGACACATAGTGTGATTTGATTATTTAAATCCAAATTACATAATGTATCCAAAGAAACTGGGCACTTCGTGAAGGGCCCAAGCCTCCTTGGACACATACTCTATGTAGGTGTAGTTGTTATACTGTGTGTCCAGTTTATTTTAAGCTCTTACTGAAGAAAATTTGCTCAAGGTATACTTGAATATTTGACATATTTTTCACATCATTTCTAAAATAAAAACTTCATATACCTGACATTAAATTAGGATAATGTTTTAATGTTTTATAAGTTCAGTTTAAAGTTAATTATGTTTTAAAATAAAAAGGTTATTTTATAAAACATTGGGAGCCACATTCTGTAGAATAAATTACAGAAACGTATTATGATTTGTATCAAGATTTAAGTTCACCAAAAACTAACCAAGAGGGTAAGAGGGTGGGGAGGGGGTGGTTTAAAAGGGCAAGTAAACAAAATTGTGTCTTACAAAATGATAAACTTAAATACTTTTGGGTATATTATATAAAAATTACAAATTTAAAATTTGCTTATAGGGTATCGTAGTAAGGGGCTTATAGTAGTAACGTTTTTTGATTGTTCTTATTATTTTTCTTTTTAAATAGCTCTGGACATAGTTTAAAATATCTAAACATTCTTACAATACAAATTTACAATTATTTATACTTCTCTTAATTAATGGTCTTGTAACCTTCAAAATATCGTGTAAATAAGGCACTTTGTAATCTTGATAGTATTTAATGAACTTATTAAAAACTGTTTTAATAATAGGCATGATATATTGATTTTAAGTTGGATAACATAAAAATAAACTACTAACTTTGATTACGGTTAATTACAATAAAAATATTTAAAGAACAAACGTTATAAAATTTAGTTCTGTACATTTTGCAAACATAGTGTTGTTCATGGCAAAAAATCTAGTTTTTTATGTTTTCGTCAAACTAAGTTTCATGCAGAGTGTACTAAAACTGGTATATATTCTTTCTTAAACAGCTGAGTATTTTATATTCAGTATTTGTACCATTTTACGTGAGTAAAATTATGAGATCATTCAAGGATATAGGCAATTTATAAAACAAATCTTATTTTACTGAATGAATCGCTTATTAAGATTGTGTGATTTTTAATGCCGACCAAAAGCACAAACGTGCAGTTCTTCCTTAGCTGAATGGGGACGGCTGGACTCATGATGTAAAACCAAAGACTGTGGAAAGTGTCTCATGAGCGCTGGCGCTTCATGAAGTGTCCAATTACAGCGTGTGGCCACGATATTTAATGTACATTTGATTTGTATTCTAGCCATATTCTACGGCATCACGGTTTACGATGTCGCGGTTGCACAATTCTTTGATGTCGTACTGACCGTATCAGAATCAAACGAGTCTACGGGAAAGTGAGCGGGATGATATTTGTTTTTACGACAAGATACATCGTAGATGTCAAAGGGCCTTCACATTTTGGCCTCATTTTATAAGCAACTGTACCAGTTTTATTTTCCTGCAATCCTTGAGAACCATTTAAAATATTCCGATGCACTGAGCCAGATGCTTTTGGCATCTTTCCTAACTAATTCATTAAACGTCTTTAAATTCTCATATTTACTAATTTCACCAACCGAAACCCCTTACAGTGTGCATTTAAGAGCAGTTACTAATGTAAGTAGTATAAATTGGAAGATTGTAAGAAAACAGTTTCGTAATTGTTTGTTTTTATGATATCCTTAGATATTACTTAGAGAAAAACTTCACTCATATATTATATACATTACGGCTTTTATATACAGGATGAAATGAGTATTGTGGAAATCGTCAAAAGTCAGGGTTAAAAGTAAAATAACCAAGAAATTTTTATAAATGTTTTATTCTTTCTTTTAAAAGGAAAAAAACACTAAGTTAAAGATATTTTAGATAAGGAAAAGCTAAACTAACACTATTTATGTTTGTTAAACTTTTCTCCATGAGGAATAATAAGTCTTCGAAATTTAGTTTACTCGACGTTACAGAAGAATCATTCGAACAATGTTTTTTTAATCCGCAAGAAAAGTATACTTCAAAGAACACATGTCATATTTCAAAGAACGCTTCTGCGATCGCGACTTCCCGTCCTGAAGCAATGGGAGCGACCGATGGGAAGACTCGGTTCTGACAGATCACAATTTGCTCGATATAATACTCCCAGGCTATTCATCAGAGCGGTGGGAACAAGTGGAGCTCTAATTGTCATTCAGCGCACTTCGGAGACTTCAACTCGCCGCGCGCTGAAGGCGCTTGTCTCTGCGGCTGTGAGAGCGGCATCGATTGGATCAGTACCCATCGTTGAGTTAAAGAGCAAAATTACATGATATCGCAGAAAGGTAAACACTGATGAAAAGAATTGCGAAGAAGAAGTTATGATTATAGTAGAAGCGAAATTTTCAAGCTATACTGTTTGGATGAGCTAGTATCCTTAAAATTTCTTACCGTTATAATATAATGTTTTGATTTTTTATAGTGAAAAGAGATTGAGGAATTTTTAAAAAATAGTATTTTCTCGATCCATATGGACTATTGATCGGAATGTGCAAATCAAAGCAAGGATGGGACCGATTCAGTGCAACAATGAAAAGTACTGTTAAAAGTTTCAAAGTGAACTGCACCTTAACTGACAAGACAAGAGTTGTCTGGTAACTCTGATAAAACACCAGAACAGATAATAGAAACTAAATTAAAAAAGGAAAGTATAAGTAGGTATGTTTCCGTCCTCTTGCTTACGGTAAAGAGTAAGGGGACTAGAACCCACGACATCTCTACCTTAGCTCCAAAAACCAGCAGCACGCTACAAGCTAGACCTGGACTTAATATTAATTGACTAATTAACTGCATTCAATTCTCTATTTGCCTCTTGTGGTAGTGATATACATATAAGGAAATAATAATTTATAAACTGGCCCGAACTCAAATAACTCATACAAATACAGACTAAAGCTATGGCTTAATTGCAATGATATTATTCTAAAGTATTTTTGAAAACAAAATCCAATATATCTTATTGTATAACATGTGTGTTACACATGTTATACAATAAAAGAACATGTTGTGTTACAGAATAGAGAGGGTTGTGTTACAAGGATTACAAAAAACATTTGTCCCAGTTTTCCTAAAAAATAAAAACCGCAAAAGGTTATACCTAACTTCCTGCACAGGTATACTTACGATTGTTTAAAAGTAGTTGCTTTCAATGTTGTAGCTCATACATAATCGGCAACTTGCCAATAATTTCCAGTAATTATTTTCCGCTTCGAGACTCAAGGGCATTAGCACCTCGTGCCACAGATCGAATCAATATCTACACCTCATGATTACTTACTTACCAGTATTAGTCGGTATATTGATCATCTTGTCGGTCTTAGGAAAATATGCCAGCGGGGCGGCGGTTCAAATCCCAGTTCTGCCCATGGTTTTTTATTAGGAGTCTCTAGGTTTTACTTAATTTGTTTAACAATGTTCCATGTACAGGCTTGAGGCTCATGTGGACGGACAAAACAACCTTCTAGACTGCTTTTAATATTTTTAAACTTTTGAAAAACTGCTGACTCTGCTCAACTACAGTAAAAAAATTACATAACGTATAAAGAGCAAGATTGAACATAATTTGGACAAAAATAGGTTTACTATGTATTCAATACAAGTTCGAAGTTGTTATGAGGTTATTAGACGAATGATGTGCAAGAAACAATTGGACGTTTAACCGTGAAAAAACGTACAAATCACAAAAATAATATTCCATCTGTCAGTTAAAAAACGATCGAGCGTTCTTCTCTTTGTCTCATATTTCAAGCAACAAGTCATCCTTATTAAACACGAATTATTTACTTCACATCCTTAATGAGATATAACTATATCCTAAACTTTGTATATATTTACGTTTAGCTTCCCTGTGCGTATTAATTAACAGTTTATCTGTGCTGTGGAGTCGTGGCAGTGAAAGGAACCAGTTATGTCACTGTCACAGCATGTGGAGCGTTCTGTCGCCGTTCTGTAACCTGGTAATTGATACCATTAGATTATTACAGTGATTCCGCCTTGTCCACGGCACTCGGCTGAAATGTGCTGCATTACCTGGGAATCACCTCTCTTGTGCGTTTCGTTAGGCTGTATGTTTTAAATGCAATACCTACTTACTCGATCAGAAAATTATTATGTTGCCCAGTGGAGTAGGTCGAATGAAAGAATGACATGGTGCTTTGAAAGAAAACGAAGAGGTAGGCGTTGTATTTACCGTTCCTATGCTAGTAAAAGGTCATTGTGTATTTGTTAGTAGATTTTATAATACAATGTCATTTAGATTACTTAATGTAATTCACTTAACACAACCTAAACTTCTGTCCATGCATTGTTTACGGTTGCACAATAATAGTAAATAAACGTTACCGGGAAACCGACACATTATTTCTCCCTTAAAGTCATTTAAAACCAAAAAAACTTATAATAATAAAATAAAACAAATAAACAATTAATTATGTCATAAATACATGCCAAATTTTATCAAAATCGGTTAGCAATTAATGGAGATGTCGGTTTTTGATTATTTGCCTTAAGACTAACATTGGACAATGTATTGCGTTTACCACGAAACGAAAATATCAATTATCTCCGCAACTAGTTAACGTAGACTAATAATTCAAAATACTAGACTATTTAATTTTCAAGCCAAATTTAATGGTATATTTTCTTTAGATGTTATCGATTTTGTGAAATATGAATTCTTTAATACTTAAACTCCCGTAACTTTTGAAGCTGAATTTTTACAGACGTGCAAGGTGGTGTCATTTTGTTTGTCATGAAATTTTTATCAAAATCATTAGAGCTGTTTTTGAGAAATTTTGATTTTCGACGTTTCATGGGTTTTATGGGGTAAATACCCTTAAAAATCTAAAATTCAAAAAAATAAAAAAAATGCCTGGAGATATCATGGTTTTATTCCTACATGCCAAATCCCATGAAGATCGGACCGCACTGGTGTCGTCTCTGGCTTTGTTTTCATTAACACACACGGACTGACAGTCACCTGTCCGAAAACCACTTTTTTGGATTCAGGGAACACTAAAACGAATATATCCACTTAAAACTCGAATTCGAAAATTTTGACGAAAACAATACTTTCTCCAAATTCTATGTATAGGGGAGAGAAAGTAAAAATGTGCTTTTAAATAGCAAATAACTGCAAAATAGTACATTACGTTACATTTGTTTTGCCGGACGAGCACGATAGACTCGCTTTCGCTCGCGCGGGATTTTCATGCGAGCACGGAAAAACTTCCCGGCCGTGTAACGTACGATATTTGTCATCATACAACGCAGGAAAAAACACACTTTCAATCATAGCGTATAGTCCTTGCATAAACATACTTCTCAAACCTTCAAACCTAACCTATAACAAACAGAACAAACATTTGCTACGGATGCAGTGCTGCCACTATATTCCTCTAAAAAGAAACCAATAAACAGCCAACAAAAAGGAACTGAAAACAGATGTTTGTGTGTTAGTATGATAAAAACTTTTTTTTAGTTTACCATCAACGTATAACAATCTTTAGGAATAATTCCTATTCACTCAAAGGAAGATCCTAGACACTCAAAATTGGTTGTGAAACGAGGGTAATGGTACATTGAGCTCTAACCGAGACTCCCCCCCCCAGAGGTATAGGAGAGACATGTGTGAAGGTATTATAGGTATTATAGGTGCACCTCGATAGTCGAAAGCAATGTTTTATAATAACGAAGCTCCTCGTAATGTAAGAAGGGGGTGAACTTTTGTGTCAAGCAATATGCTGATTTTTTGAAAGGACATTGAGCTATAGCGATGAAGTATAAAAGCATCGAAAACAGGTAAACTGAATAACTTATTTATCTGATATCCAAATTATAGATATTATAAAGTGCATCATAAATCCAAACTAACAAACTTTGTCAAACCCTACAAGGTCGTATTACTAATGTTGTAAAGAAAACATTAACCATACTTTACCACGAACGGCCATTGCATGTGCTAACCTTGCTCCATTTATTTTGAACTAATTATTCTTAACGAAAAACCGTAAACATTCGAGGTTTAATAATGTTCCGCTCGACTTACGACTTATTTACTCTAATGACCCAAACCTTTACCCGCTTATGGTTAATTAACTTCCAGCTATTTCCACATTACCACCGTTAAAGTCATTTAGCTAACCAGTAAAAGAGAAAATTTATGTCGAACGTTGAGACGACATAACTCAAACGAGTAAACGCAGAAAGGGCATGCGTCTATAAGAAGTGAACGCATCTTAAGAATGTAGAAGATTGCGGACAAGATTGATCGACTCGTTGCCGAGTCAGTGCTCTCGTGTCGGTTATGTCACTGACACACATTCGGAGGTGTCGGAGCTCGTCTTCCGCGTGTCGGCGTCCGTCGCCTCGAACCCGTGACCTCTCGACGAGAGTATAATGACGCCGGACTCTAGTTACTTTGTGTCAGTCTGCGGTCGAGGTGCTCCCGCTCGCAGCAGTCGCAACTCCTCGCCGCGGAACCCTCTCGTAGTACGTTGTCATCTCGCTCAACCGCACTGTTGACTTTCCCTCCCAATAGTTGTTGATACTTTATAGAAAATAAAAAGGATATCGACTTATATGAAATATAATTTACCGACCGCCCTCCGATGAGATGAAATAAGATTACTAAAGCAAAGTATCTATGCGACGGGCTCTCGGCGGTTTATAAATATTTTAACGACACTTGGTTGCAGTCCCTTAATAGTAGTTTATGCAACGATTGTATAATGAATGCCTTTAAGCCACGAGTGAGATGTAAGTTAGAAAACGAGCGAAGCGAGTGTTCTAAATATCTCACGAGTGGCTTAAAGGCATAATACAATCGTTGCATACACTATTTTATCTACGACCAACAATATACGACAAAATTTCCCCCGAAGTTAAACAAAACTCATGACTTTTACTAATAATGGAATAGGTCAACTAAAATTTGAGGTTAGGCAAATAAGCAGACTGAACCATGAATCGTTGTGGAACAATCAGCTGATGGGATAAGTAAACTCAAACATGAATCGTAATGCAACAATCAGCTGATGTGCGAATTGCGTAATTGTTATTATGACACTACTTCCGTCAAATGCCGAGCTCTCATTGGTCTAGAACCAGTACTCTAAAGTGACTCCAGTACTCTAAAGTCGTCATTAGAGTACTGCTTGGTTTTTGGTGTTTTAATGTATATCATTATAATGTTTATTGTAATACCATAATTGGTGCTTATTGCAATGGTCGTAGATAAAGGTGTTTTTGTCTTTCAGATATGCAGTTATTAAATGAGTTTTTCAATCTTATAACTACAATATCTTAAGGTTCTAAGGATAATAAAGTAGGCTTTCTTATTTTGAATCCCACTTACGGTACATGCCTAATGATAAATATCCCTATAATCTTATCGAGGCTTACTACTTTTTCCCGGTTGTATACATAGTATATGGAGAAAGAATTTATTTCTTCAAAATCTCCGAATTTGAGTTGTTGGTGGTAACAGTGGTTTCAGTGAAGTTTTTCTAAATCCAAAGAAGTTTACGGAACGATATTCATTTGAATAATTGTAAATGTTAATCTTATATTTCTAACTGGGCTGCACAGAACTGTGACGTTTGAGTATTTGCCGTCGCAGGCTAAAGTCAAGTTCATAAATAAGCTCCCTGAAGGTATCAAACAATCAGAAAATCAAGATCAATTCAAAACTCGACTAAATCGTCTTTTGGTGTCTAAAGTTCTGTACTCGGTTGATGAGTTCATGATGAGCCACTGGGATATTTAAATTCTATGTATTCTCGAGAATTAAAACTCGGCACTGGTAGTAAGACGAAGAAGATTGTACTTTATACACATTTATAGTATTGTAATGACTTTTGCAATGACAATTCTACTGTCGAATGTAATAAAGATATTATTCATTGTTTATTTATTTATTTATTATTTATTTAACCAGCAGATATACCCGCGGCTTCGCTCGCTTAAAGGATAACAAATATTTTGGTACAATTGTACATCATTTGTAATATGTGATTTTACATATTTTGAAATAGACTGATGTTTCAATAATTTATCTGAACTACACTTTTTTAAGCGATTAATTATATCCTTAAGGTTGCAGGTAGTGATTACACCCCAAATTGAAATGAGAAGATGAAATGTTTCCTCGGTGGATTTTCATTTTTCCTTTAAATTGTATGAATAGGTTACCATCTGCAAACACATTATACTTGTTCATGCTATTCTTAAGAATACTGAAATTTCCTAGGTAGAAATTGGGTTTATAACAGTTTGAATTAAAAAGTAACCACTTCGAACTCAGAACATTAGTTGCAATGCGCTGTCCCCTAAAACCAGTCGGCCAGTTTGACTCAGAAGAATAAGAGGCATATATAACCAATGTAAACGACAATAAATACCACAAAAGGCGGACTCGAGACCTAACATCTGAATTTAGTACGTTTAATAGTAGGCCAAAAGTAGGACTGAATACAAAATTAATGTGTTGGCCAAAAAATTAGGAAACCTAATTCCCCAAAATGTTTTTTTTCAATCACATTGACTATTTGATCATTCGTTTGGCAACTAGAGGCAAAAAATGTACGGTAAAAATAGTATATTTGTTGGAACTTAGCCTGAATCGCTCTCGGCAAGCATGCAAACCCTCATAAAATATTTAATCCTGAAAACGCTGATTCTATCAAAATAACGGAATGATGAAAATGGAATGTCCATGCAGAGTTTCAAGATTCTAGTTTGATTACTTCGAGTTATCCTTAAAATGCTAGTAGTCTATGTGGTATCTGACAAATATTTAATAGAAGACAACCGTAATAGTTTTGCACGGTTTATTCTTTCAGTAGATGGAATTTTTATATTTTTGTCTCTTGAAAATATTCTAGAGACCTTCCATCCATATTTTTTTAAAGAAATTCGCTAAAAACAAATATATCACATTTAATTCAGAGGTATGGAGTTTGTACCATCCGTTATGAAATTAAACCTCGAGGGGTGTTGAAATAATTGAAGGTCGATGGGAAATAATGAAACGTTATTTTCCGAAAGTGCGTAACGTCCTTTGGCGGTTGTGGCGGCGTCCTGCTGCATCAGCAGATAACACATCGCCAGCACCCGAGCGCGTCCGACGTCTCCTGTGAATTAATTCCTTAAGGCCAATGTTAACTATGTTTCTCCGTCGTCACTCGTCTATCACCAAAGGAGACTTGATTTGGAGTGAAATAGGTCTGTCAATTATCTGGGTTGTTGCAATTTCGGCTTTACCGAAATAGAACAGGTTCCAATTTTTTCTCCTCAATGATTTGATTTTGATGTGTTCTGTTCTGCGTTCTTTTTACCTCATGGATATTACAATCAGTGTATGCTTCCAAAACTGTTTCTGTAAAACACCATACGAAAAAATAACTTTAATTTTTGGCAGTACGATAAAATTCTTCTTAATTTATTTACTGATTGCATAACAATTATGTCGTGTCCTTAAAGTTTAAGGTGCGGCGGAAATAAATAATGACACGTGTCAATTAATAATAACCGAACGGACTACATGACGTAGGGTTGACGGGAGCTGGTACTGAACTGCCGGAGGAGAAGGAACATGAGGTGAGCCAGGGTGGCTGGGGGCAGTGGCGTGATCATGTAAACCAATCGGATTACTTTATTTCAGTCAGACCATATGTCACATCAGGTGATGTATGGTCCAATGCAACGGACTCTGCTTAACAACAACGATTTGACTTTCGGATATTACAAAATATGAAATATTATTAAATGTGTTTTACGATAATTATTAATTAATTATATTATGAATACACCACAAACCATTAGATACGGTGTCAACTTTTCACAAATATAAATATTTTTTATAAATTATAGATAATAACACGTTGCCTCACTCAGCTTGACGGTTTGACGTGCTTTAATTTCTGAATCACTTGAAATTGGTCTTATAAACAATAAACCTCAATATCTATAACCTTTTTTTTTTAAAAATCAGAATTTAAGATACCGTAAGTTTTTTATGGCCAAATTACGTTATCTGGCCACATATGAAAAACGTTTTGCTATGGGCTGTATACGTTTCTTATAGCTAAGACTTCTGATTACTGAATAGTTTTCCAAAAATATCGGAATCATTTCTGACTAATTCGGTCGATATTATTGTCGCTGTTGCCTTATTTGTCAAACATACAGATAACGGCAACATCGAGGACGTATTGCCGCGCTGGCCGCTGGTTGGATTGGGTTAGGTTAGGTTAATTTATTCTGTAAAATATAGTATTAAAATTTAGATTAGCCCTGATCCTAACCTAGCCTAATCAAACCTAACCTAACGTCTCCTCTTGTGTTGCCAGGCAACGGTGACATAAAATAAGATACTCTCGAGTATAAAGTCAGGCCGTGTATGAATGAATTTGTTTCTATAATTTGTCTTTTACATCTCTAATTACCTCTACACATCCTATTCATTTGTCATATTACTGTTAAATGTTATATTACTTTGCTATATTGGAAATATACAGTTGTGGGCAAATAACGGAATTTGACCGTTTTTAAGTTACAGCTTTGCCGATCCAACCCTTACATAGAATAAACATTAAATATGATGCACATTCATCCATGACGTGACAAAGAGCTGTCTACAAGCTTAAGTTCTTAAGTTTGACGGAATAATAGATCTTTTAATCTTTCTACTGTTTATAATTGTCAACCATATCCGAAGCAAAATAATGTTTACCTAATTACTTGTTGAAATGTTGAACTGCCAAATGAATGATAGGATCTTGATAATGTGAATTAGAGTGCATCCTGATTTTTATTTCCGGCGTTTGTCCTCAGAACTATAGTCTGACTGTCGTCGGTTAAGTTTTATTGAACCATCAACAATTTGACTGTTTTGAAATATATGTATATATATATTTTATATCTTGACTGGTATCTTTACCATATTAAATATCTAAAGTAAAATTCTGTTTGTGTGAATCTTTAAAGGCAGGAATAAAAACATCAGTCTTCAGGTAACGTATATCCGAACTATATTTTTATCGACATTTTAGCAACATTTTGATATATCATTTTATACTTACATATCAGTGGTCCCCAATTATTTCAAATTGAGGTCCATATTTAATCTCCGTGAAGATTCAACACAGAAGATTTAAAGGGAGAGTCGCAACGGGGGGGCCTGGGACAGCAGATAGGGGGGGGTCCGGTGTCCCCCCCTTCCTGTTGGAATTCGGAAAAATTCCGGCTGTCCGGGAATTGTATTAAAGTGCTCTTTACGCAATTTAAATTATATGAACATTGATTTATGTATTATCTTTAAATCACAATATTTCTTTTCTATAATAATATTGTAACATCCTTTGTTAGTTAATGAAAACTATAACACATTAAATTTGTTGCCTTTCATCTACACTATATTACCAATGTTTTATTTCGTCGTACCTGCATGTAAAGACTACGTTTAGAGCTGCCGAATAAAGCCCTGAATATAACAAATAGAGACATAATAATTCTAAAATGAAACCAATCAAATTAGGTTAATATGTCAAGTTCAGAATATCGAAGTCTACATTTACTATAAAATTAGAGTGAGAACATAAGTTAAATACGCTTTAAATAAGCACATGCTATTTGTCAGATTAAAGGATTCATTTAGGCTGCCAATCGGGAACCACTGCTATATTTAAAAACGAATTTCAATATAATCACACAATGTTTTTGCAAGAGGTGTAATATTGAGACAAATTTAGCCATTTATGCGAAGTACGTCTGGCACGTTTGTTTAAATCCTTCGTTTTCCAGCTGCATTTCCTTAAGATAAATTTTTCACTTAGTTGATCTTACACAGTGGCTTGCAACGCTATTAGAAGTCGATTACAGCGAGATACCCGCTATCATAAGCGCTGGTCTTCATTGCGCCCGCGTAATCGTTCATCAGAAGCTAGTTAGCGCGTGTGCGCATCATGGTGCGCATTGGTACTGACTGCGCCTGCGCGTTGCCTTCCGCGTCCGTCGTGCGCCGCGCCGCGCCGGCCGGAGTGACTACTGGCCCACTGGCCGAATTATGCCGTCGGTCACCTTTACAGCGGGCCGGGTAGTTCGTTTGGGAACTATTGTTAGAAACGTGAGGTGAGGTGGAGTTCTAGTTTTCCCAATCACCTGGTATTGCACAGATTCTGGAACTGAAAAATTACATGTTGGAAAATTGTTGATTGTAAAAGAAATATAGGGTAATTATTGATTTTTACGCGGCCAACTTTGTTCTACCGATGAGGTAGTCAGATTCTAGACAACCTCAGCGTACATTCAGCAAATAGGTTTTTTTAGTTTGTTATGAGTATATGGTAATGTCGACTAAAATATCGTCAAGAGTTCCTTTGCTAAAAATTTTGAGCAGCAGGCTGCTAACCATTTATCACTAGTTAAATGGTCCTATAATAAACTAATCATACCAAAATTTATCCCATTTTATTGCAAATCAATCATAAATTACTGTTTTCACAGAAACGTATTGGTATGATATGATTTCTGCTTTAAATTTTTTCATTTTAAGTACACCTAAATTGTTGGTTTTATTTTTCTATTGGATTTCATATCTGTTTCTATGTAGTACAAAGAAGCAAAGGAAGCTTACCGATAGGCTGGCCCGAGTAGAACAGAGTTTGATTTTGAGATTAAGCGAAATAATGATGCAAATAGCGAATCGTCATTTGCAAATGGGGAGAGCAATCCTACTGATCACTGAATCTTTCTTAATAAGGTTTAATATGTGCAAGGAGCCCGTATCAAATTGATTAATGTCATAGTACCTGTATTCATCACATGTCTTGGATGCAATTTGTAAATGCCTATTTGTATATATTAGCTTGGTTATGAGTAGGGAGATTGACTGCAACCCCCTTTGATGGAGATCCGGTCATTGCATCGAAAGTCATAAGATCGAAAGGCACTGGACCGACACAAAATAAAGTCATTAGATCGAAAGGCACTGCACCGACAGTCACTGGATCGAAAGACACTGGACCGACAGGCATTAGATCGAAAGGCACTGCACCGACCGGCATAGCTCCGACACTGTCGGAACAGTGCATTTCGATCTAATGCCTGTCGGTCCAGTGCCTTTCGATCTAATGCCTGTCGGTCCAGTGCCTTTCGATCTTATGCCTGTCGATCCAGTGCCGTTCGATCCAGTGACTGTCGATGCAGTGCCTTTCGACCTACTGCCTGTCGGTGCAGTGCCGTTCGATCCAATGCCTGTCGGTCCAGTGCCGTTCGACGATAAAACTTTCAAAAGACGAAAATTTGATTACAATAATTTTAAAATAATCACGACTTCCCAAACTTAATACGGATGTATCTTCGAAAGGCACTGCATCGACAGTCACTAGATCGAAAGGCACTGCTCCGACAGGCAGTAGATCGAACGGCACTGGACCGACAAAAGTGTCGATCCAGTGCCATTCGATCTTATGACTTTCGATCTAATGCCGGCGCCCGCCTTTGATGGTGACAACTAGGATAAATTTTAAGAAATCTGCTAACATTAAATGAATAATGATTACTTTGAATTAAATCCATGATTCCCATAATTCCCTCACTGATCTCGTCCAATGACATCCTCGTCTGTTTGTGGTCTCATTACCCCCTCTTGAGTGTTCGACAGGCATTCCCCAGGCATACTCCCACATCGCCACTCCGGAAGGCCTTACAAACACATATGCATGCGATGTCGCTTCCCTCACCCCCACATCGCCGCTCCAGAGGGCCATGCAAACACAGGTGCGGTGTCGCTTCCCTCACCCCCACATCGCCGCTCCAGAGGGCCATGCAAACACAGGTGCGGTGTCGCTTCCCTCACCCCCACATCGCCGCTCCAGAGGGCCATGCAAACACATGTGCGGTGTCGCTTCCCTCACCCCCACATCGCCGCTCCAGAGGGCCATGCAAACACATGTGCGGTGTCGCTTCCCTCACCCCCACATCGCCGCTCCAGAGGGCCATGCAAACACAGGTGCGGTGTCGCTTCCCTCACCCCCACATCGCCGCTCCAGAGGGCCATGCAAACACATGTGCGGTGTCGCTTCCCTCACCCCCACATCGACGCTCCAGAGGGCCATGCAAACACATGTGCGGTGTCGCTTCCCTCACCCCCACATCGCCGCTCCAGAGGGCCATGCAAACACATGTGCGGTGTCGCTTCCCTCACCCCCACATCGCCGCTCCAGAGGGCCATGCAAACACATGTGCGGTGTCGCTTCCCTCACCCCCACATCGCCGCTCCAGAGGGCCATGCAAACACAGGTGCGGTGTCGCTTCCCTCACCCCCACATCGCCGCTCCAGAGGGCCATGCAAACACATGTGCGGTGTCGCTTCCCTCACCCCCACATCGCCGCTCCAGAGGGCCATGCAAACACATGTGCGGTGTCGCAAGTGCATCGTCGTGCCCGCGGCGGCCACAGGCAAGGTTGTCCCTTTGTTAACTCCTTTCGCCCAGCACGATCGCCCGCCGCGAGTCCGTATTACACAATGATCCCTGATTAGTTTTCATTAAATTGGAAAAGTCGCAATATTGATTTATCAGTAGATTTAGTTTATAGTCGATTGTCGGGCCGGTCGTGATAACTCCAGGGCTGTTAGGGCCCCGCCGCGCCGGTCGCTGCGTTTTCGAGTGTTACAGTCGGATGGATGACGGCATAAATTGTCTTTACGACCCGACTGCGTAATACAGCACTGCTGACCTAGGGTCGTGTCACGTCACTCTATTTACTCCTGTTCTTAAGCAGCGTCAATATTTCACTTTTATCATGGATATGAAATACATAATCTTAAAAAACATCGATAAAGACAATTCATATTTTTTGTTTATATTTTATTTTTTGTGATGATTAATTAGATTTATTGCAGCTCTCTAAGTGTTACATTAAGTATTGATGACATTTAATTGTTCTATATGTGTTGTATCTAATCCATCAGTGCTGGTTTAAAGTTGTTATTGAGGAAGTCAGGGACTAAAAGACTCGACCGCATTTGTTTTACAAATAAAAAGAACTGCTTCATTTTAATTGTTTTTTCCCGTTGTAAAGCAATTAAATAAAAAAATAGTAGTGTGTAACACTCCAACACTACCCTTTCAAAGCCTCTTTTACTCTCTCGTACATAACGTATGGCGTTTTTTCATGGAGGCAATTTCGCTACTCCTTAATAATGTTCCATGTGTTATCATGTTTTCAACCGTGCAACATTGCAAGGGGTCACATACACATAATAACGGCTGCAGAACGAGCAAGCGACCCTTGAGAAAGACGGCACGCCGTGTAACTACATGTTATATCACAGATCGAGTGTCGTTATGTGTATATGTGTTATTAAACCGAGTCATGAGGCGTACTGGAACGTTGACTCGTCTACTTCACCGACCACAAATCTCAGCAACTATTACTTGCGCCACTATGTCATTAAAGATACACTTGGCTACACTCGTTAAACCTTAGGCAGAACACATATATACAGTCGTTAATTTTATAAACGCGAAGCAGTTTTTTTAACTGTATGTGGCTCTTTGTGAGTTATACGAGTACTATCATAATAAATTGTCATAACCTGTGTTAGTGGTATGCATTAGCATAAACTAATATAGCCGGTAGTTATACCGATATAATGGGAACTCCAATTTACAGTATTACGCATCTGTAAAAGGTGTATTTTGTTCCGAGAAATTAACATTGTCATAAATCCAATCTTCATTCACTACAGTAAGCCAAGAAGTAAAATTATCGGCAATCATAAGTATGATGTATGAGAGGGTTGCCAGCCACATAAGAATTTCATCTATCTCAACAATGAATTAAAATGATGTTATGAGATCTTGGAGTATTGACATCATACGTTAATTCAGTTAATCTAATCCGAGCGAGCGAGGTGTCCCGCGAGGAAACAACCATCTCCTGATAGGTTTATAGTTAACCTGAAGAGACTTTTTTGAGACCCTACCCCAAAATGTCAATAGTTTTCTACCCGAGGCAAGACTTATTTGATCTCGAACCCAACCGTTTCATACAAACAATTTTCTCAAACCTTAAGAGTTTTGGTCTTGTCATGGACCGGATAGAGTTCAATTAAGTCGTCTTAAGGTGGGGGCAGAGATTATAACTGCCAGTGTTCTAGGTTCTGCAGACGTGATTTTAAGCAGTGACAGAATAATGTTCCCGACGCATAAAATTCAGTTTTAGTCCTCTCATGGGCCGCATAATGGTCAGTGAAGTCGGACCAAGGGCATTGCCCAACGACGGATCCTGCGCGTTGGCCAACCGCACATCTGCGACATCTCGTCCGGACGTTGAGTCACGTTAGAAGTTGTAAACTGTCTGGCGAGTGTCGCAACCTAGGCACGAAGACGCACCGGCCGTCCGCGGCTCCCCCGGCCCCGCGCCCCGGGCCCCGGGCCCCGGGCAATCCGCGCGCATTATAATTTGACAAGTACGTAAAATTAGAAACATAGTAGGCGTAATTAGAAACTTTTTTAGTAAGACTCATAAGAATAGCAAAACTAATATTTTATTGTATATCTTGATTTTTAGGAAGCAACTCACGTTCCTCTTTGGATATCATTACCATTACACCATTTTTTTTGACCACGTAAAATACGTCCTCTACATCCTTATGCTAGTCACAATGAAGGGAACTCAATACACCACGTGCAAAACTGTTTGAAATTAATAAATCTGCCTTTTCAACACCACATCGAATCAGCATTCGGTTTAGTTTTTAGATTTCCATTTCAATCGAATAAATAAACAATGGTAGAGTAATATATTTGATGACATCGTATGTTTTAATAGACCATTAAAGCGCAATCAATTCTTAAATCGCGTTATCCGCGTTAACTTTGAATTCACAGGCACTGGCACTGGCACTTACAGTTTAAGGCAGAGTTGCATTTACAACTATAATGATTACTATGGTTATGATTAATTAGAATAGAACCTCACTTTACTGCCACATAAAATCTCATCAAAACTTGCCAGCAGCGGGAGTACGATAACCATAGAAAAGTGTCCACCGGAGTAATAGAAACCGTGTCGAAACCCACGTGAATAACAGAGAATCAGGGTACTCCCGGTAATAATGGAAATACACCCGGTTATTTATGGGGGAAAATAAGTGGCCCGAGCGGCGAGACCTGCTGTAGCCTACGACTAATTGCCCCTCAGCTTCCAGCGGTCAATGTAACACTAACGTAACCTGCTTCCGGCCGCCGCGCCGTCGCCGCCAGACGACGCTTCCGGAAACAGACCGGTCCTCGATAACTTGCCGCTTTAATTAACAAGCACAAGTCGGACGTTTCAGCTCGGTCAAAATACCTCTTGATCGCGTTTAAATTGCAAATGTAATGCGATACTAGAGTTTCGAGTCGTTATCGGAGTTGTGTCATTTATGCGTTCGTTATTAATTTTGTTACAACACGAAGACATTTGCAAACGAGTTTGGACGAGTGCAGTTATTTTTTGCATGCGATTCGACAACTGGTGCTAGTTAGTTATATTTTTGATTTGGCGTTTCAATGATATTTCGATATTTCATAAAACTTTGCATAGGCTTATGGTCTCTATTTCAATATTTACAGACTATATGGTCAGTAAAACATGATAAACATGAATATGCAAGATATAGACTTTACAGATACGATCTTTGAAAAACTGCGTTGTTTATAAATTTGATAGCTTCCATGGAGAACGGTCTTTTCTAAAGGATATCAGCCAGTTTACTCTGATAGTATGCCTGAATTAGTTTTCAAACACTACAAGAAAACTTTATCTTTTTGGTCCCTTAAAGTGCGTTCAGGTAATTTTCTTGTTATATGCACAATTTATTTTTTATGTATTCTATCAATTGATCTTTTAGGGGTGTTTTTGTACCTCATATTCAAAATTAAATCTTGCTGCTTCATCAGTTACATCGATTCTATTGTGTATTATAATTGAGTGGAAATCAAACTAATCCTAAAAAGAGTCTTCTGTAAAAGAGAATTCAAATTATAACTTGTGATTTTGCTGCATGGAACTGAAAACTCTATATGTTTGTACAATCGATATGTCTTTGATAATCGATTTCGTCGGTACCTTTGAATTTCTACGACAAATGTAGGTCGTATATGCATGAAAACTGTTATTATTCTATTCTTTGTTTTAAAATAGCAAATATCAGTGTTAATAAATTAATTTGCCTATATTCGCTTATACTTATTAGAATCGTTTTTAAAAAAACATAAACAATTGTTAAAATTTCAAATCAATTCTTTTCAAGTCAATCGGTATTACCATGAACACAAGAATGCCAAAACCAGGGTATTCCGGTTTTCCAACACAAATTCAATAATAAAAAAATGCAATCATACATAACTCAATTATTTATGAACTGATTTTCATAGATTCTGTGTCATTATATCGAAAATAATTCACTAACAATTATTGTTCTCGATCATATTTTTTGTAGGCCACTTGTTCATCTAGTCGATCATTCGCCTGAATTTTCAGTTCAAAGATACCTGCACAGTTCATCTGTGATACCCGTAATAAATATTTTGCGCACAAAAGGGGATGAGTCGACGTTCTGGATAACTTCAGACCGATTTCTTTAGCATTAACATTCTCTAAGATGTCGATGTGGTGCTTCGCAGGTACTTCGTGGGCACCGTGCTGCAGTTCCAGATACACCGGGCGCTGTGCAAGGCGGCGGCGCAGTCGGAGCTGAACACGGCCTACCGCCAGCCGCTGCACAAGTGCGACATCTACCGCAGCAAGGAGGCGGGCAACATCCTCAAGTATGTCTCATATTACTTCTAATATTTAAGTTTTAATTGTGTAAGTGATAAATTTTAGGACGATATAAACCCTTCTAAAGTATTTTGTAGAGGTGAATTTTAAATTTTCCTTTGTATATAACATTTTGCATGGCGGAAAGAAAACAAATCGCCATATTTTCTTTTTATCCTTGGATTCAAGGGTAATAATACATAATAATCGTAAATTCCTTTTACTGGAATTAATGACAGATTCACAAAAAAATCAGTCGATTTGGGTCGCCGGAATTGTACTCCCCGGATTTGTACCCCCCAGAAAAAACGCTACGTCATTTTGACGTCACAGGACGGGGGGTACAATTCCGGCCGCGAACTTTTAGGACGGATAAATTATTATGTATTTTAATCAAGTAACATTTCACGGTTGGCTGAACAGCTGCATACTTGATATAAATCCAATTAAACTTCTTAAGTCCGACCCCGGAATTGTACCCCCCGGATTTGTACCCCACGTGGTCAAATTCTTAAGTCCTACCCCGGATTTGTACCCCCCGTCGCCAAATCTTCAGGTCCTACCCCGGATTTGTACCCCCCGGATTTGTACCCCCTGAGCTCAAATCCAGTTTGACCGACCATGGAAATATACCGGGTCAATATTCGTTGTTGTTGTTGACTTTTTTAATTAGTTATCGTAAATCAACGGCTGTTCGTTAAATTATTGCCTAATATTATTTTACGAATATGTCTTATTACTATTATATTGTGTAATCTTATTCATCATTAAGTAGGCAGAAAATCTGTCAACAATACGTGATGAAAGTATTGGATAAAATATTGTTTTGAATATCTAAATTCATAAAAAATGTGTTAGTTTGATTATATATGTTTCACGTTTATGGTCTCGTTTTCCGTTGGACTGTTTGCCATGAAACTTGGTATAAATATGTAAAGTTTCACGGAAGAGGTTTTTAAGCCATTCATTTCGTCCTAACTCAATCGGGGGTGCAAATCCGGGGGGTACAAATCCGGGGTAGTACTTGAAGATTTGGAGACGGGGGGTACAAATCCGGGGTCGGACTTAAGAATATGACCACGGGGTGTACAAATCCGGGGGGTACAATTCCGGGGTCAGACTTAAGGGAAATAATTTAATTGCAAACCATTTAGGTGTTGATGATTTAATAATGTATTGGGGGGGGTAAATTTCCAGTCGCGGGCTGTTTCTCGAGCGATTTAGGCCCCGCCTCCTGTGACGTCAAAATGACGTAGCGTTTTTTGTGGGGGGTACAAATCCGCTACCCCGGCCCGATGACTTAAATAACATTAATCGCCACTTATTACTAAAGGAAAAATTTCTTTTTATTAATTATAAATATTTTATTATATTATTTTCTTGGTTTCAAATGTGCGCGTTCTACAACTAACATGTTTTGTCTCAAAGGGGAAAAAATTATAGAATATTGTCTTAGCTAGATTTCCATCTGTAGTTTGTAAGGGACTGAAAACTACGCCTTTTGGTCCGAGAGTTTTTTTAAACATAAAATAGGAAACGTCGTATACAAACCAATACAAACTAACAAAACGGGCTATCACGATATTTATTTATGAATCATGAATATGACAAATTATGTTACTATCGCGAACAAATGTCATTGCTGGATCTAAATCACCCAAGTAGGTCAGCGATTCGAAGGTAACGCAGGAAAACGTCGCAGTGCCTCCCCGCAACCTCCGCTCTGCAACTCTGCTTGTTCGGTTCGCAGCCGCGAACGTTTACAAGAACCGACAGCCCTTATTACAAATTGACGAATTCCGATGAGAAAGGAGCGACTGGAGGCCGGAGCGGGAACCAGTTTCCACTTCCTCCATTCCTGATTCAAAGGAGCGCATGAGTGAGGGATCAGCGGGTGTCAGGATTGGCTGATTGTGAAGTTGGACATGCGCCGCTCGTGAGTACGCTTCATCCTAAACATCGATCTCTCTCCCAAGTGGGGTGGGGGTCGGGCTTTCATAAGGGACGATACAATAAAGCCAATGAAGCTTAGGAATCATTAGGGATCTAATAAAACATAATATTCAACAAAGTTATATGCAAAATGACAACTTAGGCTCAGGTTTAAACAAAATTATCGATCGCCTAAGTTAAATCTGACAACACTCGGAATTAATTAGTTATTTAAAATTAAAATTAAGAATAACCAAAGTCATATTTTTTCGTTTTAAAATAATTCATAATCCGATTACTGTAAGAAATTAAACCAATAAAACTACTATTTCCTTTAATCGCTTATTAACGACTCTTTTTACAGTGAAATATATATTTTACTGTAGGCTGCAAAAGCAACACCAAAAATGATCGCATTGGTAACATATTGATACAAACACAAATGGGTAGAAAATAATTTTTTAACAAATTAGAATCCCGCACGTGCTCGGATTTACTGTATATAAAAATGATATTTTATTACGTGTGTAAATCCCGATGATTTTCGTTTTTTGTCATGACCATTCTTTGAAAATGTCATTCGTAGAAGCTTTTACTTAGGAAACTATATATATACAACTAGCTAATGGTAACTCACCTGTTTAAATAAACATGTGATTAGTTTTTGTGAAACCTTCTCCACTAAATTTTACTACTGTATACAAACTGCCAACGGTTTCCAACTCCATAAACTTCAAATATAATATCAACATCTACTTTTATGAATATAGATTAAGCAAGGGAGATTTTTGAGTATAAACTAAGGGCGTTTGGCAAATCGCGGGATGAGAGAAGAAGACTCAAATTGAACGACATCGAACATGCCATGCATGTAACAATGGCATTACAGTTACATGCCATTTAAAAAGCATCGGGATCTAAAGTCGCCTGCTTGAATACATTAAAACATGTGGTAGATGCTGCTTGATTCAGAACCATGTGCTAGGTATTAAAATATGGCATTTCTAAAAACTATTCAGTTTACCGAAGTATTTAGTTTAAGAAGTAGATAATTCTTATTAGGATAAAGAAGGGTCATTTAATTTAGATTTTACCTTTTTATGATTAGGGCCTTTCAGCCCCTTGAAGACACTAGTTGTTTACTATTTCATAATCATCGATTCAAAATATATATATAATTTTTACATCAAGAATCTGTCCCGTCTGCAGCGAATAGTGTACCTCGTTTAAGGAAGATTTAGAATTGCAGCCACATTCCTAAACCGCTTTGTGACGTGACGAGATAGAACGTATGTAAGAAAAATGCGAGTGTGTTGCGAGGTCCTTCGGGATAGCGGGACACAGGAAGGGGAAGAGGACATGCGACCGGTATTACACAACAACTTAATTGTTTAAACTACTTTCAGTTTCGGCCGTAACACCATTAGTCGTTTCATCACCTCTTTTTCGGTGAATTTAGACTGTGTAATAATCTCATAATATAGAATTCATATCCAGCAGCACAGTTTTAGGCATTTACAATGAAGTATATATAAATAAATTTTAATCATATATGCATTTTTAATTATAAATAATCGCTCACTCGTCAATAATTCATAACTAACAGTATAGTATTAAAGCTTAAGGCTTAAAGCTTATTAAGAGGTAAAAAGTTTTTTAGGATTATCATCAGAACGGAAAAAAATCCATTGCTACCAAACGTCATCGATGCTGCAGTACATCGAACTGACTGAGGGGCCATTTTCTTACAGCCTTATACCAACAGACACGATTTTCGATTTTATGAAGCAAACTTCTCTAGGGACATATAAACACTTTTAGATGTATTTTGGATAGAAAATTTACAGGTAATACTTTCCCCTCGATTTTACTGCTCAATGTATAAATTATGTTAAATGGTTCCTTCCGCATGCGGTCTAAAGTAAGTGAAGAAGGTAAGAAGGCACAAATTCAAAAATTATTGCAGTTTTAGGATTACGCTTTCTTACGCAGGAACTATTTTACTCCATCGCATGAGAAGAAAATAATCCCTGGATACCATAGTCAAGGATATTAGTCTTCGAACTTGAACCCTGTGAAAAAAACAATACACTCATTTGTCACATGTAAACTATGCAAAAAAATATGGGGAATGGGGGACTGTTCTTGTTGATCACTCATCTAATGCTAGAGCTTTAACAATATAAATGAAAATAGGAAGAACCAATGGGACAAATAAAAGTGTAAAAAGGTTTGCTTTTTCCTTTGGAAAGCAGGCTTTAAATATCTGCGTCACTTTTAAAGACATTTTCTGTGCCAGCCTCTTTGCCATACAAGCGGCGAATATGTGCACTCATCAGATGTCAAGGGGGGATTTTCTCTTTGCCATACAAGCGGCGAATATGTGCTCTCATCAGATGTCAAGGGGGATTTTCTCTTTGCCATACAAGCGGAATATGTGCACTCATCAGATGTCAAGGTGGAATTTTCTCTTTGCCATACAAGCGGCGAATATGTGCTCTCATCAGATGTCAAGGGGGATTTTCTCTTTGCCATACAAGCGGAATATGTGCACTCATCAGATGTCAAGGGGGAATTTTCTCTTTGCCATACAAGCGGCGAATATGTGCTCTCATCAGATGTCAAGGGGGATTTTCTCTTTGCCATACAAGCGGAATATGTGCACTCATCAGATGTCAAGGGGGGATTTTCTCTTTGCCATACAAGCGACGAGCATGTGCATTCATCAGATGTTGAGGGGGGGTTCCTTGTGTCCTGCACGCGGCGAACATGCGCATTCAGGAAGAGGAAGCTGCTGCGTTATTAGACATATTACAAAATAACTCGCACTTTAGCTCGCCAGGGCACTCCCGGCCTCAGTGCGGCAATTCATTAAATAACTATAATAGCTCACTGGTTTCCATCGCAGCTAACACGATCATGCAGTGCTGCACGTGTTTAGGGGCCTTGTAAAGTTATTGTGTTACATGAAAAGGGTTAAATGGTGGACATTGAGTTAATGAATCTAATTTTCTTCCTAATGAACATTTTCAACCAGGATGTAAGTTACAAAGATCTGTCACATAAACCTTTTACATATACCATAGTAAAATTTAGTTTTTGTTTTACCTTATGCTAAAACTCAAACGCTAATGATGAGGTTACAACCGGGGCTTCGATAGCTTTCGTCAAAAATAACTTCCGTCACTGATAATTTTTTTAAACGAGCAGAGAAATATTTAAGATTGAAGTAAAAAGTAAAAATAAGAATTATTTTTGTGACAACAACTCTTGTTGGGCTGAGATTTGCTCAAAGAAGGTCATCTAGCTTTACTGAAATTGAAGTTTTAAATTATTCGTCAAAACTCCGCCTTAATGCAGAGTGAATATGTTAGTAGGTAACTGCCTTTTTGAAATGCTTTGGAGATTCTAATCTCTGTAGCTAAATCCAGTCAGTGCCGAGTGAAAAAATCTAAATTTTTTGGATACTTTTCCCGTAAACTTGTAGGAAACTAAATATCTCACTAACTCACTCATCTCATGTAGATTACTGCAAATTTTATTCTATCAGGCTTTAAAAGAACCATGTACCAAACTTGAGGCGGACTACCGTGGTCAATTATATTTAACAAATGTTTCTTTGTTCCCATGCGCATTTAGTTACCTTCGAGCGCTGTTTTAATTTATTCCTTATATGATATACGTTCATGCGTATTGTAAAATAACGACTTAGACATGTGTCAGGTGCATGCGGTGTAATAGGAGCAGACTAACCATAAAAGAAAAGTGGAATGCTACGATGCTGTCACGGTCAACCACTGAAGTAAGGGTGAAATAATTGCTTTTTACTCTCAGGAATTCGCCATTAGTTACATTTGTGACGTGTGTTGACGAGGAAAAAAATAAGGACACGTTTACTTTTTATGATTGTTTATTTATTTTTTGCAATCCAATTAGAAAAGTGTACAAGTTACGGAAAGTGTCGATTTTCAACGTTAAAAGGATTATACAATCCATTTTTCAAGATAAAAAGGGGAATTCGTCACGGAAATTTTTTGTCTTAATAAGAAATAGGACTTAAACTGTTTTAAAAATAAAGAATAATACAAACAAAAATAACGACATAAGGCAAGAACCTTCCGAGAATTTAACGTAAGAGAAGGTTGCAATCAAACAGAACTATAAGCTTACTAAAATAAGGTTGTCACTATTATCATCAGATTTCCTTGACACTAGGTAGATATTTTATTTTCTATAACTTGATATGGCAAGATATTTGGGGGAATAAATTGGAATTCCTATCCCTATTTTTTGGGGGCTTTAAGTCTAAAATTTTGGTTTATTGGGTCTTAAATGGTTAATTTAAGCCCCTTGAGATTTAAATTCGCTCCCAACGTACTAGTTTCGGATTGACGACGGAGTTGTTGATAGCCTCGTGCATTTTATTATATTCGAAAATCAATCTAGGAAGTAAGACATGGATAAAACTACAAAAAACATTTGGGCGTGGAACGTAAGTGAGGTTCTAATTACAAAACATAAGTTTGGAAGTCGAACGAAGGAGAAGGTGCCAAGCAAACAAAATAGGGCTCTGATGTAAAAAAGGTGCCTCAGGAATCACACATTTGCGTATTAGTAATAAAAATACGTTAGTGGTAAAACATTTCGCGCTTTTTTTCCTCCCAAAAGACCAGTGACAACTTTAAAATCTCACACCTTCTTAACTGCAGAGACCAAAAAGCTTGTTTGACCTAATGAATCAGTCGGAAGTTACATAACCTTTGATAATGAGTCCTTAAGGTTAAAAAACAACACCTTTTATTCGTTGCATAATATACTCCATTTCTTCAGGTTCGGAGTGATTAGGAAACCGTGTGCGTCGATGCGGTCTCGCCAAGACTGGTTTTTTCCTCGCGAGATCCATTTTCCTGAAAGCCGGTGACAGGATTGTGGGTTTTTGCCCCAGGAGGGCAGGAAGTGCGGCACGAGTCTCCAGAAGTTCGGAAGAACCTCCGGCGGCGCAGGAAAGTACTTGTAATCGCGCGGTCCGGTCGACGAACTTGACCAGGCCGTGATGTAACTTAGCGGTCACCTACACAACATAAACACCGTCCCCTCCGTCGCTCCCTCTCTCTCTCTCTCTCTCTCTCTCTCTCTCTCTCTCTCTCTCTCTCTCTCTCTCTCTCTCTCTCTCTCTCTCTCTCTCTCTCTCTCTCTCTCTCTCTCCTCTCTCTCTCTCTCTCTCTCACTCCCCCTCCCTCTGTCGCTCTCCTGGTTTACTACGAGTATTACTCCCGAATGTGTCACGCGTCGGCATTGTGAGTACACCAGACGAAATTCAATTCCAATTCTAGAAATGCTGTATGGTAATTTGGCCAATATTGACCTCCCGTTTCCGCGGTATTCATCTTATCTAAAATATTGCTTTGTTGTATTTTTTTTGGTTTTCAATGCAAGATAAAATAGGTAAAAGTTACAAGTAAAACGGATGAGAATTTCTTGGATAAAGTTTGTGGGAAAAAAGCGTGAAATAAAGTTGTCTAAGCTTTCATAAATAAAGCGATTTGCAATGACGGTGTCTATTAATTTTGGAGTTTTTAACAGCGTACTCATGTGTACGTTGGCCATAGAAGAGTTATAGATAATCTTTTACTTAATTTTTTTTTTGAATAATATTCTATATATTTTAAAGTTTAATTTTTCCCAGCTTAGAATTGTGATTATTAATTGTAACGAACAGTAACTTTATGGTTACAAAAACTTAGTTTCAGCCTAGATTTTTCGGTTATATTATTTATCAAGCTGTGAGAAACGTCAGTATATTTGATAAATAGAACTGGCAATCCTCAACAACAGCTTTAATAATAGGCTATAATTAATCAATTGGAAAGCCGAATCTAAATAGGAAGATATGACATAGGTCATTTAACTAAAGTTAAACATAATTTGCAATATAAACCTTATGCAAAAGAAAACTTAACCAATTTAAGACTTAATATAACCCTTTTAGACTAGTAGCCAATTTTGTAGGTGACCAAGTTATAACTAAACACATTAAGTTCCTTTCAATGCCGTTAGTAAATATATGCTGATACAATGTCGTTGCTCACATTTCCAAAACTTTATAATCTAAAAGAATTTGCATCATAGGCCCAAGCTGGTCCCAACGGTCCTATGTCACTGTTTTTTTTCGTCTATGGGTCAGTCAAGTACCAAGTCGTGTAGTACTTATAAAAGTAAAAAATTTCCGATGTTTAAGGATCAAGGGAGAATAATCGGAGCTTTCCTTAATATCATTAATGCAATGCGCTATGTGGAGGGTGATCATAGCCAAATAACAGTATTGACTATTTTTTGCCAACTCAAGGCAACGAAGACAATATTGAAGTTCTTCAACAAACTTTATATCCAATAAAATCTATAAATAAGTGTATACATTTTTGATTTAAAAGTTACATGGTGATAGGTACTGGGACCAGGATGCCAGCGTATCGGGCTGTCAAGCCCGATTCCTTGTTGTAAGTTAAATTTTCAGGTTTAACGCTCTGAACAACGACAATGAATCAGGAGATATTTACAAATAAAATTTAAAGAAACTTTGTGAGTTCAGTTACTACATATGGCCAAAGATTTTAATGTTGAAACGTGGCCTTATAAAACTAGTTTTTCTTTTACGTGTAGAGAAAATTTATAACTGTAACAGTGATCTCACATAACAGGATGTTGGGTGTTTTTTTCAACTAAAATTTTAAATTGCATGATTAAATCTATTGTTAAAGCCAAATATTTTGGGAGACTAAATTGTGAATATTGTTGTTTTCTTTTGAGGCTTTTGTGAAATTTTTAAACGCATAGTTATTATTATAAGCCTGATATTTTGGGAGTCAGAATTGTCCATTTTGTTATTTTCTCACATCATTTGTGTTTCTGAATGGATGGTCAAGTTTGGGCCTGCTATTAAACGCCTGATATTTCAGGGGACAAAGTTTTCCATTTAGTTCTTTTCTCACAACTTTTGTACGTTATAATTACCTTTAATCAAGTACGCATACCTGCACGATAAAAAAATTCTTAAAATGACGAAATCCTCGGTCCACGATAACTTGAGTCCACCCTTCACCCTTCGCGACAAACTCCCTTTCCCTCTCGCATAACAAACGATCGCAGGCGCACGATAAACTGCTGTAATGAGACCGGTTATTAAAATGGAAATCGGTCGATCGGAGCTGAAATGAGTTCCGTTCATCAGCTAGCAGCTAGACCCGCGACCCACGTCATGTACTCTGTACGCTCCACACGCGCCGCCCGCCGATACAGCTAGACCCGCGACCTACGCTATGTACTCTGTACACTCCACACGCGCCGCCCGCCGATACAGCTAGACCCGCGACCCACGTCATGTACTCTGTACGCTCCACACGCGCCGCCCGCCGATACAGCTAGACCCGCGACCCACGTCATGTACTCTGTACGCTCCACACGCGCCGCCCGCCGATACAGCTAGACCCGCGACCTACGCTATGTACTCTGTACACTCCACACGCGCCGCCCGCCGATACAGCTAGACCCGCGACCCACGTCATGTACTCTGTACGCTCCACACGCGCCGCCCGCCGATACAGCTAGACCCGCGACCTACGCTATGTACTCTGTACACTCCACACGCGCCGCCCGCCGATACAGCTAGACCCGCGACCCACGTCATGTACTCTGTACGCTCCACACGCGCCGCCCGCCGATACAGCTAGACCCGCGACCTACGCTATGTACTCTGTACACTCCACACGCGCCGCCCGCCGATACAGCTAGACCCGCGACATACGCTATGTACTCTGTACACTCCACACGCGCCGCCCGCCGATACAGCTAGACCCGCGACCCACGTCATGTACTCTGTACGCTCCACACGCGCCGCCCGCCGATACAGCTAGACCCGCGACCTACGCTATGTACTCTGTACACTCCACACGCGCCGCCCGCCGATACAGCTAGACCCGCGACATACGCTATATACTCTGTACACTCCACACGCGCCGCCCGCAGATACAGCTAGACCCGCGACCCACGCTATGTGCTCTGTACGGTCCACACGCGCCGCCCGCAGATACAGCTAGACCCGCGACCTACGCTATGTGCTCTGTACGGTCCACACGCGCCGCCCGCAGATACAGCTAGACCCGCGACCCACGCTATGTGCTCTGTACGGTCCACACGCGCCGCCTGCCGATACAGCTAGACCCGCGACCCACGCTATGTGCTCTGTACGCTCCACACGCGCCGCCCGCAGATACAGCTAGACCCGCGACCTACGCTATGTGCTCTGTACGGTCCACACGCGCCGCCCGCAGATACAGCTAGACCCGCGACCCACGCTATGTGCTCTGTACGGTCCACACGCGCCGCCCGCAGATACAGCTAGACCCGCGACCCACGCTATGTGCTCTGTACGCTCCACACGCGCCGCCCGCAGATACAGCTAGACCCGCGACCCACGCTATGTGCTCTGTACGGTCCACACGCGCCGCCCGCAGATACAGCTAGACCCGCGACCCACGCTAAGTGCTCTGTACGCTCCACACGCGCCGCCCGCAGATACAGCTAGACCCGCGACCCACGCTATGTGCTCTGTACGGTCCACACGCGCCCCCCGCCGATACAGCTAGACCCGCGACCCACGCTATGTGCTCTGTACGCTTCACACGCGCCGCCCGCAGATACAGCTAGACCCGCGACCTACGCTATGTGCTCTGTACGGTCCACACGCGCCGCCCGCAGATACAGCTAGACCCGCGACCTACGCTATGTGCTCTGTACGGTCCACACGCGCCGCCCGCAGATACAGCTAGACCCGCGACCCACGCTATGTGCTCTGTACGGTCCACACGCGCCGCCCGCAGATACAGCTAGACCCGCGACCTACGCTATGTGCTCTGTACGCTCCACACGCGCCGCCCGCAGATACAGCTAGACCCGCGACCTACGCTATGTGCTCTGTACGGTCCACACGCGCCGCCCGCAGATACAGCTAGACCCGCGACCCACGCTATGTGCTCTGTACGCTCCACACGCGCCGCCCGCAAATACAGCTAGACCCGCGACCTACGCTATGTGCTCTGTACGGTCTACACGCGCCGCCCGCCGATACAGCTAGACCCGCGACCCACGCTATGTGCTCTGTACGCTCCACACGCGCCGCCCGCAGATACAGCTAGACCCGCGACCTACGCTATGTGCTCTGTCCGGTCTACACGCGCCGCCCGCCGATACAGGTAGACCCGCGACCCACGCTATGTGCTCTGTACGGTCCACACGCGCCGCCCGCAGATACAGCTAGACCCGCGACCCACGCTATGTGCTCTGTACGGTCCACACGCGCCGCCCGCCGATACAGCTAGACCCGCGACCTACGCTATGTGCTCTGTACGCTCCACACGCGCCGCCCGCCGATACAGCTAGACCCGCGACCCACGCTATGTGCTCTGTACGGTCCACACGCGCCGCCCGCCGATACAGCTAGACCCGCGACCTACGCTATGTGCTCTGTACGGTCCACATGCGCCGCCCGCCGATACAGCTAGACCCGCGACCTACGCTATGTGCTCTGTACACTCCACACGCGCCGCCCGCCGATACAGCTAGACCCGCGACCTACGTTACTCTGTACACTCCACACGCGCCGCCCGCCGATACAACTAGACCCACGACCTACGCTATGTGCTCTGTACACTCCACACGCGCCGCCCGCCGATACAGCTAGACCCGCGACCTACGCTGTGTGCTCTGTACGCTCCACACGCGCCGCCCGCCGATACAGCTAGACCCGCGACCTACGCTATGTGCTCTGTACGCTCCAAACGCCCCGCCCGCCGATACAGCTAGACCCGCGACCTACGCTATGTGCTCTGTACGGTCCACACGCGCCGCCCGCAGATACAGCTAGACCCGCGACCCACGATATGTGCTCTGTACGGTCCACATGCGCCGCCCGCCGATACAGCTAGACCCGCGACCTACGCTGTGTGCTCTGTACGGTCCACACGCGCCGCCCGCAGATACAGCTAGACCCGCGACCTACGCTATGTGCTCTGTACGGTCCACATGCGCCGCCCGCCGATACAGCTAGACCCGTGGCCCACGCTATGTGCTCTGTACGGTCCACACGCGCCGCCCGCAGATACAGCTAGACCCGCGACCCACGCTATGTGCTCTGTACGGTCCACACGCGCCGCCCGCAGATACAGCTAGACCCGCGACCCACGCTATGTGCTCTGTACGGTCCACACGCGCCGCCCGTCGATACAGCTAGACCCGCGACCCACGCCATGTACTCTGTACGCTCCACACGCGCCGCCCGCCGATACAGCCAGACCCGCGACCCACACTATGTGCTCTGTACGGTCCACACGCGCCGCCCGCCGATACAAATCAAAAATCAAATTAAATCAAATCAAGTTTATTTCGCAAATAACCATTACAAAATTTACATAGCACATAAAAGAAATTAGTCCCCACATAAGCCACATTGGCTTGTGCGTGGGTGACGAGTTCTTTATGAGGAAATGAGTGCATTCTTAGAGTTACATTAGAGAGAAATTACATTAAATATGGATAAAAATTGGTAAGTTATAAATAGGCCTATTATGAAAAAAAGGGACAGTGACAGACAAACGTTAATTTGTTTTATAATAAGAGGTGAAGGTAAAGATAAAATTAGAAAGAAATAATCATAATATAAGTAATCCTAAAATAACCACAAGATACGTTGGAGGCGTCATTAGAGTTATAGTTAAAATTAAAATTAAAGCAGAATAATAAACGGTACTTAATGAAAAAAAATTATATATTCTATTATTTTAGAGGCGAACAGTAAGAGATGAAGCAAGGACGGTTTGACAAGTAAGTTAGTTATATATGTTAATGTTAATGTTAAGCGTCTGAAGGAGATATATAGTTAAGTAGAGGTCAAAGTAGAGGGTACAGTCCAAGGAACAGCCAGGAGGGATGCTGAGTAGTCGGGTCCGACCTCTAACAGCCAGGCAGTGACGCGCTTTTTATACACCGCCAACGTAACCTGCGGGTTTATTAAATCAATAGGAATTCTTCTAACTAATAAGTTTGCTGCATAAATGGCATTTGTAAAGTTAATAGATTTTATAACTCTTGGAATCCGCAGGCCGAGCTGGACAGCGCTCCTCGTCGCGTAATCATGTTCGGTTGGTGTTAAGACCAAGTCCCCATGCGAAAAGGTGTAGACCAGAATAGATTTGATATACAATTGTCTTAGAGAAAGTAGACCTGATTCTTTAAATAATAAGGAAGAGGAGAAGCGTCTGTTCTTTTTCATAGCTGCCTTAATAATTGTTTTTTGGACTACAGAGAGAGGTTCAATAATATTTTGGAAGGAATTTCCCCACACCAGAATTCATACTGCAGCAATGATTGCGCATGGGCGTAATACACTATTTTAATTTCATCAAGTGATAAAAATTTATTAAGTTGATAAAAAACAAATATTAGTTTTCTAAGTTTTGCTTTTAACATTGCAACGTTTTTATCCCACCTTAGCTTTGAATCAATTATAATACCCAAATATTTGTACTGATCTACCCTTTCCACTGCGGGACAACCACAAGAGGCCCCGGCCAAACCACCGCACGAGTGCACGACAAGGTTAAGATCTGCGGGCGGCTCACCCGCGGGGCGCAGCGCGATGGGCATACACTTTGTTTTTGAGAGATTCATTGTTAAAATATTTTGGTCAAACCAACTCTTGATAATGGTGAGTTCCCTAGTAGCAATTCTAAAAACATCATCCCACCTACTTCCCTCAAATACTACCAGCGTGTCATCTGCAAAAAGTTGTATTTTTCCAGTTATATTTAAATGTTTCAGGTTATTTATGTATATTAAAAACAGTACAGGTCCAAGAGTCCTGCCTTGAACAACACCATAATCAACCATCCTTGGGTCACTTACAATTTTGTTTAAAGATACAATCTGTTTGCGGTCCGTTAAATAACTTTTAAACCAGCTAAGTGCCATGCCGCGCACCCCAATGCATTCTAACTTGGAAAAAAGAATATTCCTGTCGATTGAGTCGAATGCTTTGGCAAGATCAATGAATACCAATAAAGTTTTCTTTGATTTGTTAATATTTTCCATCAAAACGTTAGAGAAGGTAAAAAGAGCACCAGTAGTATTTTTATCCCTCCTGAAACCAAATTGAGAATTTGAAATAAGGTCGTTGTGCTCTAGAAATTCTTGAAGTTGATATTTAACACATTTCTCAAGAACCTTAGACAGTACACTGAGCAGAGAGATTGGCCTGTGATTGTTCATATCTGATTTACTTTTAGCTTTATGAATAGGGATGACTTTAGCAGTTTTAAATTTGTTTGGAAAAACTCCAGTAGTAATACTAAGATTAACTATATGTTTAACCGGCAAAAGCAAACAGTCAATGTGCTTTTTTAAGAATATTACACTAAATTCATCAACCCCCGGGGCGGAGCCGCCACGCATCTCCTGTACGCACCTCACTATCTGACTATCAGAGACCGGCTCCAACCGAAACTCGAGATCGACTCTGTGCGCGGCGTCGTCGACCACCGGCGGACCGGAAGGAGGCGGCAAACTCTGTGCCAGATTTTGTCCAACTTTAGAGAAGAAATCATTAAACGAGTTTGCTACACCTCGGACCTCCTCTTCATCGGGACGAGAACCGCCCAAGAAATGCTTAATAGGAAAACTATTTATGTTCGTTTTAAGGCCACTACACTCTTTAATTGTACGCCAAAACAATTTTGGATTGCCAGACGCTTTCAAAATTTGTTCTTTGTAGTATAAAAATTTTGCCTTTTTTATTTTTTTAAATAGATCATTTCTAAAAGAGTGAAAATAAGTTTTTAAATTGTCATTAAAAGGTCGTTTTTTTAAAAGTTTACTTAATTTATCACGTTTTCTAATGCCATGAATTAAATCTAACGATATCCAAGGTTTTATTTTCTTATATCGAGTAGAAAACTTCTTATTGCAGACAGAGTTTAATTTTATGCTATCGAATATATTGAAAAATATATCACAACTCGTGTTTGGATACAGCTAGACCCGCGACCTACGCTGTGTGCTCTGTACGCTCCACACGCGCCGCCCGCCGATACAGCAAGACCCGCGACCTAAGCTATGTGCTCTGTACGCTCCACACGCGCCGCCCGCCGATACAGCTATACCCGCGACCTACGCTGTGTGCTCTGTACGGTCCACACGCGCCGCCCGCAGATACAGCTAGACCCGCGACCTACGCTGTGTGCTCTGTACGCTCCACACGCGCCGCCCGCAGATACAGCTAGACCCGCGACCTACGCTATGTGCTCTGTACGCTCCACACGCGCCGCCCGCCGATACAGCTAGACCCGCGACCTACGCTGTGTGCTCTGTACGGTCCACACGCGCCGCCCGCAGATACAGCTAGACCCGCGACCTACGCTATGTGCTCTGTACGGTCCACATGCGCCGCCCGCCGATACAGCTAGACCCGTGGCCCACGCTATGTGCTCTGTACGGTCCACACGCGCCGCCCGCAGATACAGCTAGACCCGCGACCCACGCTATGTGCTCTGTACGGTCCACACGCGCCGCCCGCAGATACAGCTAGACCCGCGACCCACGCTATGTGCTCTGTACGGTCCACACGCGCCGCCCGTCGATACAGCTAGACCCGCGACCCACGCCATGTACTCTGTACGCTCCACACGCGCCGCCCGCCGATACAGCCAGACCCGCGACCCACACTATGTGCTCTGTACGGTCCACACGCGCCGCCCGCCGATACAAATCAAAAATCAAATTAAATCAAATCAAGTTTATTTCGCAAATAACCATTACAAAATTTACATAGCACATAAAAGAAATTAGTCCCCACATAAGCCACATTGGCTTGTGCGTGGGTGACGAGTTCTTTATGAGGAAATGAGTGCATTCTTAGAGTTACATTAGAGAGAAATTACATTAAATATGGATAAAAATTGGTAAGTTATAAATAGGCCTATTATGAAAAAAAGGGACAGTGACAGACAAACGTTAATTTGTTTTATAATAAGAGGTGAAGGTAAAGATAAAATTAGAAAGAAATAATCATAATATAAGTAATCCTAAAATAACCACAAGATACGTTGGAGGCGTCATTAGAGTTATAGTTAAAATTAAAATTAAAGCAGAATAATAAACGGTACTTAATGAAAAAAAATTATATATTCTATTATTTTAGAGGCGAACAGTAAGAGATGAAGCAAGGACGGTTTGACAAGTAAGTTAGTTATATATGTTAATGTTAATGTTAAGCGTCTGAAGGAGATATATAGTTAAGTAGAGGTCAAAGTAGAGGGTACAGTCCAAGGAACAGCCAGGAGGGATGCTGAGTAGTCGGGTCCGACCTCTAACAGCCAGGCAGTGACGCGCTTTTTATACACCGCCAACGTAACCTGCGGGTTTATTAAATCAATAGGAATTCTTCTAACTAATAAGTTTGCTGCATAAATGGCATTTGTAAAGTTAATAGATTTTATAACTCTTGGAATCCGCAGGCCGAGCTGGACAGCGCTCCTCGTCGCGTAATCATGTTCGGTTGGTGTTAAGACCAAGTCCCCATGCGAAAAGGTGTAGACCAGAATAGATTTGATATACAATTGTCTTAGAGAAAGTAGACCTGATTCTTTAAATAATAAGGAAGAGGAGAAGCGTCTGTTCTTTTTCATAGCTGCCTTAATAATTGTTTTTTGGACTACAGAGAGAGGTTCAATAATATTTTGGAAGGAATTTCCCCACACCAGAATTCATACTGCAGCAATGATTGCGCATGGGCGTAATACACTATTTTAATTTCATCAAGTGATAAAAATTTATTAAGTTGATAAAAAACAAATATTAGTTTTCTAAGTTTTGCTTTTAACATTGCAACGTGTTTATCCCACCTTAGCTTTGAATCAATTATAATACCCAAATATTTGTACTGATCTACCCTTTCCACTGCGGGACAACCACAAGAGGCCCCGGCCAAACCACCGCACGAGTGCACGACAAGGTTAAGATCTGCGGGCGGCTCACCCGCGGGGCGCAGCGCGATGGGCATACACTTTGTTTTTGAGAGATTCATTGTTAAAATATTTTGGTCAAACCAACTCTTGATAATGGTGAGTTCCCTAGTAGCAATTCTAAAAACATCATCCCACCTACTTCCCTCAAATACTACCAGCGTGTCATCTGCAAAAAGTTGTATTTTTCCAGTTATATTTAAATGTTTCAGGTTATTTATGTATATTAAAAACAGTACAGGTCCAAGAGTCCTGCCTTGAACAACACCATAATCAACCATCCTTGGGTCACTTACAATTTTGTTTAAAGATACAATCTGTTTGCGGTCCGTTAAATAACTTTTAAACCAGCTAAGTGCCATGCCGCGCACCCCAATGCATTCTAACTTGGAAAAAAGAATATTCCTGTCGATTGAGTCGAATGCTTTGGCAAGATCAATGAATACCAATAAAGTTTTCTTTGATTTGTTAATATTTTCCATCAAAACGTTAGAGAAGGTAAAAAGAGCACCAGTAGTATTTTTATCCCTCCTGAAACCAAATTGAGAATTTGAAATAAGGTCGTTGTGCTCTAGAAATTCTTGAAGTTGATATTTAACACATTTCTCAAGAACCTTAGACAGTACACTGAGCAGAGAGATTGGCCTGTGATTGTTCATATCTGATTTACTTTTAGCTTTATGAATAGGGATGACTTTAGCAGTTTTAAATTTGTTTGGAAAACTCCAGTAGTAATACTAAGATTAACTATATGTTTAACCGGCAAAAGCAAACAGTCAATGTGCTTTTTTAAGAATATTACACTAAATTCATCAACCCCCGGGGCGGAGCCGCCACGCATCTCCTGTACGCACCTCACTATCTGACTATCAGAGACCGGCTCCAACCGAAACTCGAGATCGACTCTGTGCGCGGCGTCGTCGACCACCGGCGGACCGGAAGGAGGCGGCAAACTCTGTGCCAGATTTTGTCCAACTTTAGAGAAGAAATCATTAAACGAGTTTGCTACACCTCGGACCTCCTCTTCATCGGGACGAGAACCGCCCAAGAAATGCTTAATAGGAAAACTATTTATGTTCGTTTTAAGGCCACTACACTCTTTAATTGTACGCCAAAACAATTTTGGATTGCCAGACGCTTTCAAAATTTGTTCTTTGAAGTATAAAAATTTTGCCTTTTTTATTTTTTTAAATAGATCATTTCTAAAAGAGTGAAAATAAGTTTTTAAATTGTCATTAAAAGGTCGTTTTTTCAAAAGTTTACTTAATTTATCACGTTTTCTAATGCCATGAATTAAATCTAACGAAATCCAAGGTTTTATTTTCTTATATCGAGTAGAAAACTTCTTATTGCAGACAGAGTTTAATTTTATGCTATCGAATATATTGAAAAATATATCACAACTCGTGTTTGGATACAGCTAGACCCGCGACCTACGCTGTGTGCTCTGTACGCTCCACACGCGCCGCCCGCCGATACAGCAAGACCCGCGACCTAAGCTATGTGCTCTGTACGCTCCACACGCGCCGCCCGCCGATACAGCTAGACCCGCGACCTACGCTATGTGCTCTGTGCGCTCCACACGCGCCGCCCGCCGATACAGCTAGACCCGCGACCTACGCTATGTGCTCTGTACGGTCCACACGCGCCGCCCGCCGATACAGCTAGACCCGCGACCCACGCTGTGTGCTCTGTACGGTCCACACGCGCCGCCCGCCGATACAGTTAGACCCGCGACCTACGCTGTGTGCTCTGTACGGTCCACACGCGCCGCCCGCCGATACAGGTAGACCCGCGACCTACGCTATGTGCTCTGTACGGTCCACACGCGCCGCCCGCCGATACAGGTAGACTCGCGACCTACGCTATGTGCTCTGTACGGTCCACACGCGCCGCCCGCCGATACAGCTAGACCCGCGACCCACGCTATGTGCTCTGTACGGTCCACACGCGCCGCCCGCCGATACAGCTAGACCCGCGACCCACGCTATGTGCTCTGTACGGTCCACACGCGCCGCCCGCAGATACAGCTAGACCCGCGACCTACGCTGTGTGCTCTGTACGGTCCACACGCGCCGCTCGCAAATACAGCTAGACCCGCGACCTACGCTATGTGCTCTGTACGCTCCACACGCGCCGCCCGCCGATACAGCTAGACCCGCGACCTACGCTGTGTGCTCTGTACGGTCCACACGCGCCGCCCGCAGATACAGCTAAACCCGCGACCTACGCTATGTGCTCTGTACGGTCCACACGCGCCGCCCGCAGATACAGCTAGACCCGCGAACTACGCTGTGTGCTCTGTACGGTCCACACGCGCCGCCCGCCGATACAGCTAGACCCGCGACCTACGCTGTGTGCTCTGTACGGTCCACACGCGCCGCCCGCAGATACAGCTAGACCCGCGACCTACGCTATGTGCTCTGTACGGTCCACACGCGCCGCCCGCAGATACAGCTAGACCCGCGACCTACGCTGTGTGCTCTGTACGGTCCACACGCGCCGCCCGCAGATACAGCTAGACCCGCGACCTACGCTGTGTGCTCTGTACGGTCCACACGCGCCGCCCGCCGATACAGCTAGACCCGCGACCTACGCTGTGTGCTCTGTACGGTCCACACGCGCCGCCCGCAGATACAGCTAGACCCGCGAACTACGCCGTGTGCTCTCTACGGTCCACACGCGCCGCCCGCCGATACAGCTAGACCCGCGACCTACGCCGTGTGCTCTGTACGGTCCACACGCGCCGCCCGCAGATACAGCTAGACCCGCGACCTACGCTATGTGCTCTGTACGGTCCATACGCGCCGCCCGCCGATACAGCTAGACCCGCGACCTACGCTGTGTGCTCTGTACGGTCCACACGCGCCGCCCGCCGATACAGCTAGACCCGCGACCTACGCTGTGTGCTCTGTACGGTCCACACGCGCCGCCCGCAGATACAGCTAGACCCGCGACCTACGCTATGTGCTCTGTACGGTCCACACGCGCCGCCCGCCGATACAGCTAGACTCCCGACCCACGCTATGTGCTCTGTACGGTCTACACGCGCCGCCCGCCGATACAGCTAGACCCGCGACCTACGCTATGTGCTCTGTACGCTCCACACGCGCCGCCCGCCGATACAGCTAGACCCGCGACCTACGCTATGTGCTCTGTACGGTCCACACGCGCCGCCCGCCGATACAGCTAGACCCGCGACCCACGCTATGTGCTCTGTACGGTCCACACGCGCCGCCCGCAGATACAGCTAGACCCACGACCCACGCTATGTGCTCTGTACGGTGTACACGCGCCGCCCGCCGATACAGCTAGACCCGCGACCTACGCTATGTGCTCTGTACGGTCCACACGCGCCGCCCGCCGATACAGCTAGACCCGCGACCCACGCTATGTGCTCTGTACGGTCTACACGCGCCGCCCGCAGATACAGCTAGACCCGCGACCCACGCTATGTGCTCTGTACGGTCTACACGCGCCGCCCGCAGATACAGCTAGACCCGCGACCTACGCTGTGTGCTCTGTACGGTCTACACGCGCCGCCCGCAGATACAGCTAGACCCGCGACCCACGCTATGTGCTCTGTACGGTCCACACGCGCCGCCCGCAGATACAGCTAGACCCGCGACCCACGCTATGTGCTCTGTACGGTCTACACGCGCCGCCCGCCGATACAGCTAGACCCGCGACCCACGCTATGTGCTCTGTACGGTCCACACGCGCCGCCCGCAGATACAGCTAGACCCGCGACCTACGCTGTGTGCTCTGTACGGTCTACACGTGCCGCCCGCCGATACAGCTAGACCCGCGACCTACGCTATGTGCTCTGTACGGTCCACACGCGCCGCCCGCCGATACAGCTAGACCCGCGACCCACGCTATGTGCTCTGTACTGTCTACACGCGCCGCCCGCCGATACAGCTAGACTCCCGACCTACGCTATGTGCTCTGTACGGTCCACACGCGCCGCCCGCCGATACAGCTAGACCCGCGACCTACGCTGTGTGCTCTGTACGGTCTACACGCGCCGCCCGCCGATACAGCTAGACCCGCGACCTACGCTATGTGCTCTGTACGGTCCACACGCGCCGCCCGCAGATACAGCTAGACCCGCGACTTACGCTATGTGCTCTGTACGGTCCACACGCGCCGCCCGCAGATACAGCTAGACCCGCGACCCACGCTATGTGCTCTGTACGGTCTACACGCGCCGCCCGCCGATACAGCTAGACTCCCGACCTACGCTATGTACTGTACGCTCCACACGCGCCGCCCGCCGATACACTTGCATAACGTCCCGTCGTTTCACGAACGATTGACTTTCCTCGAGGGCCAATATCGCAGATGAATATCTGACGACATTTAAAAATATTATGTAACACGGGTAATGTCATTTCCGGTGATCGCGGTCGGGGTGCGCTCACCAGCAGCGATCAAAGATGCAAAGTGGCCGGAGACCAAAGAAAAAAACTGCAGGATCTGATGTGGTTTTTGGAGGGCGGGGGTATGGTCTCTCGGCGTTACTGACATTGAAATATCAACGACGCCCAAATTGTGGGTCATGAAGATTTAAATGGGATCTTAAAGTTGTGGTACACAGGAGTTTGTTTGGCCTCATGTTAAGTTTGTTACCAGTTGTACATTGAATTGAAATATTGATCTTAAACCCTGATCGCAGACTTGTTTTATGATTTGTAGGCATCCTGTTGTGTTGTAGGCACTTTAATTTGAGAGTAATTGTAATCTAGGATTTATTAGCAGGTATTTAATGCAGTATCTACATGTACATGTAGTACATTTAATGTAAGTATTTTATGTAAAAAATCGACTTATAAGTCTTTTTACTTCAAGTTTGATTTGTTTGGAGGGTTAAAAAACTCTTTGGAGAACGTTGATCATTTATCAACCATTCTGCTCATAAATTTACAAAATGAAATAACACTCCATAATCAGGAGAATACAAAATACAGTATCTGTATGTCTCTTGCACGTGCCCTTAAACCAGTTTTTGTATTAATGGATTTAATTTTAAAATTATTTGAACTGGAATTATGAGGCTTCAATTATTAATATTTACTTTTCTCAAATTTTACTCACATTTTTCAAAATCCTTGATTTTGTTGAGACAGCTATTATCCATCAACTTTACGAAAATTGATAGTGAAATAATCTATGTAAACAAACACCTGCATTCACATTTCAAGCAATGTTGTGCTCCGGTTATGTTTCTTCTATTGTTTACGTTGGTCTTAGCGGAAAATATACTGTTTTTAGGGTCTTTCAGATTTTAACAATCGCTTGTCAGAAATTATTTTGGCACGCCTATTTAAAAAAAAAATGAGATTGTGATTTATAAAACGTTTATAGTGAAATGATAAAAATTACTAGATTACTAGCAGATATACCCGCAGCTTCGCCAGCTGAAAGGATAGCTCATTTTAATTCAATTATATTATGCCTTGTGCAATTTTTAGGAGTATTTTACAAAAGGACTGATTTATTTGGGTCTTGTGCGTGCAATTAAACCCTTAAGATGCAGCTGATTATTCCACTCTAGATGAAAATGAGAAAGTGTAACGCTTCCTCTAAACATGATCCTATCATGATTAGCAAATGGTATAAACTAACTCCCTCCAATTTCCCAATACAGAGAATGAGGATAACCCGGAATATAAAACAAAGAAGACACTAAGGATGGATTTTCGACTTGACATCAATCTGAATTTAGCACGTTTTTGAAAATAAACCGAAAACTGTAAGAAAAAGTAGGAAGTAAATATCTTGGCAAAAACCTATTTCCTCAAAAAGTTTCTCGTTAAACTTTTAAATTTAATTCTTTTAGTAGATTAGTTCTCGTACCTTTTCTGTTCCCTGAAAATATTCTACAGGACTCCCATCCATAGATAGGTAAAACTAAAATAGCCGCAATTTTGAATTTTTTTGAATTAGTTATTTGTGCATCTAGGGACTAAAGTGCAACTTTTTCTCCCTGAGGGAAACTGTTGTCGCCCGATGGCGGAGCCGAGGGCGACAATTTCCCGAGGGAGAAAAATTACTTTAGTCCCGTGATGCACACAAAATTTTTCCTCCACCTACACCATTAACAATAACTAGGTATAACACTGTAACTTTACCTTCAGATGATCCTTTGCTTCAACAAACTTCATTACAATCACATAGCCTATATAAATAAATAATGCAAGGTATTTAGGCTTTAATTTTAACCATTTTATTCACACTCTTCTTTAAAAATACCCTAGGCCTAACTTATTTGTTCGCAAATATGCAGGAATATAGCCTAAACTACAGCAAACTCAAAATGGATACGCTAATACGCTGTCCTGTAGACAACGGAAACGGACGCTCGTATGCTGTGACACTCTCTTCAACATAGAGAAACAAATTGAAATCGACAGTGTTGCCATATGTTCTCACTGTCCACCGCGGCGTTGCCGGATTTCTTCCCATGTATTTCTTATGAGATCACTTTTAGTCCCATGGGACTAAAAGTAGATTACTTTTAGTCCCGTGGGACTAAAAGTAAGTAAGTAAATCCCATGGAGTATAAACTAGTACTTTAGTATTATATTCCAGGGACTAAAAGACGACTATAGATAGTAGGTGGAGGAAAAATCTATTTTAGCCGTCTGAGAAAGAATATTTTAAAACCTTTCTTTTCTTCACATCTAAAGCCTATAAAGAATAATTGTGCCAAGTTTCATGGCCAAAAGTCTTGTGGTTTTTGAGAAATCAAGCTTTGAAAGCTAAAAGTGGCCGCCATATTGTATTTTATAATATACCTTATTTAGGCATTTAGAGACAAAATATTGCAAAATCCTTTCTTAGTACGCATCTAGAGCCTGTAAGGAATATTTGTGCCGAGTTTCATGGCTCTAAGCCTTATAGCTTTTGAGAAACTGTGATCAGTCAGACAATGGGTTTTGGCTTATATATATAGATAAATCTTTAAAAAATCAGTCCATTCAGAAATATGATTTTAAAATTCATCATAGGATTAATTTCTAAATGAGGTAGGAAGATGTTTAACAGAGCGCTTTTTTCTAGCACCTGTGATGGGCGGTTGAAGAAAAATCTATAAAACGAGTTCCAATCAGTTTAACAGCCAACCTTAACAAAGATTCTATTTACAATTTATTTTCACTATATTATCGCTGTATCTAAACAACCATTCACAAATATTCCAGGAGTTTTAAGCATAAAAAATAAAACGAACTAACAAACACTGACGAAGTCGAAACTTCGCACAAAGTAAACCTCCCCTATTAAAATGTCTAAAGTCCGCGGAAATCCTTGCTGTGCTCCAACCACCGATTTCAAACCTCCATTTCCGGTCCATGTTTCTCTATACATTTTTCAAACAACACGAAAACTATAAGAGATCCGGAAAAAGTGTAAATGGTGTTTTTGTAGATAGTAAAATTTCCAATAAAATGACAATAAACATGTACAATAATTTTGAAAAATAACTGCTGATATTATTAATTCTCTAAAATGTTGTACCACTGCCTTAAGGAATAAATCAAACATTTCATGTAAAATACATCCTCGAGGAAGCGAAGCCATTTGATCTTGATGAAAAAAAATTATATTCTTATAATCTTTATACAAATTCCAGTTATCTGACACAATCGTCAAATTGGTTCACGCAATAAAAGTGTAGGTGAGCTCACAAAAAAGGAATACACTAAGAAATTTCTAAGAATATTACTATTGAGGAATGTAGAGAGAAACACGGACCAGAAATTGTTTTGTCAAGATGGCGGCTGAAGCATAGCAGGGATTACCGAGGACTTTTTACATTTTAATAAGAGAAGTCTACTTAATATCTGTGCGAAGTGTGCACTTCCTGCTAAAATTCCTGGACTTAAAGTCGAGTTACTCAGTGTTCAATATTGCGATTCTTAGAAAATTATTTTGAGGATTAATAAAAGCAGTTTATCCTTTTTTTGTTGTATGTTTTGTTGTACTTGTTTAGACTAGGACCCAGTCAATTGTACTTCTATTGAAATATGACTGGTTTGAGAATTTAAAATGACTGAGATGAACTGTGTAGCTAGTGTATATCTAACTCTAAATATATCAAATACCAACTGAATAAAAAAATTAAAAATATATTAAATATTGAATATATCAAAGACCGACTAAATCTTGAACAGAATCATTAAAAGATAGCCCAATTAAAGATCAGATGAATTCCTTCTACACAATTTTCCCTAAAGAAAATAAAAAGTGCCTTAGTGTGCGGTTCCAGGATACATAAATGCATTTTTTCCTATCAATCCGAACTTGGCCTTCTGATAAAAATAAATCATTTGCGGTTTAAATTGTTTAAATATGTTGGTAAATTGTAATCGGGATATTTAGTTATAACCAAAATTAAGAATTAAAACCTTGACATAAATAGCGAATTACAATTATGATTGTAATTATCAATTCAATTAATGAACCAGCAAATGGGAACTAGAGGTTATACGGAACCGTGCGAGTGAATCCCCCTATAACATTACATAAGCAAGCAACACACTTTTTCACTTGTCTGTTCGATTTAAAGCTGAGGAAATGTCAGACGCGTGGTTGTGTCATTGCGGCGTTCCTTTTTGCACAGGAAACCAGAAAACGGAAGTTGCAAAAAATCAGAAAGTCGCCAACGTAGAAATGTCAATCGATTCTGCTGCGACCGCATTAATTAGAGGCATTTGAATGCATTTTGAAAGGCTTTTAATCTAGGTTAAGCGATGTGGTTATTTAAATATTAATAAGCCCTCTAACCTACATAACAATTCAAAAGGAAAAGAGTTAAAATTGTCAAAAGTTTGAGTTATGTATGTTAATAAAGTAGCTTTAGAGCAGATAAAGCGTATTGATCAATAAAATAATACTATTCAAACCATATTAAATTACTAAACAATGCAAACACATTTTTGTTGCCATATTAGTTTAACTGACAACCTGACTCAGAATTTAGAAAAAAAAGATTCAAACAAGTTAAATTTTTCAAATATTTTTAAATAAAACTATTGTTTAGTTAATATGCAACTATATAGTTTCATCGACTTTATATAAAAAACCTAAACAACTTATTGAAGGGTGGGTAAAAAACATCAGAAGAAGCAAATAGACAAAAAAAATTGAAGAATTAATTAAACAGACTTCCTCCATCCTAGTTAATTTCTAAAAAGAGTTCAGAATTAAAGAGATAATCTTTAATACTCAGGCAAGAGAAATCACGTTTGTAATATTTTTCATTAAATGGCCCCCAAGGAATTATGATGATGGTTATTGTTAGACTTTGGTTAATTCGTAACTAGAAGGCGCCATCACAGATTCAATTCTTTGTACTGTATTTGGAAAGTTCATATTGATTTATGTCTAACTATACATTAGTATATTTCAAACCTAGAGCCGAAAATTAGGTTTTCAGAGTAGAAATCGTGTTGGTCAAGATATAGCCGAGAACATGGAACGATCGAAAGCTGCCAACGCCTCTCGGAGGAGGCTAATTTATAAGCTATTAAATACACTACATACAATGTTTAGGCAACTTTATGTAATTCTATGTTTGCTGTTAACAGTTACATCCATTTCAATCTTAGACTTCTTGTTATCGCAGCTGTTACTATTAGGATGTTTAAACTAAGTCTGTGATATATAATCGATTGTCATATCGATTAATTCGTTCATTCGTTCAAATAAATTTATAGCCAACGTAGGATGCAACAACTACTCATAGAGATTATTTGATTCTAAAAAAAACAATCAAACTGTATTCTAAAGACAATACATAAGCTCATGTTTTTAATAATGCAATTAGCTGCTAATTCTGCAGCTGAAAATAACATCAATTAACACTTTCGCCTAAGGGCGGAAAAGATTATCAATAGTATCTTTGCAGGTCTAGGGAGAAAAATATCAACTTAAGAACTTGACAGGATTTGTATATGGTAACGCCTGTTCACAGCACACTACGACGAAAAAATACTTCTTAAGTATAATAAGAAGAAATTTAAGTGGGAATAAGGCAAAAACGTAAAAATATATAATCTACGTCAGCTTTTGTAATATATCTTAATACGCAGAAAAATCTTTTATATTTTTACCGACGACTCAAAATAAGAGTCAGGGGTGGTTTTAGATTAAAAACTATAACGGCAGAACAGGTAATAGTGCCACTCCCTAGGACCAGAGGACCCTCAACGCTCCGGGTAGACTTTGATAAGCGCTGCACCCAAACTATCGAATCCCTCATTCTATAATATCGAATTTAGAGTCAATCACTGTCAAAATACAGTGATTGACTCTAAATAATACAAAAATTTGTGATTTGTCATGATACAAAAAAAAAAAAAACTCTAGAATATTTCATGTTCAGATGAAGTGATGGCTAGGTTAATTAGTTCATAATAATTAAAAACATGGTAGATACAGTTGCGGCACAACTCCTAATACCATTTCAACTAAAACCCACAATTTACAACAAGACATAAAACTCCCCCCCCATCAACGGCAACAGACTAGATACTAAATGTCATAGTTGCATGATACTTCTTTTTTGCATCGTGCAAGAGTCAATCCTACAACTAAGTATTCGGTATTACGGTTAACAGTTCGAATACGTACCTATGATAGTATATTATCAAAATAAATAAATTATTCGATGGTTTACTCTCGTTTAAGTTCGTTATTATAATGTATAACTGAACTGAAAACTAATCAACCATTAACTTAATAAAGTAAATAACCAAGCTTTAAATTCCTTTTATTATATTCAGTTTATTGTAATGCAGTTTTACCGCATTTGGATTAGATGTTTGATGTTTAATTTTAGTTGTATTTTTTGGTCTTGATGAAATCGAATAAACTCGATTTCGCTCGATGATGTTTTGAAGTTTGGTCGATATATCTTACTTACTTGTTACTCGTATGTTCCGTCCGTAGACTCCTTGCGGAATGTTGGACAGGGCAATGTGCCTGTAATAATAGGTCACAGGTAAAAGCAAAGAATACACTCTAGAGTGCATCCCTTTCGAAACAAAGTTTGAGGAAAATTTTGAAAAAAAGAATTTATTTAATTGGCCTTATAAAACTTTTTATTTTATAACAAAAATTTTTACCAGATACACTGTCAGTTCTTTTTTTAACTTGTTCACATTTTCTAGTGTTCTGATTTCTTGTGGAAGTGAATGAATGAGTTTTAGGCCAGCGTACTCAGGCTTCTGCTCAAAAAGTTCGAGGCGGTGATTGTTTGCAAATTGATTTTTGTGTCTTGTGTTGTAATCATGGCTTTTTGTAGGGGGCTTGATGTTTTTTTTTTTTTTTTGGCATACATGATGGATTACATCATGTACAGGCTCGGGAGGACGGTGAGAAGGCCTAGCTGACTCCCTAAAGCTGGTTCTCGGTGGCAGATGGAGAATCATCCTGATTGCCTATTTTGCAATGTAAACATTTTGTCAAGATTGCCTTTTTTGTCCTCCCACAAGACTATTGAAAGCTAATTAGCTGATCGAATAGGCCTACAACTTTTGATAAGGGAATTTTGTTCAATTTACTAACTCTCCTGAGGACAAACAGTCCTTTTGCAAGCCCTTTTTCGAGTTTGGAAAGCTGTTCATTCCATTTGAAGCTATCGTCGATCTGTACTCCCAAAACTTTTGCCGATTTTAGAATTTCAAGGTTGCTCTCGCCGAGAAAAATATTTTGAATTTTGTTGTTTCTGGAATACATCGATATTATATCTGTCCCCAGGAAGCTGATGGAGATGGGGTCGTCGGCGCCGTGGACCGAGGTGCTGTACGCGGCCACCGGGGAGTCGCGCCTGGACGGCTCGGCGCTCCGGGAGTACTTCCAGCCCCTGGAGGAGTGGCTGCGCAACGAGAACCTCCGCACCCAGGAGTACGTCGGCTGGAACTACGGTAAGGGAGGGGCTGATACGGACTGCTCCCCCTGGGCGCTCTCGCCAGAGACATACGCATGGGCGGATTTGGGTCATAATCGTTGGGGTTTTCGGCATCTCACCTAACGTATAAACTGTGATTTGAATTATGAAAAGTAAGAATCCATTTCTGAAATTACAATGAAAACGAATAGGAAAGGCTTACTATTGTTGATAATTGCTAAAAAATAATTTTGAGAAACTATAATATATAACTTCTGCTTTTAAACAGACTATATTGAAGCCTATTTGAACTTATAGCAGTTTTAAATTTGATGGTTGAAACAGACGCGACAACTTTGACACGAATTTAAAATAAAATTTAACAAGTAAACATTTTGAAACTAAAGACCGGGGTGAAAACCAAATAAACATAACCGAAAACCAAAAGTAACTGGAACTAAATTATAAACAAATTTAAGATAAGCTAGAAAACTTTTTTCTGCCTTATCCCACCAAAAATTAGGGGGCTGGCACCCCCAGAAATCCGCCCATGGATACGATCGCTTCCCCCCTGGCTGTGCTGGAATCCTCGTCCCTGTGTCTGTACACACCTAAACCAAAGTCATAGTGTAACATAGGTTAGGTTCAGTTAGGTTAGGTTAGGATAGGTTAAAACCTTAGTTTAGGTTAGCATAACATTTCAAACGTAAGTATTATAATTGGAAAGATTTTATAGAAAGAAAATCTTTCTATTAAAAAGTCAGTTTCTATAAAAATGAAGTCCAGATGTATAAATAAGATGCACAAAAAACTTCACAATTTGTTTACATTTTTGAATGATATAGCCTGAGTACTATTATTGTTCTCTTCTCTTTTCTTCTTCTCTACAGACCTTGATCCCAGAAGACGAAAATGGATATAAACTTCTCATTTGATGAAAAAAAGAGAACTTTTACACTAAGATATTTTGCAAACAAACCACTGATGAAAAGGCTTTTAAATGTTACCATGATTTTAACTTCGATTTTCTTTGTTTTTGAAACGTCGAATCACCAAAAATTAGAATTTACTTCATAACCCTCGTCAATTTTTGATTCCATGTTGATGTAAATTAAATAACCTCTAGATTAGCACGATACGTTTTGTTCCGTATACCGGATGTAAATAAAAAACGTTTTACAACACTTAAAAAATATATATACACTTATACCTATTCTCTTGCTGCAGATGGGGACTACTGCAAGTACAGTATAGAGACGGCGAACCTGCAAGTCTACGGAGGCTTCTACAACGGCGCCGCCGCCCGCTCGGCGACCGTGGCCGCTCTGCTGGGCGTCGTCGCAGCGTTCCTCGCGTCGTAGTCCATGACACTGGGGGTTTAGAGCTCAAAGCGGCACAAAAATCGACATTTTACTGTATCTAAATAAGGAATTATTGGATTTATACGCTTAATTCACATATTTTCAAAAATTAATGCTATGTTAGTTGTATTTTTGATGAAATATATTCGGTTCCTTCGACTTCTTTGAAAGCGTTAAAAAACTGATTTTGAGTTTGGAAACTGTCAAATGGCAGTTGAGATACATTATATGTACAGTGTTTTTAGATAGTCCCGAGTACATCAACAAGTCACATGGTGTGAAATAATGGCGATAAGTTTAACTGAAAAGTAAAAATAATTGTAATAAAACATTCGTCGATTCAGGATAGAATGAAAATAATCCACCATTAAATTTAAATGAATCTACGGTTCGCTAACTTTTATTACAAATTTGCCTTTATAAAGCTAAATCAGTGGTTCTAATCTGAGATATCAAAATTATAGTGGATTTTACTAAAATATTAATTTTAGTTTATTTGTTGATTGCGTTTCAGAATAATTTACCAGCTTCCCCAATAATTATAGTATTAGAGGATGTCTGGTAATTTTGTACCCTTAATCTGAAAAAATAACTATTGATATGGATCTGCTCCGCTTTGAAGTCTCAAAATCTCTGATTTTGTTGCCATATTTAAATCCGAGTGATAAATCTAGTGCGCCTTCCATTCTCTTGCATTTCCTCGCTACACGTATACGATGCGGTAGTTGTATCAAATGTTTGGTAGGCGTTCAATGAACGTTATAATATTACATTCTCTTAAACCTCTTAACCTTTTAAACATGATGTTGCTATCCACGTTATATGACAATGTAACGAAATTTCTTTCTTTGTAACTTAAAAAGGTTAGAATAATTACCTCTTTTTATCTTTACAATTCACAAATCTATGTTAAATATATTGGATTAGCTACATAAGTTTGTTTTGGGATGTGTTTCGTTGCATGAAACTTCATAAATCTGATTTAGTTAAGTTATTTTCTTTTACTATCTACTTCACTTAGACAATCACCTGGTCAGCGAAAGGCGATGTCTTAATACTAACTATTGACCCGCTGAGACGTTATAAATGATAGGAATTAGAGGTGTTTTCTTATCCTAAAAAAGTTATATAGTTTTCTGGCCTTGAAGATGTAGCATTTTAAATAGTATATTTTTAACTATTGTCCAATTTATAGTAATATCTATTTATTTTCCAAATGTTAAATTAAAAAAGGAATGATATCGTCATTATAACATTAATCATGATCTTATATTGTTCACTCTTTATGTAGCCTTAACTTTTACTAGAAAAGAAAATCTTCTAAGGTCGTATAAATATAGAGAAAAATATACAATAAACAATGAACGATATAGAACATAACATGTACAAATTATAAACTTCATATAGTAGTTTAACGTGTTTTTAAAAGGCTTTTGTCTTCTAATTCATGAAAAGTTTTATAACACAACCAGAAATGAATTGATTATATAGTTCAAGTAAAATTTTTCAATGAAAATAGTTTATTTCATATAACTACAGCATTAAGTTGACATTTTTTTGTAATGTATAGTGTTGAGTGATGTATTATTTTTTAAATTTGAGAAAAGATTAAGCAAACTATTTTGCCATCACTACAAAAAGTAGTATTTGTAAAAATGTCAATAAATTAGTTTTTTGAATATCATGTTGTACTGTACCATCATAGGCTGTAAAGATCAAAGCACCCTGATTGTATTTTATTTTATACGTTTTTAGGATAAACATAACTGATTGTTAGAATAGTCATTAGAAGTTTTTAGCTCTTACCAGTTCTTTAGTTGTTAGTTACTAATTCAGTTGTATTTAAACCAAATGATACGTTAAATCTCAATTTTATAAAATAAATAATTCTTTGTTTATGTAATTTAATTTATTTACCACCCATAACGAGTTTTAAACAGTATGTTTCACTTAAACAATGTAATATAGAACCAACAACACCATAGCATGTTACATTAGGTAGGATGTTGTTGAATAATGTACTTAAATCTTCAAAACATACTAGAAGATGTGCAGGATCAATAATTAACCGGTAAATTTGTACTATAAATAACAAAAGGACAAGGTAAATAGAGAAACTAGACTGATTACAGTAAGAGCTTCTTATAAGTGAAAGAAAGAAAAAAATAGATCTATTGTGAATTTACATTCTATAAAAATGGGAACTTTTCTTCGTTTAGAGCATGCAAGTTTTGTGCCTCGACACTGATGGCATTAAAACATTGACATAATAACAGAACAAACCTCGATCTGGTTACAGTTCAGCTCAAAAGACTTTTGTCACAGCATCGGGGACTTTAAAATCATCCTTTATTTCCAATTACAGTACCGTAAGGAAGATACATTATGAAATAAAAATAGGTATAATCTTGAATATTGAATGGTCACTACTGAACCTGTGAAGGAGATTGAAATGTGGGACTATGAGATTTATGCTGAAAAAGTATAATGAGCCAGAAAAAGGTTTTATTAGTAGGAAGACTTTCTGTCAAAATTTTGATGAAATTATCTCAGTTTAAGCAATGGTGTAAGAGGCCACTTCTCCTATGATAACAATGTCAGTCTCAATGTGTTTCTACCTCTCAAGTGTTATGATTCTTTTAAAACTTTAAGTTACCAAATTTAACCTGTTTATAAAGTGTAATAATTAAGTGTATTCTCTTCCCAGGTAATTGAATACCATCATATACCTAAGAAAATAGTGATAGTGTTAGTGTTGTTCCAGTTATAATCTTTCAAAGAGATAGTTTGTTAATACGGAATGGGAAGGAGAGGAATTGTAGGGGAAATTTCTCATATGACAGTTTAAGGTACAGTACCATATGTCCGATGTTCTATGTCCAAGTTCTGGTAGGAGGATATTAGAATGTTGTAATTGTGGTGTACAATGAAATTTATGTTGATTCAGATTTGTGGTATTTAAGTTTTCATTGATATTTCAAGGTATGAGCCAAGATTTTTCAAAGAATGCTCTTCTTTCAAAAATAATCTTTCAGTAGCCCCTTATTTAAATTTTTAGTAATTTCTATTTCGTACTTTTTTAATTAGATTTAGGGTCAATGTGTTATTAATGCTTTTAGGATAAAAAATAAATATTTATTAACTGTATTGTAAAAATCCACCCCCTTCCATTGTATATAGCCCCTGAAAATAAAAAAATAAATACTGTAGCAGCATATGTCAAATAACACATTATTTTACAGGTCTTGCAAAGACTAGGAACTTTTATAGATACCTCCTATTTTTGCTAGTTTTGTAGTTATAAATAAAGCACTCCATTTTCCCATACAAAGCTCATATTAAATGTGCAGCCCCCAAGGCATTTATAGGTGGTGAAGAACATAAAGAAGCTTGGGTGTTTACAAACAAAACTGGATGGATTTGAATTCATACAGGATGGGAAAAAATAATGACAGATGATAATTTATTCAACTATGAATTTCTTGTGACAATCATCTATTACGTGCTAAACCAAAAACATTCTACCCGTTTATTGATTGTTATTCAAAGAGCAAAACATTGTTTTCAATATTAACTCATACTTTGTTTTGGTTTAGTAATTTTTAGTTACAAGGCTAAACTAGTGTAGTATTCAAATGGCTCTGTTTACTTCCATGTCATCAATGATTTCCTACCCTCCGCTGGCGAGATCCGAGACCATGTTGCTCTCTAAGTATAAATTTGCATCCATTAAACTTGAGTACTGCACATTTTACATAGACTTTATATAAAACAAAAAATGTATCGTGAAAAACTTTGATTTTTTAAGTGTTGGCATGTCACATTTCAAACCAAGTTAAGTTTATAAGGATTAATAATTTTTAAACAGAACAAAAAAAGTTTTGTGGTTCTCGAGGTACATGGTATTCCGTAAATACCAAATATTTTATACTAAAATGGCTACCACTTCAAAATTAATGAAGATAGATTAATTCTGTTTCCACAAAATTGTTCGTCTTGTTTAAAGCTTTAATATTATGGATAACATGACATATGTTTACGTTTGGAAATCCTCAGATTCGAACCCATGACCTCCGGTTTTTGGATTACTCTGTATTTTAAAAAGGTTAAAACTATTTTTACGTTGTTCCTTGGATATAAGTTAGTAGGGAAAAATTTTGTTTCGTCCTAGTATGTCAAGTCGTTGGTCTACAATCTATTGTGGACAGCTTAGAAGACTACCCCTAATTGCAAGCCTTTGCTACTTCCTAAAATTTTTAGTTGTTTTTGCAAATCATAATTCTAAGCAAGTAATTTTTATTAGATGAGCTATCTAGACTACTGAGTTAACAAGTTACAATTAATTTTAATAGAACAAGTAGCTCAATTCCCTAATTTTTTCTTTCTTAGTGGTTGAAAATCCATGGAGCCTATTACAAACAATCAATCAACAAACATTCAATGGACAAAACACAAACATTGCAACAGGAGAAGGAGGTGTCTAGGAGGTTGTGGGGTTTGCTGCCTTTTGGGAGCTCTCATTTCATCTTTTTTCTGGTCCTCAATCTTCCTTTACATCTTGGCTTCGGTTAGTATTCACTGGGATATTGATATGTTTACTCAGTAATTATTCGTACGTATAAAGAACAATAAATAAACCCTAATTGTACATTTTAAAATTATTTCCAACTCCTGCACCTCGATCTTTACATATGACAGCTATACCTAAACAAGCTTAAACTATTTATTTAGCTTCGGCTAGAGTTGATTAGGTGTAAAACAAGTGTACCTTTGTATGTCGGTGAAAACGGTTACATAATAATTTGGACTTCCTTTGAGATGTATTGATATGAAAAGTAGTATAATAGTGGATATATTCAGGAAATTGTAGTGCAAACAAAGTTTTTTAATCCAAGTCCCCTGCTCATAAGCGTGCTTACAGTGGGTGCCATGGTGCCAGACACCCACGATTGGTCTTGGGAGGGGCAAAAATAACTAAATATTTGTATTAATTTAAATTTCAGTCACAAAGAATAACAATTAAGTAAACAAAGTTGTTTTAAATTAACACTAAATTTATAAAAAAATTGTAACATTCAAATTTTAGTTTGATTAATTATGCTATAATTTCAATTATGGTAATAATATCTGTGGACTTCAACGGTCAATTCATGACCATAGCCAGACAATATTCCTGTTTTCCATTGCAATCGCCAGGATTCTTGGAAATGATATCATGAATGAAAGCTCTACTTCTTTCCCTAGTTAAAACTGCAAATTATCGTTAACCTTTTGTAAAATATATCGGTTTATTGGTGCAAAAAAGATCAAAGCTATAATAACATTAACCAGATGTGGTTTGGGCCACTGATCAAATGCCACTACAGTAGAACCTTAATAAAATTATTTCAAGGGAATGTGGAAAACAGTTGTCCTATTGAGGGTCTCTTCATACTGAGGGTTGAGGTATCAAAGCCGTTTTGGCTAACAGTCGCATAAGTTACTGGAATCTCTGGAAACCCTTCATAATAACAGCAGCCCTCGCTAAAATGTAGCTTTCAAGTTACAAGTATAGTTAGCTTTAGTGTTATTCCTTCCTATGAATAAGTAAGATGATGAATGGATAAAAAAATTCATCCATTCATCCCGGTGCAGGCGCCCCCGCTGCCCCCCCCCCCCCCCCCCCCCTAGATCCGTCACTACTTATAAGCTCCCGCCTTTAGCCACTTTAGTTAAGGCTCTCCCCTGTGACATTTCAGTCAAACCAGAAACCCACCTGGAAGGTATTTTTCTTCAATATTAACAAATATTCTTTACAGTTTGCGACAATTTTTTGAGATGGCCACATTTTTTGGGTCTAGCATCTATGGTGGGCTGAACCTGTGCACGCCTATGAGCCTCCCCAACACTTTGTGTCTATTGCATTTATTTGACAATTCCCTTCCCTTCCATCTTGGTCATCAACATTTTAAAACGTTCGTGGCGGCATGGGAGTGATCGCTCCTATTGCCATCCTGGTGGGAGTTGTCGTTCCCAAGCTGCAAAGTGTTACAATAAGATTTATTTTTAAACCAGGATCTGAGCTTGAAATCTGATACGTTAACAGCACTGCCCAATAGTATATTTTATTCTGTGCAGTGGACAGTGCTGCTGCCACGATAGGCGTGGCAGTTAGTAACCTTAAGTCAGAGCACCAGGATGGCGGCAAGGAACCACAGAGAAGAATCTAACAGAGGTCGCTTTTAAATGGGCCTTCTGTTGCGCCCAAGTGCTTGCTAGTTACAGTTAAATCCAGCTACAGTTAAGTTACTATTTACTAGTTACATCCACTTACTAGCTACAGTTAAGTTAAATTAGGAGAAGGCAGCGACGGTGTTGCTCTCTCGCAGCGTTAATGGTGAACTATTTTTTTATAAGTCCTCGACACCAGCGCTCGACACCAGCTGAGCGCAACATTAGAAGAAACCTCTGATTCTCCTCTGTGGAGGAACACAGAAAATAGTGCCGCCGCGAACGTTTTAAATGACAGGTAAAGCAATGATATATAAAAAAATACAACATCAAGAAAATACAGTCCAATTTTTTTACTCAAATTTACTAATTTCATATTCATTGTAGAAAATCTTTATTCATTTTCTGCATATATTGTACATGAACAGTACAAGATTCGGATCTCGTCAACATTAAAAGATCCAAGGAAAGTTAAATAAGCAAAATGCGCTCCAAGGACGGTTAAATATGCATATAATAAGTCAAAATAAAGTGGCAGTAAACAATCAAAACTATTCAACCAATCTGGTTTACTATGCTTAAAAAATCCATCTTTCCAAAAAACCTAGAATTGCTTATACTTGCTAATTTTTTAATTAAAATGCAAGAAAATATTTGTGCTCAAATTTATGTGAATTGATACATGGATCGTATTTGAAAATAATTGTAAAAGATTTGAAGATTTTTTGCTGAAAATTACTCAAATCCACAATTTTAAATAGTATCAAAATGGACAATATTATTTTTATTGGATAGATGTTTTACTGATAACAAAAATAGTTAACATGTGCAATTTTCCTTATTAAACAGCTTTAAACAAAAAATTTTAATACCGTAAATAATAATGGGTTATGGTGTACTGAATTTACGATAAAAATTGTAAAAATGGGAAACAGCTGATTTATAAAGAGCTAATTGACTGGAAATAGCTGATTGGCTGCAAGATACTTTTTACAGACTAATAAACTCCCTATTGAAAAAAAATTTAAACATGTTATTTGCTTGTAACACAGATTTTGACTGTTTTAGCTAATAACTATAAATCCCATTTTCATTATTTTTTAAATAATCCAATTTACTTCATAATAATGAGTTTGGAAGAATGAATTATTGCTCAGCTCCATTTTATTTGACTTATTGTATTCAATAATTTACCAACTTCACCTACCTCCTTATAGTTTTATGAGAGCTCAATCGTATCCATAAAAGACTGACACACTGTATACAGAATAAATGGAAAATATAAAAATTTTAATTAAATTTAAAATAAGAAATCATACCAATATTTTATGATTTATTCCTTCCTGCTTTTAGTTTTTACTTTTTTTCTTCTTGTGAAAGATAAAAAGTGGTTTAGGTAATATAATAATTTAAATTAAAAATTAATATATGATCAGTTGAATTTGATTCTTTTTACTATAAAGTAGTTGAGACGGAAAATTTTCAATTTAGTGAAATCCAGCATTAACAGTTCTTTATCACGAATAAAATATTTAAGTTTACTATACAGTAAATAATTATTGCTGCATGTATCAATTTTGGACTTATTTAATGCAATGTAGATTTGTTATGCCTTTTTTATTTATAAGACAGTTTAGGATAAACATTCCCTATTTGATTTCATTATTAATTAATTATGCTTCAATTATGTCATGTAACACTCTATTACTTTCCCCACAGTTTTTTGCCTTGACCCCGAATTCCATAACATTTAATATGTGGAAAGAAACACCGTTACCCATGTACATGAATGTTGTCCTTTTCAACTGGACAAACCCTGAGCAATCTCTATATGGAACAGAAAAACCTGCTTTTACAGAAATGGGACCTTATGTGTTCAGGTACTTTTTGCTGTTTTTTCTAGGTACATTATGCATAAATTTGTCGAATTTCTTTAGAATTTGTTTTTTCTAAGAGCTACACCCAAGGCCCTTTAAAAATTGAGTCAAAACAATTCTTATTGAAGAATAAAGTTATTTGCTTGTAATCAGCAAAGTTGCAACAATAATCTAATGTTTATCACACTGTGCAGAAAACCGCTGTTTTCTATGCCAGCTGCGAGTGCAGAGAATAATGTTTTCCTGGCCTAGGCTTGGAAAATAACCTGGAGATTTTCCCCACACTAATTAATTAGTTAAGATTCCTCACACCAGTAATGCTAAGAGTATAATAGCAACAACCTTTTCAACTGGTATAAGAGGTGCTTACATATTTAAATCAGCTGTCAATAATATAATCCGTTGATAGTTGTGGTCGATTCTGTGCGTCGTGTATAAACTCATCACCACTCATGGATTCCGTCGAACACACTGTCCTTTTTATTGCAGGAATCTCCCCATTTTATATATAAGGAACAAACTCATAACATTCATTAGTAGCTGAAGATGGCGAAGTGCCAAAACCATGGTCCTGCAATAAAAAGGACAGTGCGTTCGACGGAATCCATAAGTGGTGATGTGTCAATAATATAATGAGTAAAGTAATCACTGTTGATATCGTACCATACTGCAGAAAACAACTGAGTGCTAAAATTTGAACATTATATATGTTGCATTCACTTTGAAAAATTGTATAATTAAATTTACTATTACTAATTACAGTGTGATGAAAAATATTGTTCTTTACTTGGTTTCAAAAAGTTTTTCTGTGCCTTGATTAAAATGATAATTGTGGCACAGAAACTACCTCTTCCCACTGTGGTGATAACATATACTACTTTATTTAGGGTTATAGCCTCTGGATTGCTGCTTAACATTATTACTGTAAAGGTTCGTCTTACGATCGAAGATTTCCTTGTTATATTGATATATGTTTCAGAGTGAAAATAATTAAGAGTTTGTTTTCATGTCCCTGTCCTCTTGTCTTACTCCATGGATAATGTTTTTTTAGTATAATATTAAGTGTTTTACAAAATATAGACGAGGAGCAATAAAGTACAAACACTCATTTGATTATAAATAGGTTTGAAATATTTTTGATATATTTTTAAAGTTGCAAAAGTCACGATCAAAGCTTGTTCCTAGGGTCCATCCTTAAACTTACACGCTGATTTTGGATCATTTTTCATGCTCTAATATGTCAAGGAATGTTTTTATATTTTCACCAACTATTTAGCTTACAAAAACAGTGCATTTCATGATTTTTGATTCCTTGTGGACAAATCACCACAGCAAAATATATCTGTCCCTGGGTTTTGGGTCCTGCCCTGTGAGAGCGAAACCAGCAACTTTGAAGCTCAACAGCAGCGATACTGGTGGCGCTGGCATCAGTTGAGTGGGTAGACAGCCGTATTATTTTGCAGGTGTTTTATTTCACTTACAAGGAAATAGTTGATCAGTAGGCTACAGGTAAATTTATGACGTTAAAAATTTGGATGTGTCCAGGACAGTGATTTGTCATTTGGTTGAGAAGAGAAGATAATTTTTGTTGATATGCCGTTTTGTAAAAAAGATATGCTGATAATATAAAAACTATAGATTATACCAACATAGAAGCTAAATTTGTTTTGTCAAACACAAATGCCGGGCTGCCACAAGTGCGGAGCGAAATATCCCGTGATTTCACTTCCATGAGACTTCATCACGACTGAGAGTAGGGTACCTTCAACATTATTAGTTCACAACCATCACAAATTGTAATAATTATAAATAATAATACCACAGTAATAATTAAGTATCTGTAATTATTAAGTAATAATCAGAAATAATTAAGTATTTGTGTAATTTAGCATTTTAAGTACAATTCTGTGAAACCTTGTATATAACTATAAAAGCAAAATAAACAATTTTTGATTTGATTTGATTTGAATTGATACAATTTTTCACATTGCATTAGCCAGTTAATCTATACAGCATATAATCTTATCCCATATATTTAAATACGATGTAAGAATGTTAAAATATTTCATTATTATATAGATTGACAGATGTAGATGTTGAAGGGGCTCTTTATGCTTGAAGGAAATATTTGATGATATTACATTTATCTTAAATGACATATGATGGCTAATAAATTGTACATCTGTAAAACATTTTCAATGCATTATTATCAGCGAATTTTGTATTGAATAAGGAGCTACTGGTATCACTCGCATGGCAGTTCTGAGGTATGGGAGCATCATAACTTTTCATCTGAGCCCCCAAATGCCAAAAACACCATACGTTAAAACTTTTAATACAATATATTATCTTAAATAACCCAAAAATATGAAAGTGGGAGGATTTAAAAAAAATATATATATAGGGTTTTTTTTAGATCCGGATTTGACCCCACTATATTATTTTCTTTGGGGATACATAAAAAGTAAGGCCTACAAAAACAATTCACAGCCAACCACCTCAAAACCAACATAACAAATTTAATGTAAGAAATTCAAAGAGGCACCTTGCAACACGTGCTCAGGAATTTGGCGGAGAGCACAAAAAAAAATGCCAAAGGCGGATTGTTAGAACACATAATGTGTACTAAATGTGATCAAACTTAAATAATAGGATGTACAAAATGTAAAGATCGACAAAACAATACTCATTTCATATTTATATATGCATTATTCAATCTTAAAAATGGGTTGCATTCAAAATATATACTGTATATACATATGAATATATATGTGCTAATATATCCTACATATATGCTCTCTAGCAGTTGCAATTTTTGCGTCATTTGATATTGTAAATCTATTCACTAATGTACCTACTGATGAAACCCTAACAATACTAGAAAATAATCTGAAAAGAAAGTCATCCTTAACAATAGAATCAATCAATGAGCTGGTAAATTTAACTAAGGAAGTACTGAAACAAAATTATTTTACCTTCCAAAATGAATAATTTGTACAGACCGAAGGATTAGCCATGGGTTGGCCCCTATCTGGAATACTTTCAGAAATATTCTTACTCCACATCAAAAACAAAAATCTATGGTCCAGTGAAAACAGCTTTGTGCAGAAAATTGTGTCCTACTCACGCTACGTTGATGACACGTTAGTAATGTTCAATGGTAACAAAAGGCAAATAAACTCACTCTACGAGCATATGAATATGTTTCACAAAAATTTAAAATTCACCCTAGAAGAGGAGACTAATGATTTAATCAATTTCCTAGACCTAACAATAACCAAATTTCAAAACCAACTGAAAACAACTAGCCAAACCATACATAATACTTCACACCATCCCGTAGATCAAAAAATGGCAGCATACAATAGTTAAATACACAGGCTAATTCAGTTCCCTTAAGTCCTGAAGATTACCAAAACGAAATTTAATGCAGTATTGAACGGCTACGAGAGCGAAATGATTGACAGAATGATCCACAGGCAACGAACAAAAAATAGACTTAACAAATCAGACTGTGAACAGAAATATGCATCACTAGAATATGGAGTTTCATTAAATAATGTAATCAAAAATGAAATGGCTAAAAATAACTTTACTGTCTCATTCAAAACATCTAATAAACTAGCTAACATTCTGAAAGATAAGCCTAAAAATAATAAACAAACTGGAATATACAAATTGAAGTGTAACGATTGCCCCAGTATTTACATTGGACAGACTGCAAGATCATTCAACGTAAGGTTTAAACAACATTTACCGAGACAGTCAAAACAAAAATCAAACTCAGCATGTGCCCACCACTTAATTGATAACAACCATAGCTACACTAATATGGAAAATAATTTAGAAGTACCCCATAAATACAATAAAGGCCCACTCATGATCACAATTGAGGAGTTTGAAATATATAAGACCGTTAAACAGGACCCTCAGAATGTTTTGAATGACAAGCTCTCTTTTGCATTAAATATTATTTTCGATACTGCAATGATAATAGTCGAGGAGGGACACAGACAAAAGTTAGCGCCTGATAAGAAAGATTAGAGTAGGGGGGAGGGGGTAGAGGAAAACATTGTCACCGGAAGCGGACAGTCTAGACTCTACCTCCGCGCCGCCCGCCCGTCAACGATCGGTGTAAATTGTTTGGCCATTTTTCGTGTGTTGTTAAATGTTTAAATGTTTTCATCATACTAACACAGATACATCTGTTTTCAGTTCCTTTTTGTTGGCTCGAAAGTTACCCATTGCCGGCCTAGGCCGGATAAACTCTTATCCGGCCTAGGTCGGAAAGAATGGAAGTAAACAATCAGCTGATTTGCAGCAAACCGATGTTTAATGCTTGTTTATTGATGGTTGATTGGTTTCTTTTTAGAGGAATGTAGTGGCAGCACTGCATCCGTAGCAAATGTTTTTCTGTTTGTTATAGGTGAGGTTTGAATGTTTGAAAAACGTTTGTTTATGCATAAGGACTACGTTTTGATTGAAGGTATGTTTTTTTCTGCGTAGTATGATAACAAATATCGTACTTTACAGGGCCGGAAGTTTCGCCGTACTCGCATAAAATCCCGCACTTGCTTTCACTCGCGCGGGAACTATCATGCTCTTCCGGCAAAACAGTACTTCCCGGCCTAGTAACGTAATATACTATTTTATTCTGTCTCAGAGTTTTTTTAAAATATCGACGCGTTCGTAAGAATGAGATAAAGACGACGTTCGCCTGAGGATGACCTCTTGAAGGTCGAAACCGGTCGCCTTTTTAAGGATTCAAAGGATCACTTGACAACAGGTATTTAAACCAGAACACGAGTGAGTTTTTATTTTGGTCATAAAATATAAAAAATGGTTATTTTGGTGTTTAAAAAATGTATTCACACACAGAAAGGTTGTCTTAATCAAAATATAAAGATTTTTTATTCAATAGGAACGGTTGCTTGGAGTTAAACAGACTATAAAAGATATCTTTTATTCTGCATTTTGTTTTTATTTGCATAAAAACAAAGTAAAATTAAGACTTATTGAGGTGTTTCATGCAATATTACCCCTAAATTAAACCTAAATTTAGGTTTAAAAAAGGTTAGGTTAAAAAAGGTGTTTCATGCAATATTACCCCTAAATTAAACCTATTTAAAGCAAAAAGGATTAATAAAAACTCATTCCTGATTTTAAAACTCATATTTAATGCTCCTCACGATCTTGACCAAAATTTTTGTTTTTTTTTCTTACAAAAGACTCCGAGTTGTTAAACATATATTTCAGATAATGCATTTTACCTTGCATATATTGTGAATCTTCCTGTATCAGTTGTACAAAAAAACAACATAACTTTGAAATAATAGGAAAAAAAATTCTAAAATATATTTCATAAAAACAAACTCCCTCTCACAAACAAAAAACAAACAATAAACACAGGGCCGCCGAGAGCCAAGCAGGGCCCCAAGTCTGCACACCACACGGGCCCTCTGGGGGGTCTGGGAGGTATGGAGGACCCCTTAGTGAAAGGGGGATCCGGGGGTTCTCCCCCGGAAAAAATTCGAAAATTAGATCTCTCAACTTGCGTTTTTAGGCAGTCTAAAGGTGGAACAACATACAAATAGGAACCACAAAAATCCGGACCAATTGAGGCTGAATGGTCGGTCGGATGTAGAAAATAGTATACTCTGATTAAAAATTACTGCTATCAGTGATGCTGCACTATTGGATTTTAAGACATTCGTCTCTTTCCCATAGCTTCCACATTAGTTCAACTCATGAACTTCACGATCAATGCGCACGATTGTTTTTACGCCATCTGCGTTAATTGCAAAATATGTTGTACTCTTGTTGTTTACCATTGTGGATAATTTCATCATAATGTATTTAAGTTGTTGTCAATATACGTGAGGGAGGTATGAGTCAGTCACGCTCACTATTCGCTGACCGCCACCACCGTAGTGTACAATCAGTCGCAAATACAATAGTATAACTGGCACCAAATCTTAAGGCCCGAGCCGTCCATAAGCCCAATGCTAAAATTAACATTAATCTTATGGACGGTGTGGGCCTTAAGATTTGGCACCAATAATACAGACAGACAAAACAATCGTTTCTGCCTTAACTAAATTAATACTGTACAATATTATCAAAGTAATTTTCATGATAAAGCTGGACATTTTATTTTTTAACATGTGGGCCTAAATTTATTTTCAAGAAGTCGATATATTTCCTCAATATTTCAATATTTCAATATTTCCTCAATCTGAAAAGTTCCGCTCATTCCGGGCCCCTCCGGAGCCTGGGCCCCAAGTTTCAGACTTGGCTGACATGGCCTCTCGGCGGCCCTGAATAAACACAAACAAACAAAAAATGTTCACTCTTCAATGCCATAGCATTATCATTATAGTCTTTTGTTCCTAGGCTGAGCTGATGGATTGGTAGTATTTTATTACCTCTTGATTGGGACTTTGTCAAATATAATAAAAATATTTAAATGCACACATTATTTGTGTTCTTGAATGTGTATGTGCGCCAAAAGTATTTTTATCATATTTGATAAAGTCCCTATGAGGAGATAAGAAAATATTATCATTCAATTAACTTAGCCAAAGAAAAAAAGACTGGTGACAATGCTATGTGGTGCTTGACACCTTTGTCTCCATAATAATCTCAAATTTTTGGATCATAGGGAGCCAAATTTTTGGTTCATATGGTATCATTGGCAAGCCTTTATGATAATAATACTGTTTTATTCTACCAAAGGGGCTAACAAATTCGGGTCCATGTAGATGAGAATTGTTGTACAGAGCAGTGAGTTATTTTAATCATTCCAGCTTAATAACTAATCTTACCACGTTGCAAGAGGTCTTGAAACTAAGCATAACAAGGAAACATGAGCAGTAGTTGAAGGTTCTACCTCCTTGCAAACACCACTGATTTTTCCTATATGGAAGAATCAACCTGGCTAGATATTTCCTTACTCCATATTGCATGCTGCAGAAAAATAGTGTCACTGTATATGATTCTGTGGTTGTTACTGTTACTGTATATGATCCTGTAATATTTTTCTCCCTATTTTCCCTCCACTTCCCTCTAATGAAAGTCTTCCCAAAATAGATAGAAGGTCTCTGTGAGCTTTTTTCACTATTAATAAGTATTTCAAAAATGTAATGAGTAATAAGAGTAATAAGAGTTTATTGATCTTTAAACATTTACATGCAATTGATCTCATCATATTTACAGAAGTGCAAAGTACAGATATTGTTCAGCAAGATAAAATCTAAAAAATAACTAAAGCTGATAAATACATGACAGATAATAAATATAAATGCAAGCTAATAATACATGCAATATAATAAAATGCAAACTGAAAACCATGCATGTTGCACTAAACAAACCTTATCATGCTAAAATCAGATTCAAAATACTCAGTCAGGTTGTAAAATGGCCTATCTACTAACCAAGCATACAATACTCTCTTAAAAATATCTAAATTAACATGCTGTGCACTCAAAGGTAGTTTGTTAAACAAGTTAATACCTGTGGCTTCAAAAGAAGAGAGTGTTTTGGTTAGTCCAGTGTAGGGTCTATTAATGTTGTGCTGCCCTCTTGTTGTGTATGTGTGGATGTGCCTGTGCAAAACAAACTTATCAAAATTCTTCTTAACATAAAGCAAGCATGCAAATATATACAAATTGATGACAGTCTGAATCTTCTCCTTTACAAAAATAGGTTTACAATGGGCTCTTTCTTCAGCATTGGTCATGATTCTAAGTACCTTCTTTTGGGCAACTAAAACATTACTTATGGTGCTGGCATTACCCCAAAGCAACAGGCCGTAACTAATCCTACTCTGAAATAGTGCAAAGTACACCATTCTCAAACAATCATAAGTAGTACTAGTCTTAAGCTTTCTTATAAGATATGTCACTCTATTCAGTGCTTTACAAACATGCTCAACAGGCAACTCCCATGAAAGCTTAGAATCTAGGTGTATGCCCAGTAGTTTTCACATTGTGAAATTTCCTTTTCAAATGTGACATGACTTAATGAAAAAATAGCTACTTGGGTCTTATCGGTGTTCAAAAATAACATGTTGGCTCTATACCATTCATTTGCTTGATCTAGGATAACATTGGTCACATTGGGAATATCCCTAATAGCTATATCTTTAGTGAGGAAAGTGACATCATCAGCAAACAAAATTGTCTTAGAGTTAACATTAGAAGCAAGATCATTAATAGCTATCAAAAACAACAATGGGCCCAAGACCGACCCCTGTGGTACCCCAAATTTGACCTCAGTAACATTAGAAAAAGAGTTGTTTGCAAAAACTGTTTGATGCCGATTGCTGAGGTACGAGTCAAATAATAAATGTTGAATGCCAATTATGCCATAATATTCCAACTTTTTCAATAGAAAACCCCGATCGACACAGTCGAACGCTTTCGTCAAGTCACAAAGAACTGCTCCCGTTGAAAAACCATTTTCAAAACCCTCAAGTACATGTTTAACGGGCATTGCGACTGCATTGATCGTGGACCTTCCAATGCTGAGCTGATGTGTAGATGAATTGTTCACCTCAAAGTATTTTTCCAAGTTACCTGGTACATGTATCTGCAGTGTGCAATATGTTAATAATGACATGGTAACAAGTTAGTATAGTCGACTTTCAAAAACTCGAACCTTGATGGGTCAAATCTTCATTAATTCAAATTATTTTTGATCCCCTATGAACTACCTGTCTAAGTTAAAATAAAAACCATGCGTAACTTGAAATAGATTTACAGTTATATTTTCCCTTTTTTAAGTCGAAAAAAACATAAAATTTACCTCTACAACTCAAAGTTCAGAACATAAGTCAAATTAAATTTGCACTTTACCACTATAAACGTACTTTTCCATCAGCCAAGAAGAAACCTTTTGTTTGTATGTAGCCAGACTATAGTTTCTTAAATTTTGGAGGTGAGTAGGAAGGTTCCTAGATAGAGTTTGTGAAATATAATGAGAATTTGATGCAGAAAATGTTCTGGTTAACTTATCAACCCTAATTCGTGTAGTCTGGGATGTAAAATAGTTATGATAACAAATTTTGATAAATTTCTTATGAATGGCTGAAAATATAATTTAATAATGTTTTAATTAATGATAGATTTTTGAATGACATTTAAAGGTTCAAGCATAGATTGATATCCCCCACCCCAAGCAAAAATCCCACCCATGAGCAATGATCGGCAGCAAGCAAAATAACAAAGTTTCAGTTTTTGAATGCTTATAATTTCATTAAGCTGCCTAAAGATAAAAATGAATTTCAAAATTTTATTTTTAAACAATAATCCAGATGATCTGACCAGTTCTTTTACTATTGAAAACAACGTCCAAATATTTATAGCATTCTACTTTATTAGTTTGTCCACAGCTGCAACTATCGGAATACAAATTTCCACAAGTATGTAATTTGAGAGTTTTGAAATCTGTATTTATGGTGCTAGGTGAGTGATGGGTGTCTGAGGAGGTTTAACTGACAGTTGTTGGTCTTGGGCTGCGGAGGACACTCAGGAGGGATTGGCAATGCTCCCATCGACCATGGACCCAAAAAACTCCAATAACACTGAATTTGATTTCACTGAAGCACAACAACCACGGCACCCATGCAGGCGAATGTCAAGAGTGTTCTAGGTTCCAGATCGGGGGACAAGCCTTCGCTCTTCGGCTGGAGCTCCAGAGTGAAGAGGACCCCTCCGGCGAGAGGGGCCCTGAAGTCGGAAGATGCTGGGGGTGGCAAGGCATTGGTCATCAATGCACCTCCCTGGCCCTGTTCAAATCCCCAGATTCCAGGGCTGCCGCCTCAAAGTTGGTGCCTGAAGCCATGGTGGAGGGGCCATCATCAGAGAGTGTGGCCATGGAGACGAGACCAGGACCCCAAAGGGCAATGGATGCTGAAAACTGCAGCATCCGGGCAGCCCGTGGGATGAATCGCTGCCTTTCAGGCCGTCCGACTCTGTGTTGAATATCGTCCGAAGACAGGTTGACAACTGTGACCTGGCGGAGGATGAGGCAATTGGGGGAATTGTGGCCACACTGGGGCAGATCCATGACGCGATAGTCATCCAGAAGAGCATCAGTAATGGTGTTTGGATGGCTGAAAATGTAAAGGAATGTCCCAAAGGCCGTTTCTGGCCCAGTACTGGCCGGTTTTGGACCGGCACTGGTCAGTTCTGGCCGCTGGCCCAGTACTGGGCCGGAAAATTTTTCCATATGGGATTACGTCAGTAATTAGAGTTTTCATTTGATTTATCTTTGCATTTTGAATTTAGCTCAAACTAACTCTGTAAGTCAAAACTAAGTAGGAACTACCTGTATTATTCAAACTATATGTAACTTGAAGAAAAATCTTAGTCCCGTGGTGTTTCAAGTTAGCAAGAGTCGACTATAACAGTTTTCGAAGCAGAAACCAACGATGAAAGAAATTCATGCAGATGAAGGGTTTTCTCATGAGAACAATTTTTTAAATTAATTTTAATAATATATATCGGTATGCTTGAATTAAGAGGTGTTACAGTAGCTTAATGATGTTACTTGAATAAATGATTAAGAAATGTTGACATTAGGTTGAAATTAAATATTGGACTTTTTATTTGACTTTTTTACAGTGAACATCATTCCAAGCAGAATATTACATGGAACAGCAACAACACAATAACATTTTTGAACCGCAATGAGTGGCACTTTCTCTCGAACATGTCATCGGGATCCTTGAGCGATATTGTTACAAACTTAAATGCAGTGACTTTGGTAAAGTTTTTTTTAGTGAATTTAAAAAAATTATTAACTCTCAATGTTTTCTCTTCTACAAAGAAATTTTAAAGTAGGCTGGGTGAAAATAAAAAAGGTCATATATATTTGAATATTTTAATTTATTAAGAAGGCCTGAAAAATATTATTAAAAGTTCAGCCACTTCCAACAAGTTTCATAAAGTGGCTGGAAAAAATTATTTAAGCATACAAGGAATTCCAGTTATTCTTTTCCACATTTATTTATATTTATGCTTTAGGCTCTTGTAAGAACTCAAAACTGCTGTGTGAGGAAACTTAGACCAACCTTTCTACATTTTCTAAGGAATCAAAGATTGATGGATTTCTTAATAGTTGAAAACTTATGAATAAAAAATATTAAATAACCATATTTTTATTTCCTACTTTTAGATTCTAGGGTCAAAATGCTATGGCATAGGAAATCTCACATCAACTGCAGACAGTATATTCATGGCTAATGGAAGTTTAGTAGTATCAAAAACTGCCAAAGAACTAATATTTGATGGTTTCGAAGACTCACTTTTACAAAACACAGAGCTAAAAAGTATTCTACCAGATTTTCCCAAATATGATAAATTTGGGTGGTATTATCAGGTAATCTTAAAAAATACAATATGATATTTCAATAAAATTTTCACAAGTGGTTTAGGATTTATAAATCTTCTTGTGAACTACAGACTTGGCAAAAGAAAACTTTAAAACTACTAACTGAAAAAGAACTCTTGAGGTTAATAATCTATATCATTCTTCAGAGAAAATGTCTTGAAGATAGTTTTCATGAGGAGAAAATCAAATCATCATCTGTTAGGGAAGGGACCACACATTTCCTGTAATAAGGGTCGCCAAATAACTTGGCGGATGGCCTAAAAACAGCTAGGTGGGTATTTTAGCAAGTATTAAACGGGAGCTGGGGTACCCTTCTAAAACATTATGATTTAAGCTTTTAAGAATAGATGCAATAATATGTTTTATTGTTACTAAACTCGGTGTTCAAAACAAGTAGTTACGACTACTCATCCTCCAAGCAGTCTGGCAAAACCAATACGTGGGACTTGCACCATCTAACACCCTTGACCTCTAGATGCCTTCTAATATGATAAAATTGAAAGGGTCCCCCGTAAAACGTTCTAAGCGACAAAATTTCAAAATCGGAGATATTTAGTGAAAAAGGTTTTCTAGGACATGAGCTACACCGTGGTATATTTTGTTTCGAAGATATTTGAGTTGACAGCCCTGATTTTGTCCGTCAAAGTTGGCATGCTTCGCGGGACTGCATGGACTTTTTGGGAAATAATGTTCTATTTGCCGAAAGATGGACTCTCCGCTGGTCATTGCGTTGTTGCCCAGCGACCAAAAATCGCAAAAATAAAAATAAAACACGTCGTGCAAATATTGGAAAGTGGAAGGATAAGACCAGGAAGGAATATAGAAAAGCTGGATTACCCTAATTGAAAAACTAAGAAGTCAAGGCCTGGAAAATTGCCCCCAAAAGAAGTGAGTAGAATAATGTTTTAAGCACCACATTTGGATAACTTTTAGCAAAATGACACATCACGTTATGTAACAACATTACATTTTTGTACTTTTATATCAGTAAAATTGTTTCATATTCAGTTTTATTTTCGTTTATGTTGGTAACACACACACCCCCCTACACTCCATGATGTTTTCTTCCAAAGCAGAAGAGCTGTCCGTCAGAGAACGTTTCAAACGCCAGTCATTTAGAACGTTATAACTCCCCCCCCCCAAAAAAAAAAAAAAAAAACACCTAAAATGTTTTAAAATGCTTAATGGCAAGTACAAATTTAATATAAGGCTACACTATGATGTTATAAATAGGGTATTAAAAAAAATATACATGATTATAAGTTCTAACCTTGAAAAAAAACGCAAATAGAATTCAACCTTCAAATGCTTGATTACTCGAAACTAGGTTTTTGTTGCTTAGAATGTTTTACGGGGGACCCCTTCAATTAATGCAATATTTACTATGATTTGGGATTGTGCCAATTTAAAAAAAACTAAACCATTGCTGAGTGAATATTTAAGCTAAGGTTCAAATCAATTTCCAGACTTTACAACAACTTTCTGAAAATTTACTTTTTTGTAAATACTTCAATTTAAAACATGGCTAATGCCACATGCAGCAACAGGATCTGCTTCAGATATGCACCATTGCTTCTGGAGCCCTTCATGATAAATGGTTACTAAATAGGATTTTTAATTTTTGAGAATAAGACAACTCCCCTCAAAAATTTTGTTTTCTAGGTTAAGATGGTGATAATGGGTGAATTTAGGTCATAATATTTGGGGGTGCCAGCTCACTTAATGTTTGGAGTATTGTATGCTCAATTTCAAACTTTCATGCTTGTCAATACAAACTTTATAGCAATTTCGAGTTTTGAATGGTCTATAACTTTATTTAGAAATATGATATTCACCTCGGGTTTGCAGCGTTTGTTTAATTTTACTAAGCTTTTCTAAATGAAGAGCTCAATGTCAGTCAATGTGGATCTGTATTTGGAAATTTTTAGCACAAAATCCTCTTTTGGGAGAGGGTCAGAAGTAACTTGTACAGAAGAAAGTAGAAATTTTTGGTCCAGGACTCTGGGGACACATGTTTAGCGGGTAATTTAAACCTTTATAATCTTTTGTTGATTATTAAACTTCATAATAATTTAATAAAAACTAATTCAATCAAAATTAACCTAGTAAAAAGTTTGCTCCGCAAAATTTTATATTATTCCTTAAAAGTTTAAAAGAAATTAATTATTTTCAGCGAAACATGTCAGCCAATTTTGATGGAGTCATAACCATGTACACTGGAGCTTCTGACATTGAAAAGCTTGGATTACTTACCAGCTGGAACTACCAAAACAGGTAGGTACCCTTTAACAATCAACCCTGTTCCTAAAACTTAATAGCAACAATTTTTTTTTTAGTTATAACGATTTTCCAATTTAAAAAAAGCTATAGAAAAAACATTGATTACTAAAAAAATAATAATTTCCTTTAAGCAAGTTGTAATTATGCTCTCTAAATTCTTTGAACTAAGCAAGGATAGAGGTCACATTCTTTTGAAGACTCGAAATCAAGTAAAATTGCTCCTTTTATCAAGTGCCAATTAGAGTGAAGTGGTAGTAATACTAAATTTACATTAAATGCTTTACCGACAGCTTCTAACCCTATTGCTTCTTGCCTTCTGAAATTGATATTTTTGTGGCAGGACTGGCAGCTACCCGGGAGAGTGTGGGGAGGTAAAGAATACAATCGGGAACGTCTTACCACTCTCCACATACAAGCAGAGGCAGATGACACTCTTCAACACTGACATTTGTGGGTATGTTGCCAAAAAACAAATAGTTACTGTACACCTGTAGTTGACATTTCTGTACCTTCTTATTAAGGCATTTCTTTCGTCAGACACTCGTGTGAACTTATAACCTCCTTTTTTGGGCGGGGTTACTGGCAGAGAATAAATGTGCTAGAGTGAATGGAAATGGTTTTTTGTATTTTCTCATTTCATTGAAAGAGTTCATTATGTTTTTGTTAGTGTTGCATAACGTTATTGGTGTATTATATATTTGTGTATAAATTGTTTAAGCAGGATACGTGTAAGAAAGGGCCATGCGGCCCTAAATTTGCCTGTTAAAATAAATAATTGTTTACTTTTATTTTCTTTGTCATATTTAAAATAGACCGAGTTTCATCAAAATAAATACATTTATTTGAGAGCCTCTGGAGTGTGTACGTTACAGGTCTTACATCCTTGACTCGGAGGAACTAGTTGAGCTGAACAAGTTGCCAGGAGTGCAATACCATGCAACTTCCTCTATGTTTAGCAACTCTGAAACCTGCTTCTGCCCACGTAAAACATGCCCCCCACCAGGTAAAATATTTAAGTTATGCAGGGGAGTTTCCAAATTCTCCAAATTTGGCTCAGTTACTACGTTTCTTAGTACAGGACATAAGTAATTGTGCCAAATATCAATATGCTTTACCTCAAGCTATTTATAATTTAACTAGTTTGGCTTAAAATATAAAAATTGAAAATTTATGAATACAAAGAATACAGATCCTAGAATGGTAAAATAGACCTTAAAAGCAAAAATTTTATGTTTAATTTGTAGATGAACAAAGAAGATAAAATTTGTTTTCTATTTTTTCTGTAATGAGCGGAAAAAGTACTATAAGAATCACTCAAACTGTTTTAAACGATTTTTTCATCACATGCCTGTGTTATTATTATGTTTAGACCAAAAATACAGTTAATTATTTTAGCTCGGAGCTGCCTTGGATGACCTGGAATCTATTATATCCGTGCCTCAGATCGTTTGGAATGTAACTACAATATTGTATGGCATGGGGAAAAGAATTTAATAGTGTATTGCAGGGCTTTATAGGACACCTGAAGACAGTAACTTGAATGCATTTTTTGAAAGGTTGAATTTGTTGTTAGAGTCTGCTTGTAATTTTAGTGAAAAAATTTTGATTGCTGGAAGCTATAACATTGACATTCTTAAACAAGATTAGGGCCTATAGGTGTAAAAAATTCAGAAACATATTAAAAAGCTACTGCCTGGACCTAGTTTTAAACATACCGACTAGAGTTACCGAGACATCATTTTCATGCATTGACAATTTTATAGCTAATATCAATTATTCAAAAGCCTCTGTTATATCCCCCCTTTTCTCAGATCATGATACCATTGCTATTTGTGTCCCATCTTTGAACAACAACAAAACAAAGTCCATTTGGTCCTGGGATAGGGAAATCAAAGATCATAACCTTTTTGAACTGAAACAAACGCTTAAATGCAAACAATGGGAAAGTGTTTACAATTCACCCGATGTCAATTCTATGTATAACAACTTTTTAGAAACCTTTATTTTTTACTCTAATGTAACTTGCCCGATATAAAGAAAAAAGTAACACTCTCCTTGGAACAAAAGTGGGTCACCGCTGAAGAAGATACATAGTTAGTAGATGCTTTAAAATCTGAAATGTTTGATCTTTACAGGAAATTTAAGAATCCACGATTACCTGTGTTTAAGATAACATACACTAACTGTAGATTAAATTATATCAATGCCATCAAAGTAGCTAAAGCTTGGTGGATTGAAAATACCTTGTCTAATGCTAGTAATAAAACAAAACAAACTTGGAAAATAACAGATAGGTTTAGACAGACTGGTCCCACCATATTAAAACACTTGGTTTTAGCAGTAGAGGGCGAAATAGTTAAAGATCTCTATGTAACTTAGGAGTGTATCAATACGTTTTTGTTAACATTGCTGATAGCTTAAAAATAGATAACCATGTAACAACAAAAAACACCCCTCTGCACCTGGTAAGTCACTGCTCTTTTTAACTTCAAAAAAATCAGCGAAACTGATCTTCCCAATTTTACTTCTAAGTATGCACCCAAAACTTCCACAGGATTTGATGAAATAAGCATGAAAACAATCAAAATCTGTCAGCTTGAAATCATCAAGCCACTCACCCACATTATTAATGCCTCACTACCTAGTAGGGTATTTCCACAACAATGCAAAATAGCTAAAGTCAAACCTCTTTTCAAAAAAGGGGATGAGTTGAACATGGGAAACTATCATCCAATCTCACTCCTTCCTTCCATTTCTAAACTCTAATTTTGCTCAGTAAGCTGAGGGCGCTCGAGGTGGGAGGATGTGTCCATCATTGGCTGCATTCCTTCCTCACCGAGTGCTACCAGTTCACTGAACTAAAACACCAATCAAATTTCAAAATAAAAAAATTCCAATCAAGCAACAATTAGTTAAAAATGGAGTTCCTCAGGGATCGATTCTTGGTCGGATACTGTTCCTGACATATATTAATGATATGAAAGGGATGGTGTCGGACGAGAGTCTACTTATTTTTGCGGATGATACCACTCTTTTCACCAAAAACAATAATGTAAAAAATCTGGGAATTGACACATTTTCAAAAATCAACGATCTTGCTCAATATTTCTCCAGCAACGCACTAAATTTAAACACCAAAAGACGGGGTATTTCTGCATAAGTACTTGTCAACTGAGGAGGTCCATAGCAATTGATGATTTGAATGTCTTTATTGGGAAGGACATGCTGGATCCTTCCAACTCTTCTGATTTCCTAAGAGTGAGGTCCAACCTAAGAGAAAAAAGGTTGTTGTTGTCATGGGCCGACCAAATAGAAAAAATATAAAAAAGCTTGCTTCAGGGCTGTTTGTGTTGAGAAGAGTTAGTAAATTTTGCAATTTTAATGTTTCTAAAATAGTTTACTTTAGCCTACTAGAATCTCATATCATGTACTCCATCGCCTTATGGGGGGGGGCTACAAAAACTCATTTAGGGAAAATTTTTACCTGGCAAAAAAAGGCCATTAGGATCATCTTTGGGCTTGCACCTCGGGAGAATTGCGAAAATTATTTCATAAGCCTAGGTATTTTGACTGTGCCAGCTTTACATTTTTATGAACTTGTAATACTTAAGGAATCAAAAACTAATGAATTCATGTCAAAGAAATCACACTCACAACACTTGGTTCAAATCTAAATTTTCCACCTTTCATAGACTGTCATCAGTTTTTGAAAAAAGAACCTCTTTACGCCGACTTGAAATTTTATTATATGCTGCCTGACTTTATTTCAACCATAGTTGATGACAAAAAATTTAAAGCTACACTTAAAAATTATCTGATTTTTCATTGTTTTTATTCCGTGGAAGGTGTCATATAACACACCAGGCAATGTACCCCCTGTGTAGGTCTCTGACCCCTCCCTTCCCAACCAACCATACCCAATAGTGGCTGAATCAACAGCACGTTAACACTTATACTGAAACCCCTGGTCTTACAGACCTCAGGGAAATTTCACTTGTTGATATTGGCAGCACTGCTGAAGCGGTGGTGCTACCCCTCCCAATACCATCCTCCCTCCCCTTCCCCTTGACCTTCGCAGAGTTTTTTCCAGTTTGAGTGGTTCTTCTGTACTCGACTTCTCGATTTTTAATTACATGCCGGTCTCAGAGATCACGGGTTTCAGTTCCCGTTAGTCTGTTTTCCATTGTTTCTTATGCGGGAGTCTCACAGACCAAGGGTTTTGGTTACTGACTATTTATTTGCTGTCCATTATTTTATATGGGAGTCTCACAGACCGAGGGTTTTGGTTAACGTTTCATAGTGAGGGTTTCGGTATAGGTGTTAACCTATCCAATGTAGGGGGCCTGTGCCCCTATATTTTTTTATATTTTTCATTTAGGGATGCTGGACTGACATCCCTACAGGAGATTACATGAATTAAGTGGACACACACATTCACACAGTGTGGTGTTTGATGTATCTGGTGTTTGATAAGCTGAGTTATTATCACCGATAATAGTACGTAGTGGATGAATATTCTTCCTTTAAGTAGGTTGTAAACTGTTATTACATATAATTCAACAAACTGTTAATTACATATAATAAATCAACATATAATTAATCAACCGTACCATTGTAAAATGATGAAAATATCCTTATCGTTTTGCATGAAAACTAATAATACAAATTCAAAGTCTAACAGTTTACAATAATAAATTACTGCTGGCTAAAATATTACATTTTTAAAATTTATCTACAGTATTTATTTGTCTGTATTTCTCTCGCTGTTTATTTCATTTTACTTTTTTATCTTATTTGAAATAATAATACCAAAAGTAAACTTTAGAGAAAGAGTTCTTAAGATTTTAAGAGGGAGTGGCTTTATTTAGGAGGCAAGGCAGCTTACAAGTACAATTTTTTATTCAGGGATTTCAGTTGTACTTGAAGCAGGGGTGCTCAGAAGGTGGGGGGGGGGGGGGGGTCCTGGCACAATTGGCGCCATCAAAATTGTTGGTGTGGCTGGAAAATTTTGGGGTTAAAAATAATCCCTTGAGTAGCAAGAATAAAAAGTTAATATTTATTAAATTTAAGTACTTTATTAAATTTAAGTACTCTACAATAAATTCTATAGTGATACATTGCAAAATAATTTCTGGTTGGAAATGAAATAAAGATTTAAAATATCATTTTAATTTTAGCAGAGGTGCAGCCAAAGACATCAAAATAAAATATGTATTCATTAATATCATATACTACTGCTTGGAGGGTATATTATATTTCCATAGGTTGGCTAACAGGACTGTCAGCTGTTCCTGAAATCATCTCTTGCATTCTACTTCAGCAGTTCAATGGATGGGGGGAGGGGATCAGGCGGATATCTCCCCTGTATTTTGTGGAAATCAAAGTATAGTACAAGCTTATTACGCATTTTGACCAAAGGAGAAGAAAGATAGTACATACAAATAAGTTTTGTAGCATCAAAAATGAAGGGGAACCTCGGAAGTAGTTTTAATCCATATATATCCATTAGTTAACAATGAGTTTTTAATTGGTTCTGAATTGTGCTTTACTTTGGAATGATACAACCATATAAATTGTGTACTTTTTTATTTTACGCTTGCAACTCAAGAACTATGCAATCTAGAGACATTTCATTCATTGCTCTTTAAAAAGCATGAAGTTCCATGTCGAATCACGTTTAAATCTTTTAGATCTGCCTCATATGCAACCGTTCGTCACAGTTATAATTTTAACAAGAATAACTAGAACTGTCAGATGCTGCTCTGAGCAAAAACCATTAAATTTACTTCGGGAGAAGAAATTAATCATACTAAACAATGAGATACACACAAAAACAACTTTGAATTCTAAAGAAACTAGTCTACTGATTAAATAAAAATCAAATGCAATTTTTCTAAAAATTCTTTAAGTACTCTCTAGCAGATGTTTTCACATTTAATTTGAAAAAGTTTAATTTTATCCTTGAAAAAATAAAAGCATTAACAAAAATACTGGCAACATTCTCCTGTTGCCAAAGTTTTCGTTAGAGAGCTAGCAGCATCTACGCTATCGTTAAAATTAGTGAACTTTGACAAATAGTTGTAGCAGCTGAACAACTAAACCAATCTCACTGATTAAATGTCGTTCAACATGTAATTCAATTTTCTTTATAAAAGCAACACATGAAATTGCTGTAGCATAAATAGTTTTTGAGTAATAAGCAAAGCAAAAATATACTGTGTGTCCCAAAAGTCCCGGAACGGTTAATATCTTTTAAAGTAAGCCAGATACCAAAACAATATTTTGCATACCTCTTAGTACTAAAAAAAACTACTTTTTGATGTATGTGTCATTTCTGCCCCTGCCCCCAAAATTGGATTTTGGGGGGGTAGCCCCAAAATTTTAAATGTAAACCCCCATCGTGCGACTACTTATTTTAAAGGGCCTGTTAAAAGAAACACAATGCCGCAAACCGGAGATCGATATCATGCTCCAGTCCAAAATGGCAGCCATTCAAAAATTAAAAAATGCTGTCCGTCAATTAAAATTAAGCATTTTCTGTGTTTGGCAATTCACATTTAAATCGAATAAGAACCACCAGAACACATTTTAACTACTTAAAAGATACAAAAATAATAATTTCAACCAATTCCAATATCAACTCACATCATATGACCACTCATTTTAATTTGCTGAGTAAAAAAATAAGCCAAAGAAGCTGCCCCTGCCCCCAAAATCCAATTTGGACATACATACATCAAAAAGTAGTTTTTTTAGTACTAAAAGGTATGCAAAATACATCGCTGTACACACAGGGTACTCACAGTATAAGCTGTGCACAATTATTTATGGTTTTTGCCTCTCACAAGTTAAGCACTAACCGTCACAAAAACAATGCCCAAAGCAGATTAAAACTAAATCCGAGTTTGCCCCTAATTTTTGTTTGCTAAAGTTTATTATTAGGGTAATTTTTCTGGGTTAAGAGATAAATGCACTCAAATTTAATAGTTTAGTAGTAAATGGCCTTAAAATAATTGAGCATGTTTCACGATCGTGGATAAATGTATGAGTGTAGGCCTTCAACGTTATGAAAAGCGTGATTTAAAAACAATCTTATCTACATAGGTATTGGGAAAACAGCGGAAAAACCTTTGCTAATGGGTAAACCACCTTGAAAGAAAATTAATTACCCATAATCCGTAACAATTTTGGATGATAAATGCCACTGGTTGTAATGTGAAAGATAAGAAAGGCCGTAAAAACCATAGCACACATTTTTCGATGTTGAGTAAACAACTAGAGCAGCTATACCATAGATTAATTTTAAGCCTTTTACTAAAAAAAAATTCAAAAATCCCTTGATGATCCAAACCTTCCGAAATTCAACCAGGGGCCACCTCAATTAGTTAGGATTTAAGGTCTTCCACAGTAGTTTGTTGTTATATCTCTAGATGGTCTAAAAATGAGACATTACTGTTGTAATTTTTAAAATTTTCTGGTGGTGTGCCCCCAGACCCCCTTTTGACAAAGGTCTACCTATGCAACTGTAGACTATAGCATTACCTTATGTAGCATGATAAGAAGAGAACTGTATAATTTTGAATGGAGCGTACAACATTGCCTTAGGGGGGTTCACCATTCCTTTTTAGGTTTAGTAATAGATTGGGTTTGGGTTATACAAGCCTGCTTCAAAACTTATCAATGCTCAGATGAGGTTAAAAACAAATGAAATCAGCTGATATCTGCAACTCACCATTTTGCTTCAAACTTTTCATACTGTACTTACCGCAAGAATATAGATAGGTTTGTTTAAAATTTATAAATGTTATGGTAAACATTTAAACAATTAAGTTTGACTGAACGTTCTAAGTGGATTAGACGTTTGCTTGAAATTAAAATTACACCACTAAAATTGTTTGAAACTAACCATTTTCACCATTGCTAAATTTTCTGAGGGAGAAAATATCCCCCCCTTTATTGGGGGGAGGGTATTCTATACCTCCCGGTAAATCACCACTGTATTCTCCCTAATCACTTCAAGAAAGGTACATTTTTTTGGGATGAGCCCTCCCTCCGAAAATTAATCCTACATGCCACTGTGAGTACAGAGCCGGGTAGCTGAGGCTATTCACCAGCTTAGTGAAATGGGAAATCTGCCTTCAAAGTTCACAGCAGATCAGCAGCTCTAGATTTCTGATGTGCAATTTCAACATTCCTGTCACCCCATCATCTGATGGATGCTGCCAATTTCTTTTTTTCACTCCACCATGGACAGATTTGATACCAGTTCACCAGTTACATCTTGTATTGTTCCTTTAACAAAACTGAGCAGTAAAATGAAAATCATGTAAAAGTATTATTGTCTATGCTTTTTATAGAGTTGAATGTAACCCTTATTTAGAGCCTTTACCGAAAACAAATTAGCGCATGGAGGAAGTTTTCAACACATTCAATTTTTTTGTCTCTAATAACTTACAGTGATGACTGGAACTGAATATAGTTTATTTCATAATCTATAATCTTAAAAACAATCATTCATTCTACAAAATAGCTGAAATTAAAATTAAAAATTCAGCATTTACACATTAAAAAAGTGGATCCATACTTCAAATATATAAATCTTAAGCAAATGAGTGAAGAAACTTGATTCAAGTTTCCTCTGTATTTTTAATAATTTTCAGTGTCAGGTAGTGGATCAGTTGTTGTGAAAAGGATTAGATGGCGGAAGAAGCTCTTTGTTTTAGAAACATCTCTCTTGAAAAAAATAGATGGCAGATGCCTTTAGGAAATTAACTCTGCACAGGTAAATTATCTATAGATTTAATAAGGTACCTACATAGTGTGCTAAAAATTTGTTTTTCAGGTGTTAGAGATATCTCTGCATGCAAAAATGCGCCCCTGTTCATCTCTCTTCCTCATTTCCTGAATGCTGATCCAAGCTATGTAGAGGCTGTAGATGGTCTGCATCCTGACAAGGATAAACATGCTTTCTTCATGTCGTTAGCAAATGTAAGTTGAATGATTACCATCCTTATTGAAATGTGTCAGAAATCAATATGACTACAATAATATGTAATGTGACTTTATTTTTGTTGTACTTTATATATTATAAAGCATGGGTTGTTCTACCCAACAGGAAAATCATGTGAGAGGACTTGAGCCTTTTCAGTATTTTTATATTTGCAACTGGAGAGAAGGAAAGCTTCCCCAAAGAACTTGGAGCCCTTGACAAATGGAAAGGAAAGCAGGTAAGGCTGATGGCACAGATGGTTCGGCTGAGCTGAGAATGGATGGGCAGACGGAGAATGTAATGTGCCTCGGCCAGTGAGACAAAGGTGTTATATAGATCTTGCCCTGAATATTGACTTCAGTACACTTGAAGATCAGGAAATTGAAAAAGTCCACTAAAGGCTAATGGTAACAATCCCTCCAATTGTGACACTTACACAAACTAGCAAAGGCCAGTAATGTTACTTACTAAATCAAAAAGTAAATTCCACTGTGTGTTTCCACCTGTACAGAACAATTGTTTAATCACTGGTCATTTCCAGCAGATATGTGTATCTTTATTTTGGCGATCTCCTGGACAAGAATCAGAGGCCTCCAGACAGTGCCATGTAACATGTAACTGACTAAACCACTTATCTGATTGCAACGTAACTTTGGAAAGCTGTTCTAACTATAACTGGGGAGGATTTTACCCTTTTCGCCAGCCATTGGCTGGGCTGACTGCTTACATAATACATAACCAATCTAACGAAAAACTAATATTTAAAACTGATAATACATAATGGGGGTGGACTATAGGACCCATTCAGAGGCGGGACCTCAAAAATTTCCCAACGCTATACAGCAGTCTGCTCTCGGCCTAGATGCCATCTCGAATCTCTGCAGAATACTAGGTAGATGGGAGTATTTTAAGTCCTTTTTCTGAGGCATTGGACAATGTCACTTTAAGGCAGGCCTGTTATTAACCATTACAGTTCTATGGGCAAACAAAACACAGCTGCTCCCTCACACCCTGTACTCACACACCCCACATACCTGTAGTGACCAAATCAAATCAAATCAAAACAACATTTATTTTCAAGACTTCAGCTGGGTAAAGAGTAATAATAGCAAAATATATACCCTAATGTACATACAAAATGTATCCCCACAAAGTTCCAGCTGTCGCCGCCCTGCAGCATCTTCTCCACGATGTTATAAGGGGTCAGATGGCCGCCGACCCAGTCCACAAAGGCACTCTGTTCTTCATAAAAACGCCGGCACACGAAGAAAGTGTGGTGTGCGTCGTGTCTGCAGAACCTGCAACCAGGCGAATTGACCTCTTGCCCATTCGTTGGAAGTACAGGCAGAAAGCAAAATACAGGTACAGACGGAGGTACAGCAGAGGAACCGGACGGCGCCGTCCGGTTTGGCGGACGGCGCCTCCAAGTTCCTGATGAGGCGCCATGTCCACTTTCTGGTCATGTCTTTTGTCCCATTGACACTGCCACCTGATTGTCTGGCCACGGGCCAGCTCGGAAGCTTCTTACCGATCCATCTCGGGTGCAAGCACCCTAGTGGTCTTCTCTTGTGCCAGTTGGTTGATCGGGACTCGACCAGAGTCCCGGGGGACTCTGGTTGAGTCCCCCCCGCAATGACCAACACCACCGCATGTGAGACCGTGCGGTACGAGGATGCGACCCTAGCATGCTGAATCTCTGCACTGCCAGCATGCTAATCCAGTATTTCTTCACCTGCTTTGTCACGTCTGCCAGATCTTCAGTCCATAGAGCATGATGGCCAGTGCCGTCGACAGCAACAGCCTCCGTTCACCTGACTTGGGCGTCCAATATAGGCTATCATCCTTCCAACCCAGGACGTCACTTCGGCTGCCTTGTCGCTCATTTTCCTGATATGGTCCCAGTAGGTGAGCTTGTTGTCGAGCACCACCCTCAGGTACAAATTCGTCCTTTGCTGCGTATCATTCACCTCGAAACCCACATGCATCGGGATGATTGTGGATATCCGCCTCCTTGTTAGCATGACTATCTTCATTTTGGACATGACCAGCTGAAGGGCATGTTCAGGCATCCAGCCTTCCACCAGGCGCATGACCTGATTCAGCCTCACTGGGGCCAACTCCTTGTCCCATTCGGTGATGACAGCCACCACGTCATCAGCATATCCCACGAGGAATGTTCTGTATGGCATCTCTGTGTGTAGCAAACTGTCATATGAGACATTCCAGAGATCCGGTCCCAGCACCGACCCCGGAGCTGCCCTAGAGGTGACAGTTTTGATAACAAAACCCTGGTCCATCTCGTACATCAGCTGCCAGTCCCTTAGGTACCCAGATAACCTGAATGTTCTTTCCAGTGTGACTATAATGTCGCACCACCGTGCCAAGTTGATCATGTTTTTTAGGTCAAGTGTGACCAGCAACACAATCAGAAGAGCCGCATGGCATGCTTGATTCGCTCGTGTCCTGAATCCACAACCTCCGGGAAGGCCCTGAATGTTGAGTGGCCCATTTGTCTGAACCTGATTTGTCAGGTCAAAAGGTCCCCTGCTGCTCGCACAGCCTCTCTGATTTTCCGTTTCAAAAGCCTCTCATCTGTTTTTCCGTTGTACCCAGCATGCACAGAGGGCAGTACGACGATGGAGTGGTCAGAAGACAAGCTTGGCCTGTTTCGAGGAGGATGCGTACACCCCCACTTTCAGGCAGATGTAAATGTTCAGAAGGAGCTGAGGATGGTATTTCACCACCAGTTTCAGCACCTCTGACGGTAAGTTGTCCGGACCCAGGGCCTTCTTTTTTTTCATGGAGCTGAACACTCTCTCCAGTTCCTGCTGCATGAGCAGTAGGATCTTTTTGGCAATCACCTGCAAAGGTCTCTCACCCGGTGATCCAGGAAGAGACAATCCACAACCTTCCGCATCTTCTGTGATTGCCTCGTCTTCTTTTGGCTAGCTTGAAGGTGATGTATTCTTGATCGCTTCCTGAGTAATCACCCATCAACCTCCAGCTGACAATTTGGGAAACCAGACCTTTTGATGCCAGGGTCATAGTTGGGATTGATTTCCCAAATCCTAGGCTCCGGTAGATTGGCATGTCCCCCTCTTTCATTGTCAGCAGCCCCAGCCTGAATGCCAACTCCAACAGCAACCTTCCACGGGTGTCTGTGTGTGGCATTCCCCACTCTTTCGCTCTCTCGCTTTAATAATTTATCTTCATGTACATTTTATGTGTTATAAATGGCTTCTGCAGGAAATTTCGCTAATTAAGATGGACTGTTTATGAGCTCTTTTCCCATACACAGGCTTTGCCTATGTGGGAAGGTATTCCAAAAGTTGTATTTTTTCACTAACACCAGCATGTATCAGGTTTTTGGAAATAAAGCATTGAAGTCACTGGCCAGGAGACACAGGCACGGGATTGCATGGATCGCGTCCTCCGTGGTCTCAAACTTCTCCGTGATTCATGGAATGCTGTCATTCGGGGAAAACTAACAGCTTACAAATGTGACACCGTTGCTTGTGATCCAAGTGCCATTTCCACATCTTTCAATGGGGACCACGTGTGGGTTGGGCACCCGTAGCACGGCCCATCCTGTGCGGTCAGGGAACCATGGTGGACCTTTGGCCCTGTGCGGCTCCCTCACGAAGACGAGAGATGTCCCCATCTCGCGAACATTTTGGTCCACTAGGGAGCTTGCAGCAATTCTCCAATTTAAGTTTTCCTGGATGACCCTCAGTGTCCGTGGCTAACGGTCTTCTTTGAGACCAAGAGCTTTCTAAAAGTCCCATAGGCGCCGGAGCCTTGGACATGATTCAACAGTCACCTTTTTTTGCAAGCTTCGCCCGAGGGTAACTAGCTACAAGTAGACGACTTGTGCCCTGTAACACCACACTTTCAGCATGCCTTACTGCGGTCCAGACATTTGCACTCTTGATGAGTGTGGGCGTACTCCAAACATTGGAAGCAACGCAGGATCTGCACTCGAGTTCGCACTCGGCAGACAACCCACCTGACCTTGTGACCTTGACTTTGCCCCTTTGCTGGAGCTTCTGTCCACTGGAGGCGTCGAGATCAACAACCGCCACCCTCTGCTTTTGAAAGTTGGGCTTGGTCAGGAAGACCTTGAAGTATTTCGTCCTTTGCTCCAAATCCCGCTTCAAGGTGTTGTTCATCTCCCCCTGTGTGGAGGATGAATCATGATCCATGATCTCCACATGCAGGTGGGGTGAGACACACTTCAGGTTATCACCGGCCCCGAGTGCCGATCTCACTGTCTACGCAAACTAACTCTGACCACAGCCAGAGCCCAGCTCGATGAGTGGGCCGCCACTGTCTGTCCTGTGGAGTCGGCGGACCTCCACACCTGACTGCTTGGGTTATGTGGAAATATATGGTGCAGCTGATGGGAATTATGACATCATTACTCTTATTGTTATCAAAACATTAAAGGTTGGACTGTGTAAGTTCCAGAATTAAATAATAATATAATAATTTTAAATATATATAATTTTATTTCTTTTAGCTCACTTCTGTCCCCTTGGTTGTCAGAGTTCGACTGCAGACAAATCTTCTCTTGGAATCAGTACCAAATATGATGTAAGTAGTGTGTTTTTTTTTTTATTCAATGGACAGTTTTTTCTATGTCTTTTAGATGATAATTAATTGATTTGTTAAAATTATGTTTAAATAAAGGATTTTATCATATTTTCTTAATGTGTTATATGTAGGGTTTTCTGTACTTTTCTATACAGTACCGGATTCTGTATAAGTCAAAGGACCAAAAATAAGTCGAAGGAGTGAACTTAAGGTCAGGGCCGGCGACAGGGGGGGGGCAGGGGGGGCAAATGCATAGGGGCCCGGGCTCGCAGGGGGCCTGTAAACACCAAATACCCCTGTCGCAGCTAACCTGTGTACTCAGCGAATTTCCAATAAAAAAACAATAACTAATCAATTATTAGAAAAAACGTATAAAAAGTGATAAATTCATGAATTAATATAAAATGCAATAGTTTGTTTTGCATAGTCATTGTCAAAAATACTAATAAATAAGTTTAATTAAAAAAATATATATTTCTTTTGAATAAATAGGCAACATTGTTATTTTCTTCATACAAATACAAAATCCTATTAAAAGTACTTTTGATAAACTCGTGAAAAACTACGCAGGTTTCGTTGGACAGCATTCTGCTGCCCTGATACTAAAAAAGGTGGCAAAAAAACGTTGGACTTGGAGATCAGTGGACTTAAAGCAACGACTCATGATACCAAATTGTTAGTTTTTTCAAGCTGAATCCAGTAGTGACAATAACAATTTGATTTTGATCTGCGACAACAAGAATTTGATTACTTTAATTTTTCAATTTGAAAAAGCCAAAAAAACCATTTTTGGGGGGTAAAAGTAGCCTTTTCCCCACTTTGGATGTGTCGATCTAGCCGGTTTACGAACTCATCCAAGAGAATCTAGTTACACGAGGTACAGTCAAAAGGTTCCCGGAATGAATTTTTGTAGACATTTAGCGCGATCGCCAGAAGGAAATTCAACTTGCATTAGTTGGTACGACTCCTGGGGAGGGCATATCGGTAGTGGGGGTATAGCTAACTTTCCGTAGTGCTGCACTGGAAAGCTCTTTTGGTGTTCCTGCAAGTCTACATTGTCGAATTTTGAAAAATGGTATTTCATGACCAGCGCGCGAACATTAATTTCTGTATTTAACTTAAAAATCACATAGTGAGACTCTTGAGTTGTTAATTCAAGCTAATGTAGAAGAGGCGATGAAGAAAAGTCAAGTTTATGAGTGTCACAAACGGTTCCGTGAAGGCGGTGAAAGCATTGAGGATGACCCTCGTAGTGGACGACCTTCAAACATCAGTTAATGACGAAAACATTGAGCGAGTACGACAAGTTGTGCATGAAACTCGGGAATTAACAATCGATGAAATTGCATTTCAGGTAAATTTATCACATGGAAGTGTTTCTTTATGATCATTTGAACATGCATCGAATTTGTTCACTTAACAAAGAAATCCGACATTTTGGACATGCAGGTACACAAAAAGCGCTTTCCAATGCTGCACTAAGGCAAGTCAGCTATACCCACATTACCGATATGCCCTCCCCAGGAGTCGTACCAACTACTGCAAGGCGAATTTCCCGCTGGCGATCACGCTAAAAGTCTACAAAAATTCATTCCGGGAACTTTTTGACTGTACCTCGTACATGTGTGTATAAAATTTTGTCACGGCATCGGACGATTTTTACGAGAGTTATCATGCTAACAGACACTCAAAAATGAAAATTCTATTCCCCATACAAGCCCAAGATAAATTTTGAAACAAATTGTGATTTTTTGAGGTAAAAGTGCATTTCCGCGATAAACTCACTTGATATCCAGAAAGTAGACATAAAAAGCTATCAATTTTTATAAAAATAAATATGATTGCTGAGGTTACCCAGAAAGAATATTTTTGTCCATTCTGTAAAAACGACGGTAATAGCTTATTTCTAAGGAAATTTGCTAAATGGACCTGAAACGGCTAAAAAAGGGCACAAAAGCATACAAAACAGGTAAAAAAGGTCGCCAGGTCTCAGGGCCCGGGGTTATAGATTGCACAGGGGCCTGAAAATCCTGTCGCCGGGCCTGCTTAAGGTATTTAGTCCATTTCACAGTTTTTCACCTATAAAAATATTACATAATTTGATATAGGCATGAATAATGAACTATTTCAAGTATAAACTTCAAAGCCAGTAAGTAAAAAAGCTCAAAAAAAAGTAAAATAATTAAGGTAGTTGCATCAAAGTTGCCACATTGTACAAATTCAAATGGCAGCCATGACTCGCTTTCAGAGCATACTAACTTGAAAACTATTAATTAAAAAAAATTTTCTAGGGACAAAAAATATACTTTTGTTGTAGCAGACCTGTATACTCAGCAAATTTCAAATGCTTGAATAAATTATTGGAACGGACCCTTAAATCAAGTAAAACAAAATTCTGAAATGAGTATACAATTTTCTCCATAAGAATAACACTGGAAATGAGTGTGCAGGTTTGCTGCCATGGAAATAAATGTGATATTGAGAAATTGTTTGCAATAATCCAGTAGATAACGAATAGATGAAGCCATATGCCAAGTTTTATTCAGATATGTTGAAAAATAAGTGACAAATAGAATTTTATTTATTTCCCTTAACGCTAACATTAGGGCAATCTACGGCATTCACCACTACCGATATCTTGGTACCCAATACATATAATTCAAAATACAATTTTTATTTTTTTTGAAGCTGAATTCAATAGTCAAAACCATAATTTGATAATTTTTATTTTTCTATGTAGAAACTCCCAAAAACACATTTTTGGAGGAGTTTATCCCCTCTTACCCCCTTCTGATGGTCCGATTGGGCTGGTTTTTGAACTTGTCCAAATAATTACTACTTAATGTATGTGCCAGATTTCATTTAGGCTGGACAATTTTTATACTTGCTTTAAAGTCCAGTCAGCACATTTCTTCATCTGATATGTGGCAATTCATAGTCTAGGCAATTTATAGTCCATAAGCAAGGGTGTCCCTCATAAAGTTACAAACAAGTTTCAATGGTCGTTAAATTCCATTTATCAGACTTAATGGCCGTTTTGTCTTCCTTCCTCACTGTATCCCTTACTATCACTGGTTCATCAGTGTTGATGACTGGACCAGCCATGACAGCTCACTAAATAGTTACATCACAAACTTTAACATAGAACTCAATGCGCACAGCACGCGACCAAACACTGTCATCGCTTGTTTACAGGTAATAGTTGCCTGCAGGCAACAAGTTTACACAGGAAAAAACAGTAGCTTGCAAGTGGAGTTTTTGCAAAAGTTGTTAGTTGCACAGGTAATATTTGTCAAAACAAATATTACTTGCGAAAACAAAAAATGCATGAAAGTCCGCATTGCAAGTTAAACTTTTGTGAATTTTAGTTTTTACATTTGCAAGTTTTTCTGCAAGTTGGATGCAAATAAAATTTACACTACGTGCTAGTGTGAACCTTGCTTAATGCTATTACAAGTACCCTCGCTTATTCGAACCTCGGTAATCCAAACTTGAATTCTGCAAATAAAAATGTAATATAAATTTTTTTTATCTGTTAACATGTTCGCGGCGGCACGATTTTCAGTGTTCCTTGCCACCATCCTGGTGCTCTGACTCATAGTTACTGTAACTGCCACGCTTATCGTGAGAGCAGCACTGTCCAGTGCACAGAACGCAATATGCTATTGAGCAGTGCTGTTAAAGTTTCAGATTTCAAGCTCAGGTCCTGGTTTAAAAATAAATCATATTGTAACAAGTTGCAGCTTGGGAGCAATCGCTCCCACCAGGATGGCATTAGGGTTCCGCATGGGAGTGATTGCTCCCATGCCGCCGCGAACGTGTTAAAAGATAAGATAACAGATTAACAAACAACTACTCGTTAACAAACAAAAAGTTTAGAAAGGAAGAAATTTCCATTGTAAATTACAAATACATGTTATCAGCAAAAGAAACTTTGCCCTGAAAAAAACAATCGCTCTTGTAAATTTTTATATTTAATTACACAACCTGATATTCATGAGGTATTCCCTTTAAAGGCAACACTTGGTAAGTCCAAACATATCTGTAATATGAACTAACTTTGGTCCCAATAAGTTCAAATCAATAATGTTTTACTATTTTTGGTATCCTAAGAGTTTTAAGCTGTCTTGAAGTCGAAGTACTGTCAAGGACTATATATTTGATAGTGTAAACTTAACGTTTAATTTTATTGTGTTTCAGATTTTTCCGCAACCTCACAACAACCTATTTCCCGATGTACTGGGTTGACCAATACGCCATCCTAACTCCTGATCTAGCGGGTCTGATGCACCCCCTCTACACCCTATCAGACTGGGGTAGATGGCTCATCCTTATCTCAGGTGGTGGCATTGGAGTTTTATTTTTACTCTTGGGACTCTTGTTACATTGTGAAGGGTAGAATCAATAAACGTTTGGAGAATGTAAAGTGTGAATAGTGGATGGTATTGAACTCGTAACTAATGTAAGAGTAAAATTGTGGTTTGGCCACTGAGAGTTGTAAAGAACAGATTTAAAAATCATTTTAAATGACTGGAACTGTTTTTTTTAGCAAATTTCCCCTAAAGGGAGGAAGCTATTACGTAGGTCTCATGGTAAGACCTAAGCCCAAGACCATCTTAACTTTTCATTTTGGGGTCCCCAGATACAAAAAACTCCATTCGTTTGATTTTATATATATATATATATATATATACATAATAAAGTGATCAGAAAAACATTTGAAAAATCAAATACAGAAATAAGCTTTAAAACAAAAAACAACGTTTTTCAAATGATTCAAAGAAAAACTAATTCAAAAGATCAACAAGATAAATATAATAGATCAGGCTTATACCAATCAAAATGTTCCGACTGTGATCAATGTTATGTAGGGCAAACAGGAAGAACATTCAAAACTAGATTTAAAGAACACATCCAGGCCCTGAAAAGCAACAACACCACAACTATGAAGTCCACATTTGCCGAACACCTTTTAGACTCCAACCAAAATTACGAAAGCATTGACAAAAATGTGACGATAATAGAGTATATGATAAAAGGTAGCAAAATGGACAGCAAAGAAGAGTTACACATATATTTGAAACATAAAGAAAACCCCAACAGTGTCCTAAATACTCAAATTAATTTAAATAACCCAATATTTCACAGAATATAGAATATGAAAACAAAAATGAAATATAAGGATTGCAAAACATTCCCTACTTTACCAATAGTGCATACACATATGTTAATTTTAAATTTGTTTAATTTTAATTTTATTTTTTCACATTTTATAACTTTACTATCTAACCATCAGCTTGACTATGACACTTATAAATAACCTTGATAATGGGCCAGTCGCGTATATAGAAATTATTTTCGGGGGGGCCAGGGCGGGATTTAAGATTTTGCCGCCCATGGGCCCAAAGCATTTCGCCGCCCCTCCTCCCAAACGTGACCATTTTCCAGACCTAATCATAGGCGTATAATTAGGGGGGAGGGTGGCACTTACTCCGCCAAATAATTTGGGATTATAATTTTATTAGCTCAACCTGATTTTTTAACATTAAAACACCGATATTTGTGTTTGTGTACATGTTTGCTGATGCCAGCTGGCGAAAGGCCTCAAAATTAAATTATACAAATATTGTGGTGTTTTTCAATGTTAAAATTTTATAATATCCAATATTAACTATTCATAAACAACAGTGAATGATTTAATTTGTGGCCAAAAAATCTCTTGGTCGCATTGCCGCGGTCTGAAATTCTCTTGATTGTTTCGCCGCGATCATCTCTCGGCCATGCATTTCGTGGCTACCAAAGCTTCATTATCGCGCCTTCTCTTTATCTCGGCCGTTTCGTAGTCGAGAGTCGGCTGGTTGTATCGTGGTCGTCGATTCTCTGAAAATCCTTTGCAGGGTGTCTATCAATCGGCAATTCCAGAATACCCCCGTTAGAGTAGAATTGCACAATCAGCGAGTTTCAAATGCTTGAATAAATATGTATACGTCATAAAAAACGAACGAATAAATTCCACCACCACGACATAAATTTGAACGAATGGGGTCTTGGGTGCCTGGGGTTCCATAACAAAAAGTTATGATGTCCCGGGCTTAGGTCTTACTATATGAGCTCTTCGGTGATAGCCTCTTCCCTGGAGGAGAAATTCGCTGAAAGTCGGGAAAAAATAATGAATTTAAACATGTGATCGGGAATTTTGATGCTCGAGTTAAAACGAAACGGAATGTAGCCGTTTTCATCGTTGGAATCGGCAATGCAGCCGGCAACTCTCTCGATCGAATCGCAACAAACAAATTTTTCGGTAATATACTTGCCGGAAATCCGTCGTTTACATCGCGGCTGGAAAATCTCTCGACCATATTGTGACCGGAAGATCGCTCGCTCGCTTCGCGGCCAGCAGATCTCTCGGTAGCCTCGCAGCCGAAAAATCTTGGAAATCCCTGTCGCATTATAGCCATCAAGCATGTCTCCCAGTGGCCCTCATATCTCTCGGTCGTATTTTGGCCAGAAAATCGCACGTACGTCCCACAGTCGAAAAATTACTCGCTCGTTTTGCGGCCGATAAATTGCCTGCTCTACCGCCGCCGGCAGATCTCTCGGTCGCATTTCGTCCGACAAGTCTCTCGCTCTTTTCGCGGCCGATGTCATGGTCGAAAAATCGGTCTTTTTCCAGCGGTTGGCACGCAAGTATCTCGGACGTTTCGAGGCCGACAAATACCTCGATTATTTGCAGCCGACGAATCTTGGTTGTGTTACAAAACAAATCTCTAGGATTTGTAGCGATCGGCGAATTTCCACGGTCACTTCCCGGTAATAAACTCTAACGGTTGTATCGTAGCCGGTAATCTCGGTTGTATCATAGAGGACGTACTTGGCGCTATTGCAGCCGCGAAACATCTCAGCTGTAAAACTGTGTCGGACATTTCGCGGCCGTCATTTCGCATATATTTTAACAAAACTCATAACGCCTTTCTCGCGCCTCCACCTTCTTATGATTCGATTCCACCATCAGCCCGAATAATGAACGACTCAGCACCAGCGCCCAGGCCAAAAAAATCAGATTTTGCACCCACTCGCTTGAGTACAACAACTGCCGCCCGTCCGCGCAGTGACGCACTACGCAAAATAATAGTGTAGTCTGATATAACAAAACTATATCAGGGGCCCATTTCACGAAATAACAAGTTACATATTCACAAGTGAGTTTGTATAAATTTTGTATAAACTTGTGACTTTATTTTTCACAGGTGTTTTCTTTTTTAACCAGCAAATTTTCACCGATTCACCATTGAATTCTTACATGTTTACTTACCCAAAAATATAAACATAAACTATTAAATTTTAAGAAATACAGTACAGCTGTGATTTATCATATGAAATAGTATGTTTTTAAATGGATGATTTCTTAATCAAACGTTTATACCATTGACTTTAGATACATAGATTGAATGCCTTTGCCATTTAGAATGTTGTGTTAATAGGATTAAAAGAGGAAAGTACATTGAAAGTAAATCATATTAAGGATTTCATAAAAAAATCATTACATAATCGATTTAATATCATTTTGTTCTCCTTCAACTCCCAAAAAATCTGGTTCTATAACCGCTTTTACTTGTAATCATCCGAGCTTTACCGTGTTCCTCACAATGTATACCAACTCCACTCGGCTATCCAGTTAATGTCTTCAGCATAAGCAAACTCTCGCGGAGATTAGGCAAGTCTTTTTTATATCTTCTAGGCAAATCTTGAGGACGATATTGAAGCCTTGGCCTTAATGAAATGGATGTATGCTGTCCGTACCATGAAAACTCTCGCACTAGCTTTGTCCAGAAGGCCCTGTCTTCCGAAAGTGTACTTGTACCATAATGGTGCGCTCAGCATGCCTCATTGTATCCCTATAATCTAGTCACATTTTTCAAAAACCTTGCCTTTTTTTGGTGAAGTGCCTCGGCGATACTGTGCTGCCAGCATAGTTCTAATCAAAGGTGTTAGCTAATGCAGTTGTAAATGACAATTACTGTGGCAAAGCACATTGTGTCATTAATTTGTTAATAAAATGCATAATCCTCGCAGGAAAAAACTGCAAAAAACTCATTTTTTATGAAAAATAAGATTACTAATTAAAATCAGCGTTAAATACGATGACCACAGTGGAAAACTTGTTTGTAAAATGTCATTTCAACGCCTTATCTTTGCTATGGATGAGAAAATATGAATTATAACTGGATCAAAGGTAAAAAAATCAAAGTTACCTAACTCTTGGCTTAGGTGAAAAATTTTAGCTATTTTAACTAGTGTAGGTGAATAGGTGAAATTTCACTAGATACAACAAGACTTGTTTACCCTTACATTTTTGTCCACAAGCACATATGTTCAATGTTTGTCAACAAACAGACCATTCATTTCATAGACGTATTAAAATTTCTACTTAGTATAATAAATAAAATATTCTTTGATTATTCCTTAACATATTAACAAAATAAATCTATCTTGGTTTTAGTGTCATTAAAGTTGGATTTAATAATTTTAGTATCTCTAACCTCAAATCCTGATACTTGTGACTATGAAAGTAACAACTGTAACTATTTTTCACAAGTGTCCAAAAGTATAAACTTGTGAATATGTGACTTGTTTTTTCGTGGAATAGGCCCCAGGTGGAAGATACCGGATAAGGTCATTACAAATCCTTATTGCTCTAAATTAATTAATTCTCAATTTTATGCTTGCTGCTGACAAAATCTTGCATATAATTTATCTAAATAAATCACACTATTTAATTCCCTAATTTTTTTACCCTTTTGATTTCGGGGGGGCCCGGGCCCCCTGGGCCCCCCCTTATATACGCCACTGTAACTGTAATGGGCTCAGATCCCGAAACATGTCGGTTAGAAATAAAATCTAACAAAGGGGGCTCAGTTCTTGTCATTTATTGTATATATATATATACATATACATATGCATATGTATATGTATATGTATATATATATATATATATGTATGTATATACATACATCTATACAGGGTGTTCAAAAAATGTGGGGCAATAATCTATGTAGTGATTCCTTGGATCAAAATAAGCAAAAAAGTTTATATAGAAATATGTCCTATCTCCCTCAGTTTAGCATCTATCTGTCTGATGTATGTGTTTTTTACAAAATAATTCATAACTCCTTAACGGTTTGAGTTACAGTGTTGAGAATGTGCACAAATGTTTATCTTGTTAGTCGATATCTTTGTACAAAATAATAATAAAAAGTCTTTAACCGTTTTAAAATGGCGGCTATTTTTAAATATTTGGCGGTATATATTTCATGAAAACCAAATATTTAAAATAGCCGGCATTTTGAAACGGTTAAAGATTTTTTATTAATACTAGCTGATAACCCCTGCTTTGCCCGGGATATTAGTTTTCCCACTCGTATTCTAGTTGTTTCTTAGAGCTGCATTCTGTTAGTATCCATAGTAGCTATTTCTAATATTAACCATAGCAACTATTCAAAGCACTCCCAAAATCCTAGACATAGATCCCTTTCGGACGATCCTGTGCCTAAGTCCTTAAAGATATCAAAACCAAACCACCATAGTGCACATCATGAGATTCCAAGCTTTCATTTGACACCGAGATCAAGTGTCCACGACATGTAGTTTTGGCTCTAGCCCGAAATATACCAACACACAACTCTTCTGATTTTGTACAAAGATATCGACTAATTAGATTAACATTTGTGCACATTCTCAACACTGCAACTTAAACCGTTAAGGAGTTATGAATTATTTTGTAAAAAACACATACAGACAAATAGACGCTAAACTAAGCGAGATAGGACTATATCTATATAAGCTTTTTTGCTTATTTTAACCCAAGGAATCTCTACATAAATTATTGCCCCACATTTATTGAACACCCTGCATATCTATAAGCACGATATTGGCCATAAAAACGGTCCGATTTTTATGAAATTTGTACAGACATTTAAAGTGATAATCAATTGGACGAGTTCGTAAACCAGCCCAATCGACCCACTGGAAGGGGGGTCAAGGGGGATAAACCCCCCAAAAATGGGGTTTTTTGGGGTTTTCACATGCAAAATAAAAGTAATTCAAATTTGGTTAGCACCATTGAATTCAGCTTGAAAACAAACCATTTAGTGTTTTGAATCATTGTTCAGTGCCCATTGGTTACTGAGATACTGAAAGTGGTAAACACAGTACGTTGTCCCAATGTTAACCTTATGGGAAATAAGTAAAATTCTATAATTCGCTTATTTCTCAACATACCTTAAGACAACTTGGTTTGTGGATTCATGTAGATAAGATCTAATGTATTTTAGTCTAACATTTTCGAAATTTCCATTTTTGTGGCAGCAAAGCTGCATACTCATTCCCCAAGTTATTCTTATGGAGATTACAAAAACCTGTGATATCTCGCTATGTTGGATTGGAATATATTTTTTTTTGCATTTGAAATATGCTGAGTATGCAGGTCTGCTGCAACGGTTTTTTTTTTATAGGTGACAAAATAACTATTGATTGGCGGAGGGAGGTTTTTGAATAAAATGTTCTATACTTTTGATGATTTTCTATCTTCTGTATTTCTGAACATACTTGCATTCGCAGCTATGCTAAATCTGCAAACCTATATGTATTAAAATTTCATAATTAGTTTCAATTTTGAAAAAAATTAAAAAGATTGCATGCCGTTATGTATCATACGTTATGTAGGATACATAACTGATACAGCAGCATTGTGCAAACAAAGAATAGTTGTTTGGAATTTTTGCTAATATAATGTAAAAGTTTTATCTTTAAAAAGGTTAAAACATGAATAAAACAAGTTTTGTATAATTTTTTAGTATTTTATAATTGTAAATATTTGCATGAGGTACACTCACACACTCTCAAAATCAAATGCACCACGGACTCAAAACTGGCTGATAATCTCAACCAAGTGAATGCAGACTAGCGACATGCATCCCCTCCACGCGGCAACACTCAACTGAGTCCCTCTTACAACGCTGGTGGAGAGGGGAGCATTACCGAATGTATCCCATCGGATACGGCCCCACCTGAACAGCGCTCGATCCGTATCTGATCGGATACAGCAGCAGCAAACGTGTTAAGTAGGTTATTTCTTTGATTTGTAAAATTACTTAAAGACATTTAGTGTGCAATTAAATACAAATATATAACCAAGCAATTAAATATTTCAACAGCGAAAAGAAAGATCATATCTAAAGTTTGCCTAAGTTTAATCCATCAGTCACACTGGCTCCAATTTCAGCACACTTCAACTCTTGAAACACACCTTCTCAATTCGTAGGAGACATTTAACAGAAGGTTTATGATGATTATACGATCAGCCAAGAAAAAACTCAACTTATCCAAATAAACGTAAAGAAAAGCGTGTACATTAACATGTTCACTACAAATCCTGCTGGGCCCGTATATGATGTTGGGCGGCGGTCACTGCTGTTAATGCTAAAAATAACAACAGCAATCTGAAACGTAACCTGATTTGATTTTTACACTATTAATTAAGAGTCATCTGGTATTTATTGTGCTCCATACCATTTCAAAGTTTAACTATATAAAGAAGATGAAATCACTAGGTTAAAAATACTGCTGATGAATAAAATTAACAGCACATCTGGGAGGTAAACATACAAATCTTACATACCATTAAGTTTTAATTTAAAACGCTCAAAAGGTGTATATATAAATAAAGTATCTTAAAATATCAAATTACAAGCTATAAACAATGTATGTTTGACTTAGCAGATATTATCAATTTAATAAACTCGTCAATTTATTAAAGTCGTGGAGAACGAGAGTTCAACACAATATTCAGGTACACTTTATTGCTTTTATTTACACAATTAATTAAAAGCCGCTGGAGGTTAGGTAAGCGACACAAAAAAGCCCCTCTTGGCAAATACCGATTAATATAATACTTATAACCATACATATTTATTTATGTTTAAAGCAAACATTCATCATGGAACAACATTTATCTGACAAATAAATACTATGTCATATCTAAAAAAAGAAAGATTGCACCTAAAGTTTGTCTGGAAGTTTCATCTATAAATTACATTTTCTCCAGCAAACTTCAATTCTTGAAACACATTTTCTTCATTTTTGGGGAACATTTAACAGAAGGTTAATGATGATTATACGATCACCAAGAAAATCTCAACTTATCCAAATAAAGGTATAGACAATTTTATACTATAGCTATAACAAACCAACTAATACCCTAGTTGGTTGAACTAATGTCTAATGTTTTAGTTTGTAATATAACTATAAAAAATTATGGATTGGCCACAATAGAAATATTTCCTTAATGAGGATTAATGGTTTAGTTTTCTTTTGTTAACTATTGCATCATACAAAAAAGTGTTAGACTTTCATTCAATGGCACCGTTCATTCTAAATCTAATCAATAAATTATGACTAGATTATACATCCTTATTACTTAAATCTGGACAAGTTTTCTATCATCTTCTGCTTTATCACAGTCGTATTAACCTCTAAGATAACCTCGATATTAACAGCATTCTTAGTTGTGTTCAGGTAGTCAACCATTAGAGCTCCTTTTAATTTTTGCCCCCCGTTTTCTATGCCTCCAAAATACTCTTTTGAGCTGACAATAAACTCAGGATAGAGAGCAACTGTAGCAGCATAAGTATCGTATGGGATGTATTGAGGAGAAGGGTGCATTTCATAGTGTTTTCCTTCCACTTTATTTAAGAATGTTACCACTGAGTTATCAATTTCAGCTAACTCCTTCCACCTCCATTCCTGAAATGCATATCAACAAATTTAATTGGCGTACGGAGAATACTTGATTTTATTGTGTTAGTGATTGAACGTCTAAGAATGCATGAGTAAATATTACAGGTATAAACTCACAGATTCACACTTTTTTGATGATAAAAATGGTATCATCAAAGTACAGTAGAGCGCCGATTATCCAAACTAATTGGGGACAAGGGGTGTTCGGATAATTGAATATTCGGATAATCGAACATGAAAAGACAACATTTTAAAATTATATATATAACGTAATTCTTAGTAGTTAAAAGACTAAAAAATGATCAAAAAAAAATTATTCACCCAATTTTATTATGAAATCTATCAGAATACATGGATATCCCGGCGCGACGGGAGTTTTGGTTGGCGTGCGAATTTGAATTGCTTGAGAATCATGTTCAAAATATGAATTATTACGGCGTTCGGTTAACCGACGGTTCGGATGACCGACGTTCGGATAATCGGCGCTCTACTGTAGTAGGTAACAATACTTGTAATGTTGAAGTTATAATAGCAAGTTGGAAATAATCTTTGACTTGTTCATAGAGATATTAGTTGGTTTAGACTCAATGGGCACACACCTTGTTTAGCTCATAATCGTAGCAAGTTTCCAATGGAACTACAGTGATAAGAGTCCCGCTCTCAGACGCTCTCTGGAAGACTAGAGATGCTGCATCAGGGTCCATGTGGAAGTTAAATTCTACTCCTGGACTGGCATTGCCATAACCTAAACAGATATTTTCTTCTTAAGGTAAAATGATATCATTGAGTTGAAAATATTAAATAATAAAAACTTCATCAAACCAAACAAACTCTACAATCCTCAATTTAGGATACAAAAAGTTTATATTAATGAAGATTTTTAAACCCATTTTGCAAGCGTCTCAATAATAAAAAAAATCATTATTGTGGATTCAATAATGACAACATTGTAACAAAAAACCATCCAGCTGATCAGCTTATTTAATTGAGAAAGTCAGTAGAACACCACACCCCAGTGGTATCAACACCAATTTGATTCTTCTTATTAACTTTTTTAACATTAGCAATATGATGTGGTCTACCATCAACTTCGATACTCATTGGCAAAAGCTATCCTGTGACCACTCCCTGCTGCCATTTTAATGTAAACATCGACTCCTTGTAAGCCAATTGGTTTCTATACAGAGAAGGATTTAGCAAGATTTTGTATGAAATTCAATATGGCCGTCTATTTTTTCAAGATGGTGGCTCAACCCAGGGACGTACGTGCTTTGACTATGTTCCATCATTTATATTGCAACTGCTGTATGGTTTAGAAGTTTGATAGATCATAATATTACATATCTATACTTCAGTGAAATTATTCTGTTGAGTCCTGTGGAGAATTATTCAATGTGCCCCCATACCCATGATCCATTTCAAAATGGGTATAGAGTCATGTCAGTAGACTAATCAGTCAACTGACACATGTTACTCACGTCAGTAGCACATTTTTAAATTTTTAATATGAATATGATATTTTATGAAGAAAAATTGAACTTATATGACTAAAGGTTATAATAGCCATATAACCACTACTGGCTGGGTGGCCATATTAACCACCACTGGGTTTATTGTACTATGTGAAAGTACAATAATGCATGTTTCACAAAATTTAACCCTTCTCGGGCTTTTGGCGGATATATCTGTCAATTTCCATTTACGTTGTGGGCGTTGAGATGGACATATCCGTCAAATAAAATAATTTTTACGGGATAAGGACAGATATATCCGTCTCTAAAGCAAATTGATAAACATTGTTTATAATACGAAAATAAACATTACTAGGCATTATAATAAGGTTATTTTGTTTCGGCAGTTGGCAATAATGATTGCCGCACCTGTTTCAGCTGTTTTTTGTGTCATATTGTGCTTGGATACTGGAAATAGTGCCGAACTGTCAGAGTGCACGTGCTCGTCTTCTCGAGTGTTTGTAAACAGAGTTGAAATGTGGTTTTATGCTATTTAGGTAAAATGACGTATCCAAATGATCCGAAATTTGAAGTGGACATTATTGAGATGCTAAATAAAAGTGTGTATCAAGGGGATTTCATTATCGGCAGTGAAAGCGATTCAATGAAATGCGATACAGCTGATTGCGATGAACCTGACGCTCAGTCTCTTCGTTCATGGAAATTTTGTAATTCTTTTCCTTTCGTATTTCAGTGCAGTTTTTTGGACAAAATAACCTATACAGTACACCTCGGATTATCCAGATTAATGTGGCGGAACATCGATTCGGATAGCTAAAAATCCGGGTAATCCGAGGTCTTCACAATATCACCTAAATAGCGATCACGGACATAAGCCCCTACTAAATTATGCTGCAAACGGCGTATCGAGACTGTACAACATGTTAGTCATACAAGCTTATTCCAAATACAATTAATTTTTCGATCTGCGCTTGATTCTTCTTCCAGTCTCGTATCGTACTTGACCCAACACCTAGTTCCTTAGCTAATTTTTCACCTGGTAAATGGATATATCCATCCGCCGCCCGTTACGAAAATCACGAAATATGAAAGCTGCCGATAATCTTGAGTACTTTTGTGGGCGACGGACGGATATATCTGTCTGCCTTAGTTTGTCCCTTGTTTTATTTATTATCTATCAAAATACAGTACACCTCGGATTATCCGGACCCCACATTATCCGGATCCCGGATTATCCGGACCGGTCCAACCGAAAAATTGAAGAATTAAAAATCACGGCAAAAACGTGATTTTAGCGAGTTCAAGAGTGGAATGTGCCTTCTAAAAGTAAAATGCAAATACAGTACATCATTTTACATCAAAAAATGTGTGCATTTGAAAACACAATTAATTAATTGAAGGAGCCACATTGCCTAAACAGTACATTACAGCATTTTCATGAATAGATTTTTGGTTTGCTACTTGGGGCGCTAACAGTAATAAACAAATGCATAGACTACGGCAATTTTGCGAGTTAGTTTATTGCAATAAACTAATGCATTGTTTATAATACGAAAATAAACATTACTAGGCATTATAATAAGGTTATTTTGTTTCGGCAGTTGGCAATAATGAGTAACTAACGGCAATTTTGCGAGTTAGTTTATTGCAATAAACTAACTCGCAAAATTGCCGTAGTCTATGCATTTGTTTATTACTGTTAGCGCCCCAAGTAGCAAACCAAAAATCTATTCATGAAAATGCTGTAATGTACTGTTTAGGCAATGCGGCTCCTTCAATTAATTAATTGTGTTTTCAAATGCACACATTTTTTGATGTAAAATGATGTACTGTATTTGCATTTTACTTTTAGAAGGCACATTCCACTCTTGAACTCGCTAAAATCACGTTTTTGCCGTGATTTTTAATTCTTCAATTTTTCGGTTGGACCGGTCCGGATAATCCGGGATCCGGATAATGTGGGGTCCGGATAATCCGAGGTGTACTGTATTTTGATAGATAATAAATAAAACAAGGGACAAACTAAGGCAGACAGATATATCCGTCCGTCGCCCACAAAAGTACTCAAGATTATCGGCAGCTTTCGTATTTCGTGATTTTCGTAACGGGCGGCGGATGGATATATCCATTTACCTTATGTTTTTAGCGGGCCACAGAGGGATATATCCATCAAATCAAATTTTATTTACTTTATAACTTGTTTAAAAAAATTATTTCATTGGTAAGGTAAATTTTTTCATGATCTATGAATAAATAACGGATAATGGATTTCAACAAATAACGTACAAAAAATAGCAACTTTAGTTTTTGAATTTTGTTTTGTTGTTTTTGGCTCAGAATCACAATTTTGAACTATTAAAAAAGGTTAAATTACCTTAATTCCGTCTTGTGATTTAATAGTAACTCAGGCTACCACGTGGTTTCGGTGATCATGCCACCATCTTCAGGCAGGTACAGAACGTAAAATCACTCTTGTCGAGGTCGTTACACATTAAAACAACGATTAAAACATTTAAAACACAAAACATATGTACGTTCGAACTGCAATCTCGCCCGCGCCGGTCTTGTCTTTTTGTAAATTAAATTAAATATTTTGCCAAAAATGTTTTTTCGTACGTACATATGTTTTGTGTTTTAAATGTTTTAATCGTTGTTTTAATGTGTAACGACCTCGACAAGAGTGATTTTACGTTCTGTACCTGCCTGAAGATGGTGGCATGATCACCGAAACCACGTGGTAGCCTGAGTTACTATTAAATCACAAGACGGAATTAAGGTAATTTAACCTTTTTTAATAGTTTGAATTTTGGCTTGAAATATTCTGGCCATGAGCACAATTCAATGCCGCCTGGAAAGGGTTAAAGTGTAAATTTTTCATAAATGTATACACAATCAGCTAATATGTATTTAAATGAAAGTCTGGTTCATTGGGTACGTTTACAGATAAGGATTCAGTAAGAGCTAGCATGAAATCCAAGATGGCCGGCTATTTTTCAAGGTGGCGGCTCAACCCAGGATTGTACATGAGTAGTCTATGTTCCATCATGTTTGTGGCATTCATTCCATTAACACGTTCAGGGCGGCACGATTTTCTGTGTTCCTCGCTGCCATCCTGGTGCTCTGACTTATAGTTACTGTAACTGCCACGCCTATCGTGGCAACAGCACTGTCCACTGCACAGAATACAATATACTATTGAGCAGTGCTGTTAAAGTTTCAGATTTCAAGCTCAGATCCTGGTTTAAAAATAAATCTTATTGTAACGCTTTGCAGTTTGAGAGCTTTCGCTCCCACCAGGATGGCTTTAGGGTTCTCCATGGGAGCGATTGCTCCCATGCCACCGCGAACGTGTTAAGATACAACCATTCCACTTTATATTGCAATTACTTCTAAGAATAGACAAATTTTGACTAAATTATTTTGCTATACAATATAAACCTGACTTTACTGCCACAGACAGTTTGATAACTCAGGAACATTATAAATCAGTAGAGACCTCTTCCTATCAGGGTAGGCTGTAGTCATCAATTTATAAGAATTCTCTTAGTTTTAATAAATATTGTTTTTATAGTTTTCTAATTTTAGAATGAAAGATAGACAATTTTGAAAATTACTGTGTAAGATATTGTTGAAATTCAGTCAAAATTGTCTGTTAAAATAAGTTTGATCTTTTGGAAATCTACCAAAAAATTAATTTTTATGTAATCTTTGGATATTATTCATAGTTACAAAATAAGTATTATTACATTTAGGTACAATGTGATATTGAAATATTAATAAAATGATTGATAATAAATAAATATAACAAATATATTCGTTCCGACCCCTTAAAGGGGGACAATATCATACTTTTGAAAAAAACTTTTTGATATTGGGCATTTTGACAGAATTGATACATAAATGCTTTTAAGTGAAATCAGTCTAAACCCCTAAAATTTTTGGTAAGCATGCCAGGAATGAAAATCACGACCTCTTGAACTGAAGTCCCAGACACCAACCAATAGACTTGCAACATGCCTAAGGAAACATGGATATTTATAAATATCCTGGTGTATAAATTTACCTCGGACACTTCCACCCAGAACAACGACTCTCCTGGCCTGTTGCAGGAATTGCGGATTCAAGTGGAGAGCCAAGGCTAGATTAGTCAAAGGACCAATCGCTATTATTGTTATCATTCCTGAAATAAAACATACAAACCTTTATTGAAATACAATGAGTCTGAAGAAGTTTTCCTGAAGACATTGAAGAGGAAGTTGTGTAATAAGTGGAAAAATTTGTGGGGACTGTTGGGCACCGGTGCCTCATGCAACTGTATGTGCCTGTATATTTCAACATGAAAAAGGGTCTATTGGAAAAAATTATCGGAAAAGGGTTTATTAGAATTAACGGGCACAACGGGTACAGGCTATATTTATTGGCAATATCAGACATTAAAACAATTGCACATCATTCTGCTGTGTTTTCAGATGCAATGAGCCAAAATCTTACTTTCTGTCTATGCCTCAATGAACGCTGTCGCTCAGATGACTGTACTCTATGGCTTGCTGCCCCCTGCCGCCTGATTCTATGTTCTGGAACAAGTTCACTGTTATCAGCAAGTGCGAATCCTGATTCGCCTACAGGGGTGCCCAACCCCCACAAGCCTCATGGTGCCCTTCCCCCCCCCCAAAATTTGGCTTATCAGATCACTAGCTTCCTTATCAGATCATTTTAGACGTACAAATTAAATTACAAGCAGACATATATTTAACCAGAATTTTTAGTTCAACTCAAAAGTTCTGACTGTTTAATATGAAATTCAAAAATTTCTTCAAGTGAAACTAAAAATTAGTGTAGATAGAACTTTCTCAAGAGGGGGATATCAGAACCGGTGAGCCTAGGGGGTGTGGAATACACTGTAGAGGAAGGGGGTGCGGGGAAAATCTCTGGAAAACTTTTCAACATTTTTGAAAACTCATTTTTAGGCAAATTACAATTTACCAAATCATATCTGTCGTGCTCGCTAGTTTACTATCCGGCATTGTTATTATTGAAGTCAAACTCAAACGCTTCCTTCAAATCATCATAAAAACTACTGTACTACCTCTTTAAGTTTACTGTTTACCTGAAAGAGTGATGACATAACAATAACTTGACACTATAAAATTGGATCTGTGAACAAAAGAAAACACGTAAGTGCAATAATGTTCACTTGTTTTAGTCTTTTTTGTCCGCTTAATGAAAATACGGACATGTCTAATTTTTTTGCTTAGAATGTTACAGATACCGACATGGACCCAAAAATAAGAACCGTTCATACAAAATACAGACGTGAGGCAACCATAGTACTAGCGAATAATATTATGCATACATCAGCTATCAGATAAAGCAAAAGGATGCCAGGCCTCAATCCATAAAGACCCTAAAAATGCTTCAAGCCTTAAAAATTCTTAGCACTCCTTATACATAAAAACAATTACCACTAAAGTACAAAAATATGTAAATCAGATTTTAACAAATAAAAATAAAACTTGGAGGAGAGACGAGTTTTTTGCAAACTTGCCCATTAAAATATGCCTATAACCCGCTCCTTGCGGTATCATTTAATTAGCAGCTCCCGTTTTCAAGATAAATTTTAATTAATAAATCATTGTAGGGATATATAGTTGCAGAGAATTTCACTACAGTCATAATTGTTTGTGCCCACACAATCTACAGAAATTATTTTTTGTAAAAATTTGCTATATTTAACGCCGAATCTACTACATGATTGAACTTAACTGATTTTTCAATTGCTTAAACATCTACAACTCTTTATCTTTTCAATGATATATTAAAATTAAATATAGAGAATGGGAGGTGCAAAATTTCACCACCTTTATCCTTGCACAACAAAAAGTGTACACAATGCTCTTGTGGAGCTGCTGCTCTTACGGAGCTAGTGTTGTAAAACACAAAAGATTCCGTGGGTAGGAAACCCTCTTGGAACGTAGAAGAGAATACAACAAGAGGTTATAAGTAAAAGGATTATGGTTGAAAATAGATTAAAAAAGGTACGTTCTAATCCTAATAATTAATAATCAAGTTTATAAAAATTGGCCTGGGAAGAAATCTGCATAGACATCAACTTACGTTGTGATGAGACAACACTTTTTTCCAATATCACCACATTACCTACTAACCTATTTTTTTCAAAAAGTTTGGATTTATGAAGTTTACACATGATTGCATTTCATTTTTTAAATTGAGGGTAGATAGAAATTAGCGTAGATATCAGGCGGGGTAAATATTAGCGAAGGTACTGGGCAATGATTCTTAATCATTCTTTTTTTTGTTTGGCTATTTGTGTTATCCTTTTCTTGTAAATGGCCGCCACTTTCCAATAAGGTGGATAATTTTGATTTTTCTTATGGAACACTCTGTATTTTATGGCGTGTTTGGATTATCCAATTAATTTTATGAACTTTTAATCCTTAGACATCTCTTCTATAGCCAGTAGTTAATTCTTTTTTTTAGAAAAGAATAAACAGTATAGTCAACGGGGAAAGATTTGATTATTTTTAAAATACTTAAGAGGGCTCTAAACCTTTGCCAAGCGGCTGAAAAACGCATCTCTGTATTACTAAAATTCTGAGATTATTAAAACACCTAGCGACCTCCGGTGAACGAGAACGTGTTTTTCATTAAATGAACTAGGAGATAAAACTTTTTCAGGGTATTTAATTATTATTAGACATATTTTATTCAGGGTTAAACTTAGTGAAAATTGGTCATTTTATTCTACATAAACCATAACATTTAAAATAAAATGCGAAAGTTGTTTTTGTTTTAAACCCTTTATTAGATATTCGAGATGATTTCCCGCTGGGTAGGACTTCAAAAAAACAAATAGTTACCTCGTAAATCGAGTAATTTGTGAGGGTTATTTCTGAAAAGTGCTTCTCAAAACACCCCCGTACAGAGGACGCCCTGGCGAGCGTTGATGGAACTACGACCGCCGAGGAGACATTCGTCAGTGTCGCCAACCTGTTTCTCTGCCCATTGAGACATCGGGCGGGCGTGAATCCCAGGAAAGGGAAGGAAGCGGGGAGGGTTCTCTGTGTCTGTGTCCTTGAATCCAATGACTCTAAAGATACAATTTGTCCATCACACCATTTCGTCATTCTTGATATATAGGTAAATCAAATTTAAAATGACATTATAACCGGTCTTTAACCATTCAGAGAATATGCTATCAAATCAAAAATAATTAAACCTCATTGATTGGAATACTGTACACCAAAATTTGAACCAAATTAGACCTTCCTTAACAATAATTTGTTTAATCCAGTTAATTTTACAACAAAAAGTATAACTTCAATAATCGCAGGATTTTAAAGTTTGCAATCACTATTGAGGTGCTGTGGTTAGTTTCTGAAATATCGTAACTTATAAGTTGTTACAGAGCTATTCAAAGTCATTACTGTATTAGAGGTTTTCCATGGGCGTAATGCGGCAAGGAGGGGGGCGGCCGCCCCCCGAATAATTTGGAGGATATAACCATAGATAAAATATACCCTGCTGGGTATATTTTATCTATGATATAACGATATAACATTGTAATATAAGAAAAGTCGCATAATCACGATCACGACCATTTTTGCTGATTCTTTTAACCAGCGCGAAATGTAAGTACAGCACAGATGGCAATATTATTTTACACACTATTCCTGGATAAAAAATACACCCAAACAATTTAGATTTTAATGTAAAATATAAATGACATTGTTACGGCTATAAATTCCCAAAATGTTGGCGAATTAGAATGTTTACTTCAATACAACTCAAAAATATCGATTTTATGCGAGAAAGATACTTAGTTCAAATATAGATACAAATTGATTTTAAGGGAGCGGTGCAGTTTTACAACCTGTCACTCAAAAGCTTCTCGGCATCGTAATAATCCTTTTGACATACGCCGCCCCTGTCTTCCCTGGCCACACCGCACTGTCGCCTTTTGTAGTTAGGTGGCAAGGCTGACGGGCATACTCGTTTTGCGCACACGATCAATGCATACTGCTCTAATGGCCTGACCGCAGCTTTAAATTAGATAGTCACGAAACGAAGACACACACATATCTGTTATTAACATAAATACCCCCGTTGCAGCAGACCTGCATACTCAGCGAATTTCAAATACAAATTAACACATTTCAATCCATGACATGTTTTTTGTAAGCTCCATAAGAATAACATGGAGAATGAGTATGCAGGTTTGCTGTAACAGGTATGTTAACTGGGTGGTTTTAATTAAATACAGTATTTAATAGATATGAACTAGAAGAAGCCATATTCCAAGTTTTATCATAATAGTATATTTTAACATATTATGTTAAGAAATAAGAAAGATATAGAATTTGTTTTATTTCCCATTGGGATAACATGAGGAATGAATATTCAGGTTTGCTGCCACAAAAATAGACATATTATTGGGGATTTAAGACTACTAAAAAACTTATACATTAGATGTCATCTATATCAAATTTCATTCCAATCGGACCATTTTGCGACCGCTATTTTTTATATTATTTACAGTTGTATTTATTTATACAGTTTTATTTTATTCTGTCCAGTTCAAGTTGGCCGGTGGACCCGGGACTACCTGAGGCCACCCCTGTAATCCCTCGCCACGTCCGGCGGGGCTGTCCGCTGCCTAGGCGATGAGTCACCTACTGGCTGTGTTTATAAAATGGTACACCTTTTTTACAGAATAATAATTTAACATTTTTAAAATCATACTTGAAATATACTAAAAAATTTATGAAAAGTGATATAAAATTCGACCCAGATAGACTTATTACCAGATTTGTTCGTTTATAAACATGAGATCAAATGCTATAATAATAGGTCGAATTTTATATCACTTTTCATAACTTTTTTAGTAGATTTGAAACATGATTTAAAACATTTTAAATTATTATTCTGTTAAAAAAGTGTACCATTGTATAAACACAGCCATTGTTGTGTACCATTATTGTTGGTGATTCATCGTCTAGGCAGCGGACAGCCCCGCCGGACGTGGCGAGGGATTACAGGGGTGCCCTCACGTAGTCCCGGGTCCACCGGCCAACTTGAACTGCACAGAATATGAGTGTTATTCAATGATCCAATTTTAATTGTTTAATGACTTGTTATATATAATATGTTATTTATTCAGTAAATTTTAATTTATATTATGCCCGCTTTAAAATATTACTTTATTTTGTTGCACTTATTTGATGCTTCAATTGTACGCTCTAGCGATGAGGTTTAGTTGATTCTTTGTTTTTGGTTTATGTTGTGTCTTTGTTGGTTTATGTTGTATATTTCGAGCATTGTGTCACCATTTTGGCCAGTCAGTGCCTTTTTGTAGATTTAAAAATAAATTTGTTTCCCGACAACTTTTCAAATAAATCGTTATATTATTAATTACTTTTTATCTACAATATTTTTTATTTAGAATTTTTTTCTGTATTATAGCCCGGTTTTAAACATTGCTGTATTCTTTGTACTTAGTTGATGCTTTACTTAATTGTATGCTCTTGCAATGAGATGATCTCTTAATTGTTTTTCTTTATGTTATATATTTCGAGCGTTGTTTACTCATTTTTGCCAATCAGTGTTCCTTTTACATTTTTAAACATATAATATTTGTTTCCATACAACGTTTCAAATAAGTCGTTTGTTATTACTTTTCATCTACAATGTTTTTTATTTAGTATTTTTTAACTATATTGCAGCGTGGTTTTAAACATTGGTGTATTTTTTGTACATATCTGATGCTTGCTTTTAGTACGTTCTAGCGATAGGCTTTTCGACTTTTAAAAATTCCTAAAATTTATAGGTAATTTTGTTGGCATTTATACGTCATTTAGGTCATATATATCCGTTAAAGAGTATATGTTACAGCAGTTAATCAGTAATTCATGCTTGTTTGTAAATATATTTGTCTTTAATTGTATACACGTGTGAAAACTTGGTGTGTATTTAGTCATATGTTTTTAGTGATTGTTACACTCGGGTTACTTTTCATGTTAACAGTTAAGTTAAAATGTTGTAGTCTAATATGAAAAATTCTGTTCCATTTTACTGTACATTGAGTACAAAATCTATATGTAATACAGTCGGGTTTTTACTTCACAATAATTTGTTTTTCTTCATCCCTTATACAACATGATGCATTCATACATTTCAATACAAAGTATATTAGAGTTTATATATTTTTATCAATTCAAAGTGGTCGTGATAACCAGTTTGAGTTTGGGACTAAATTCAGATTCTCAAAGAGAATTTCGAAGGAACATAGAAGCAATGAGGTGAAAGTAAGACAACACCCTGCCACCAGCGGTATCGGGAATTGGCGTTGTTCGTTCGTTCGTTCAACTTCCCCACGAATTCATGGACTCCCTAACGGTTGGCAGCAACGCGTAAAACCGGTCTGAGGGTAGCTCACCTAGCGCGGCCACTGGTGAAAATTGAAACTACGAGGAGCTGTGGTGGACACAGATCGTTGTCCTCCTCTGTAGCCACGAACCTTTAGATCCCTCTTAATGGGAAGGGGGTGGCCGGATCCCACAAACCCCCCCCCCCTTGGCTATAACCCTGATTCGCTGCCTCAGAGCAAATAAATGGCTGAGACGGGGTACTAAATGGTGAACATGTAGCACTCACTAGTGAGTCCCGAGCAGCGAATGTGTTGAAATATTCAAATAGAATCATAGGTCATCTTCCCAACAAGATAATTTTGCCCTAAGAAAGGAGATCGCGATTGACTCCACCTTCCTCCCCCTTTGCAGCAAGGATCGTTTCAACATTGAGGATGCAGAGGGCAAGCACCGTGCAACTGTAGAAGATATTAAGCAGATGGAAATAACATAGGCAAGAGTCAAGTATTTGAATAAGCTCCCTGAATGCATAAAACAATTACAAAATCAAAATTAATTAAAACACCTTTTGATGTCTACAGTTCTGAACTAGTTGAGGATGATTTGCTGTGGAACACTTGAAATTCTACGAATTTTCACAAATTAAAATTTAGAACTGGTGTTTCCTGACATTGAAAAGAAAAAATGTATTGATGCTTGCAATGCAATTTATATTGTCAAATGCAATAAAGATGTTATTATTGTTATTATTACCTGGATAATCCTTGACGATCCTGGCAAGGTAAGAGGCTGCATGCTCCTCCTGAGCGCTGGAGGGTGAGGGAGGGTCAGGGAACGGGAGATCCGCCAAACCATCCGCTCCAAACCAGTCGTCGGTGGCTGGGGAATCAACCAGACCAAAGTTGTAACCAGTGAACACTTGTACCTGTTTAACAAGAAAATCACCAATTTAAAGGAAGATTTATTGTTAAAATTGAAAATGGTAAAGTGACATATATGTTTAAAATTAAGCTAACAAAAACTATATTTCTTGAATTTTAGACTAGCTGTAAAATGTTCATATTTTATAGTGGTCCCAGCAGGTGAAAATTGTTAACATATTTTATTTCATGAATAATTTCTAGGACAAATGAAAATGACAATGATTCTTAATTAGTCTTTATTATGTTTGACTATTCGTATTATCCTTTTTCTTGTTAATCGCAGCCACTTTCCAATAAGGAGGATAACTTTGATTTTTCTTATGGAACACTCTGTATTTTATGGAGTAATTGGATTTTCCGCTTTACTTTATAAACTTGTTATTCTTAGACATTTTTTCTAAAGCCAGTAGTTATGGAGATATAAGCAGTTAAAGTTTGAGTTTTCTCCATAAGAAATGTTTTGCGACATTGTCTGCAGTCTGTGTATCGACATCAGTTGGGTTAAATCAAATATAACAAAGAACCAAAGTACCCTAAAATGTGATTGTCATTGAGATTCAATCTTAGAAATATTTTTTAGTCAAGTTTCACTCATTGTGTTGATTAATTTTGGATATTTTTGTACTCCATAAGGAATGCATGGGATGGCACAGTTAAATGGACACAATGTTTTATGTCCATGGAAATGTTGTGTTTTGTGATTTTCAAATTGGAAAAAACTAAGTTAAACTGCTTATATCTCCTTAACCATTGGGCTTAGGAAAAAATTTCAAAGAATACATAGTTCTTAAAACTAAGTTTAGAATCCAAGTACAACATAACATACAGAATGTTCCATAAGAAAAATCAAAGTTGTCCACCAAATTGGAAAATGGTGGTAATTTATAAGAAAATTGAGTTCATATTTTTGATTGTCTTAAAAAATTAGGTGAGGTCCCCCATTCAAAGTTTTCTCTAAATCAAATGGTTTCTGAGTTGTCAATGTGACACAGTAAAGTTGGAGACCCTGTATATCCCCCAGATAGCACATTAAGCTTTGATTTTCCTTAGCCCAAAGCTTGCCCATGCAAAGCTCTAAGCTTTTAATTAGGCTTGCAATGGCAAAGGTAAAAGGTTAAACTAAGACTAATATAACCTATTGGTAAGCTTACGAGTTTACGCATGCAAACCATTTTTTAAGCTTACAGGCAAAGGGAAAATTAAGCTTAATACAAAGCTTTAACATAGGTTTCGCATTGCTAAGCTTAGCATATGCTAAGCATTGTGCAAAGATTGTGCTAAGCATTGGGAAAAGATTGTGCTAAGCATTGGGCAAAGATTGTGCTAAGCATTAGGCTAAGATTTGTGCTAAGTATTCTGCTAAGCATTGTGCTAAGATTATGCTAAGCATTGTGCTAAGATTATGCTAAGCATTGTGCTAAGATTATGTTAAGCATTGTGCTAAGGTTATGCTAAGCATTGTGCTAAGATTATGCTAAGCATTGTGCTAAGAATGTGCTAAGCACTGTGCAAAGATTATGCTAAGCATTGTGCTAAGATTATGCCAAGCATTGTGCTAAGCTTCGTTAAACTTATTAGTTTGCAATTTGCTTGAAGTTTTACAAATATATCACAAAAAATACATAATACAACAAAACTAAAAACTGCATGATACAAAAATGCAGAGTTAGTAGCAACTAACCATTTTATCTGTTCATGAAAAATTATTAATGTTTAAATAATAAAATTAACATGTGTCTAATGGGTTGCCATTTTGGCATGAATAAGAAATTTCTAGAAAATAATAATAATAATAAATAAGTGTGTTTAATTAGTTTATTTGCAAAGGAAATCTAAAAATGTGAAACATAACCGATAATGTCAGTTATAACAATTCACACTATTGTACCTTTTCAGATCAAAGAAAATAACACTATAAAAGCATAAATTTGATTGGAATTTTGGGCCTAAATTAAGATTTTTTATAAATAAATCACTCTTTACAAAATATAAAACTTAGTCAAATCTACGAAATTTCACTATCTTATTCCTTACTACTGGAAAAAGTGTATCCTTACTTCGGAAAAAATTCAGGTTAAAAAAATACAATTAATATATTTTCACAAATCCAAATTTTTATTTTAACTATCGATACAATGCCGTTTTTTTGTGTAGGGTTCTTCAATTGTTTCAAACGTTATCGTTTCCATCCAACTCCAATGTTCTCTTCTCCTCTTTCTTCTCCCTGTAAAATAAACATTTAGTCAAATAGCAAAAATTAATACAAAGAATGGAGGTTGCCGTTGGCAAATTTCTTATGGAATAGTAAGGTTTTGAGGGCCCAAAATTTGTCATGTTAGTCCTGATGTTATTAAATGATTTTAAAAATATATATAAATATTTAAGCCCTCTGTTAGTTTTCAGGACAAAATATAATGGATTTATCAATAAAAATGTGATTTTACTGAACGCAGTACATTGTCTTGAGGTCATTTTGTACTATGGCAGCCGCAGCAATCACCAAATTTACTTTCAGTACATGGCAGAGCTATTATTATCTATAATCTGATTGATACAACTGTCTAGGGAATGAACGGAACATCCCCACAATCGCCATTTTTGGATACTGCCCAAAATTTTGGGTTTCAAACTAAAATACCCTTTAAACTAAAAATATGCTCCCTCACAACTGTGCATACTGATTGTAATTCCCTAGGATTAAAAAAATTTGTTATTTCTTTAAAAAATACAGCTTGATATTTCAAACAGATGTAATTAATTCTAAATAATGCACTCTTAAATCTGATCATTTCAACCGTTATAACTTTTTATGAGCCTATTTATGAGTTTTTTATGTTCCGACAATGTATACAGGTCAGTGCTCTTCTATCTCAGGGTGTGTAATGACATCTGATTTTAAAATTCCAGTATTTCCAGTACAACTTTTTCCTAAATTCCAGTATCGCTCACTATTTACCTAACTTAGGGGTATCGCTTAATATTTACCTAACCAATGCAAAAATCTAGCTTGTAATAATGGGTCACAACACAACTTTAACATTTGAAAAAATATTTTGGATCCAATATGGCGGCCAAAATTGGGTATCCACTCAAAATGAAGTATTAACTATCCAACAATGTTCCGGGGTGGTGTGGGATCGATATTCGAAAAAAAATTGAGGAGAAAGGTAGGGGGAGGACTATTATGGGACACCCGGGGTGTGTGTGTGTGTGTGTGTGTGTGTGTGTGTGTGTGTGTGTGTGTGTGTGTGTGTGTGTGTGTGTATTAAAGAAAATGACGAATTGTGTTTTTGGCATCTGGGGACCTCAAAACAAAAAGTTATGATGATCTCGAGCTTAAGTCTTACCATGAGAACTACGGTAACAGCTTCTTCCCTATAGCGGAAATTCGCCAAAACTGATAAGTTTCAAACACACTCAGCTTTACTTCTTCTCCTGACTTACATAATAGAAGAAGTAGAATTAAAAACCAATACATAATCAATGTTAGAAATGTTGAGAACATGTTCAATCTTAATAAAAATGACAACATATAAAATTTTAAATCTGATTAAGGATGTTTAGTAATTGAACTGAATTACAAGTGGTTTAATTTAGGTTTTGAATGTATGGAACCAAATTATTTTAAATGGATTTTATCACTTGCTTTCAACTAAATTCCACTACCAAATACGAAATTCCAGTATATTTCCAGTACCAAAATAAAATTCCAGTATAATTCCAGTATTTCCAGCACCAGTAGACACCCTGTATCTATATGTTAGGGATAAATAGTTTGTTTGATGCAATGTTATTATGATTACAGTTGTTACTTTGAGCATAACAGTGTGTTTGGTTTATAAAGGCTTACCTATTTTCGGCATAACTTAGGAAAGTGACCGAAAATCTGTACTAAAAATATTGACAATAAACAGAAAACCAACTTAGCGACAAGATGTCTGTTACTTTCAGTTAAAACAAAAAGCAGCATAAATTCTTTGAAAAAAACACATTGCAAATGTAATACAGTACACTCTCAATTATCCGAGCCCCTGTTATCTGAGACTCCGGGTTATCCGAGGCAGCTCTAAGCTTAATTATACGTTTTTATTTTCTTACTAAGCGTTATAATAATGTGTGAAACAAGTGTCTTTCTTTAAAATTCTAATACTTGCAACTCGAAAGGACTTTCATTGTCGTATTTATCGGTAAATCCTATACTGTATCTAATAAAATATTTTGAAGCGGTCCTATTGCAGCCCAACCTCAAAATACACGTGAACTCCGTATTTTCCGAGGTTCCTGTTATCCGAGGTAGCCTTGGTCCCGAAGACCTCGGATAATCGGGAGTGTACTGTAATAAGAAGTTTTATAGTTACTTTTGATTCCCAATGCACACTAAAAACTTCCTCTAAGAGATTAACTTTGGTAAGAATTAGTAAGTTTGCGTTCATTTCAGAATGGAAAATATGTTATTTTTTTAACAAAAGTAATGAATAAAAATAACAAGGAGAGAGTAAGGATCGATTATATTTTATGAAATCTTTACTGGCTGGGCTAGGTAGGGCTTCGGGCTGAGAGAGGGCCGCAAAAAGTACAAAGCAAGTTGTTTTTTGTACATTTTAAAGATAGTTCAAATTGAAATCACCATTTTCAATCCAATATTTTAAATTTTATTGATAATCAAATAAATTCTATAATTACAGAGTTTCTTCAAACACAAAATGGGGGGCTGCACATATTAATTAACTGCACATTGGCACTTGCACTGCACTTTAATTGGCTAAGAGCCTCAACAAGTGTGGATTGTGACAAGTGTAAAAATTTGCAAATATAAATCCGGCACTGTGTGCAATTGTCTCGCTTGAATTAAAATGTATTTCAACATCGTATGTTCAACATAAGATTATGTTTTAGAATTCATAGCAAAAATGCAATAATTTTTAAGTTCAATGCTAACCTTCTTAACTTCCTAAACTTGGCCTGCATAAGCCATTCGCTGATTCCTTCTCGGAGTTTGCCTTGCTCCCCATCTTTGAACCTCTTGAAACAGATTTCTGCAAAAAAGTAAGGAAATATTATTTAGGTGATGTAAACAAGCCATGATTGTAAACAGCACACTATGGATTTTCCACATTAATGTTCCAGAGTCCTGATGTGTATAACAAAAAACCCAGTTAGTCTGAAGAACCAAGGCAACAATGCATGTTAAAATGTAAAAAAAGTGATCTTGGAACAAACCATCTTTGTCGTTATCAGATCATGGCAGTCGACGATCGTAATAATTAGGCATATGAAAGTTTCGCATAAATGTTTATCTTGATACAAGAAAACAAATCCACAAGTGGTCTATTGAGAGTTAGGAAACACCTGGTACATTTTTATTTGCAAACTGAAGTTATAAACTTGTTTCAAAATGACTACTTATATTGAAAAGACATTAGAAATATACTTTTGCACCTCTATACTCAGCTGATCGTTAAATTAGTATGACATGAGATTACCATGTTGGAGGTACGGGTTCAAATCCTGCCCACTTAGGTAATATTTTTTAAGATTAAATTAAATCCTCCGTAAAAGTTGATTCCTTTTAATTGGCAACTTAAACTAGTGTAGATGTGATTTTGTAAACTTTTTCTTTTATTTTCATCAATTTTATAAAAATATGTTGCATTTATTTTATAATGGTTAAATAAATACTATATCAGCTGACAAGAAAGTAGTTCCACTCTCTGTGAAGTTAAGTCAGGTTAGTCTAGTTTAATCGATTTTTTTACATAGTAAATTATGTAACTATTAGCTTTTAAGTATGGAAAAACAAGAATTTTCCGGACCCTCTGCTAGTAGGCCTATGGGGAGTATTCCGTACTCCCCAGACCTCATGGTGGTTGGTAAGGCCCCCTCAAATATTCGGTTCACTTGACGCCTCTGAAGATACTTCAAATTGAAATCCCCCTTTTCAATCCAATATTTTAAATTTATTAATAATCAAATAAATTCTAAAATTACAGAGTTTCTCCAAACACAAAATGTGGGGCTACACAGATAGTTTCGCTAAGAGCTTCAACAAGTGTGGATTGTCACGAGTGCAATTATAAATCTGACATTGAGTATAACTTTCCCACTTGAATTAAAAAATATTTCAACATAGGATGTTCAACATTACATTCTGTTTTACAATCCATAAAAAATACTAACCTTACTATCCATAATTTTTAGTACTAACCTTCTTAACTTCCTAAATTTTGTCTGCATCAGCCAACCACTTATTCCTTCGCGAAGTTTGCTCTCTTCTCCATCCTTAAATCTCCAGAAATAGACTTCTGCAAAAAAGTGGGGAGATATAATTTAGGTGATGTAAACAAGCCATTATTGTATACAGCTACGGATTATCCACATCAATGCGCCGGAGTGCTGATGTGTACAACCAAAAATCCAGTTAGTCTGAAGAACCATGACAACAATGCACGTTACGATCTAAAATAGCGATCGTGGAGCAAACCATCTTTTTGTCGATGTCAGATCATGGCAGTCATCGTAATAAGTTGCATGTGAAAATTTCATAGCGACCTGATCGGTCACCAAATTTTTTACATATAGGCTAATTTGATTTATTTCGTTAAAAGTCATCATATAAGTTATAACTAACCTCAAAGAGTACAAAAAAATCACATAGGTACCATAACTGAAATTTCAACTAAAAAGGTGTGTGGATACTTATAAGGTACCAATCAGAACAAAAATAACTTATGCTTGGCAGCTAACGTGTTAAACAAATTATGCATTTTGCAATTCATATTTAAAGTCAAATTAACGAAATAGTTACCATTTATTAATGGGAAGGTGAAGGTCTGCAGCCTATTGAAAGGTTTTTTGCCAACACCTGTCGTAACTCTCCCCGTCAAAGTATATTCCTCTGCAACACCTTCGTTTATATCAGCTTCCTAATTAGGCTTGAGGTAAGATGAGGAGTTTCCCTTTATATTGATCAGAAGTCTGGCCTGCAATGAAACAATAAAAGTAGGCCTAATTAAAATATTGGAATGTTTTGCAAAAATGAAAAAAATGACACGATTGAAAATCCTGGGAATATCAATATACAGAAGTGATGTATTAATAAATATTAATTATTAATATTAATTATGATGTATTAATAAATTACACCAATCACTCAAAAAAATTATTCCGATTTAAATGTATATTTTTATTTGGTTGGGCTATATTGGAATATCAACACGAGTGGCCGCCGGGAGGGTATGGAAAACTCCCCAGCAGAAGGGGGGGTCCAGGGGCCCTCCCCCGGATTTTTTTTTTAATTGCGATTAAATTTGATGCCTTTTTAACGTTTATGCGTGTACAGGTTAACAATTTGGACCACACGAAAGCGATAGCTAGGTTTGTCCTGCCGTGGATAGAGTGTACGTGATGCCATAGTGGTCGTGAAGGTTGTGATCTTTCACGACTCGGTGGGAATTTACTATTGTCGAACAAGGGCGCAACTGATTTGTCCAAACATTTGACGAACTATTTGCGCAAGAGGCCTTATAAGATCGATGTAGAAATGAGTACGGTAATGCTGAACACACCCAGTACACGCTCGTATTGGCCTGGATTGGATTTGCCCTTGATTGAAGATAGTTGTAAACTTCCACCATCACTTGCTAAAGTCTATCTTGACTTTATCAAGTGATCAGTATCCATAATGGCGGTTAAAAAACTGCCATCTATTACCTTGCGTGAAACGATGTAAAGAAAAATAGAGTTGTTAAATTGACTTAGAGCATTTCCAAATTAGAAAGAGTTGTACACTTTAATAAAATCACTTTTTAAAGAGTATTAATAAATTACGAGGCCGGCCTGAAAAAGGGTCCGGAGCCGTACCGGTGAGCTGAGAAACCGCGCTCCAGTGAGCTCCGGTTTCCTAAAAAGTACCGGAGCTGTGCTCTGGCTGAAATTAACCCCTGCACTTAATCCAACTTAGTAAAAAAATTAAGTTCCGGTTCTCAATTTAAGGTGGGACTATACAGGCATAGGTAATAGATATATATATGTGATTTTGGGTGATTCTCTGGAAAGTGAAACTGACATGATGTTTTTGAAAGTAATGTTATAGAACATGTACTGAAATGGGTGTATTGTTATTAAAATATATTAATAATTATGATAAAAAATATTACTTTTCCTCCACATCATGAAAAAATAGCCTAGCTTGCAAAATTAACCAATCTTAAAGTAAACACCAATCACTCAGAAAAATTATTCCGATTTAAATGTATATTTTTATTTGGTTGGGCTATATTGGAATACTTTCACAAAAAGATATAATTACATTATTGCTTTGTCTCAGAGCAACACACTAATCAAATAAAATGGATGTTTCAAGTTGTTATAGTCACTTAAAACAAAAATTTTCCAAACACACCTCATTGTATCCCGTGCATCATAAAAAAACATCCAATTTTCTTTCTGCTGAGAGTGCTGGCTTACAAAATAGCATTAACATAATATAACATTTATTGTGCCAAGGTAGGCCTACCTACTTTAATAAGGTTTATCAAAATAAAGTCTAACTTTATTTTTATTTTGAATACACGTTGTTTTATATAAGACTTAAAATCTGTCCCGTCCATCACATGATACACAGCACATACCAAGGTAAAAAGATTGATAACTGCAGATGCGCAACGTTAATAAGGATCCTACCATATTTATCAATCTTTAGAATACTTGGAGTAAATTATGTTTATTGTAAATATAAAATACTGTACCGGTATATAAATAAATAAATGAATAAATAAATATGGGAATATAAAGTTGTTTAAAGTAATTATGATTAAAACTATAAATTATAACCTAAAGCCTAAATCAAAATAATTCTTTATTGTCGTAGAATAAATATTTTACAGTAGGGCCTATGCCAAGTCAAAAACTGTGATGGCATCACTTATTGATGTACCACATCAATGAGCATCACCAAGTCACAAAACAATGAGTAGGCCTAGGCCTGCTAAAAAAATATGTAACTTAGTAAAATTGCAACATCAGCAATAACAAAAAACTAATTAATACAGATAAACCAAGTTTTAAAATACAGTGTGTTTTTTTAAACACAACCCATTTTTAAGATTGAATAATGCACATATAAAGTTTGAGGTGGATATTGTTTTGGTTATCTTTGCATTTTATACAACCTATTATTTAAGTTTGATCACATTTAGCTTATAATATTGTGTGTTCAAACAAAATTGCTATTGACATTTATTCAGAGCTGTGTTCTCTCCACCAAATTCCTGAATACATTTTGCAGAGTACCTCTTTGAATTTCTTGTATTAAATTTGTTAGGCCTAGGTCTATGTTTGATTTGAGTTGCTAAATATTCTGTGAATTGTATTCTGGGCCAATCTTTTTATATATCCCCAAAGAAAGTAATATAATGGGGTCAAATCTGGGGATCTTGGGGGGACTAATCATTCACTGATAAAATAAAGTTTTGGGTTGCGTTTTAAAAGAACACCCTGTATAACTTAAGTTATCTGTTGTTTGTCTTCAAATTTTTTCACTAAGTTTAGCATGCATAAGCATAAGAACCCCCTGCAGTATAAGGGTATTTATGTGTATGTTGGGCTTTCCATTCACAACTACTAATGCCAGGCAACACAACCACTGTTAACGGCAACTTATAAATATTTATGTTATACAAGGAGTCAGTTAAAAAATACTCACCTAGTCAGAGTCAGATCACAGAAGCATAGTCCTCGGCAGTTGAGTCATGTTGAGTTGATTTATTTGGTTGCTTAAGTCTCAGATAAACCGATACAAAATTCCACTTACTTAAAAACTTTAAACTTCAAACCACAAACTAACCAAACTATCACATTATTTCTACACTGGAGATAACAAAAGTTTAGTCTAATCACCGATATAAACAACACGCAACGACGCAACTCAGAGAAAGAGGATACAAACATTGCAATATGGCTGTCTGGCTCCCCATCCCCACCCCCAACCCCGCGCCACGTCAGGACCGGTTTTCATTGTTTTATTTTCACAAACCTACTTCCGCCACTGCCGCGTCAAATACCTGAGAACGGCAAATACGCGCGATAAAATTAAACGGCTCTTTGCTTATTTTAAAGTTATTCCTGCAATTGGTAAATACGCATACTCAAATTTTACGGAATTGTTTGCAAATGTATGGCTACCTGCGATCGATACGTTACGTCTACCCACCCACGGCCCACGGACAGTAATACAGTTGCTCGAGATATAATTGCTCATCTATCTCATTAAAGACACGTTAGCAATTAGATAGAATTCCTGCTTGGTGCCGGAGGGGGGTGAACGCCGATTTTGCTAAAGGCGACAGAAAAGTGTATATCCGTCACTGCTCGAAGAAAACTAAAAATACAAGGCCATAAATTAAAACATTCTTTCAGTTTCGTTTTCAAAGTTAGTGATATTGAAAGTTTTCCTATTGTACCTAGCTTTCCTATTTTTTAAGCTTTGGGTGGGAAAACCCTCTGAGATACCGAGATTCCGAGACTGATATGGGACGGTGGCGTATCCTGTAATCCACCTACTTGGAGGTCACGAATATTTTGGATAGTTATGAGCGATGGCTTGTGGACGCGGTGTTCCCTATAGTGAGGATTAACGTCCGCACTATTGAATGCTACGTTCATAAGACCGTCCTTATAAATAGACCAGTTCGTAAATTGTAAACTAGGCAAAATTGTGGTTCTATATCTCGCTTATTTCTCAACATATCTTGATTAAACTTGGTAAATGGCTTCTTCTAGTTCAGATCTACTAAATATTGAATTAAAACCACCCAGTTTTAATATACCTGTAGCAGCAAACCTCCATACTCATTACCCATGTTATTCTTATGGAGCTTACAAAAACATGTCAAATCTCGCTATGTTGGATCGAAATATGTTGTTTTGCACTTGAAATTCGCTGAGTATGCAGGTCTGCTGCAACGGGGGTATTTTTAACCAGGATATATATATATATATATATATATATAATTAGCTTTCTTTCAACCATATATTCACACGTATCAGGAATTTTTTTCTCTGTTTTCCAAATAATTAGATTCAATTTTATGAGTTATAATTTTGTTCATAAACAATATAATTTTGTTTTAATTCCTCACTAAATATCTGACCAATAATATGGGAAAACAAACAATCCGTTAGATAAGGTCTTTAGACGATATTTAGATGCGGTAGGCCCTGCTTTTGATGTCCCTGTGACACACGCTCGCGATTCGTCACCATCAACCGCGATCGAAAAATAGGACCGACCTATGTCCATGCGTTAATTAAGTAAATTTGTTGCTCTTAGTTGTCTGTAATTTTACATTCTTTTATTTATTCACCTCCTAACGGACTCTGGGGAGATGAAAACCCGTTGTTGTCTACGATAGATGTTTAGTGGTGTGACTATACACCACATATAACATCAATCGTAGATAAAAACAGCAGTAGTGTACCCATCCACCACTTGACATCTATTGTAGATAAAAAAAACTGTTTCTAAAGATAACTAACGGTAGCATTTTTACAGGCTCAAGCAAAGAAAACCCTTTCCTTCATCCGAAAAAATTCATTTATACCATGATTCTGCATGAGGTCTCAAAATATTATGTCAGTTATAAAATGTTCTTGTACGCACCCTTAGATCTAGAGCATTTCAAGTAAAAAAAAAACAAATATCCGACAATTTTTCAAAAAATTGACTATTCATTCTGTAAGTCTGTCAGAGTAGTTTTTCACTAAAAGTGAGGAACTATTGCTTTGATCTAAAAATTATATAGGTATATTTGATTGCAGAAAAGCTATTCCGGAAAAAAATTTAATCTTCAAAGAATTTTTTAACATCTCCTTAATGGGGGATTGTTATTAATTGGTTGAAATTATGAATTACTAGTAAACCCGTTGCTCGCAATCGAGCAATTGTCATGTGTATTGAATTGACTTCTAGATAAAAACAATAATGGTATTCTAGAAAAAAAATTTATGATATTGTTAAAATTCAGTCACTTCCAGTAATACTGAGATTATTTACCAAAGTTCTTTACAAACAATATTTTTGGTGAATACTTTATCAACTTTCAGGAGATGATTTGATTTAGGTTGAATTATATCTAGTTCAAGTGTAGCCTATATGAATCATCCTTACAACAACCACAGATCTCACTTAATTAAATAGGTACCAAATTAATTTACATTTATTTTATAGTTTCAGTAATACAGATTAAATAGTTACATTTAATTAAATTGTTCTAGCGCGTTATACGGCTGCTACATTTTCATTTTTAGGTCTTTACTGACAAACAAACTTCACATTAACCATCACCATAAACTCATCCTTGGTTAGAATGAGTCAATGACCCAAAGTAACTCGTAACTTACTGCTTCTGAGTAAAAGGAAATTGTAAACTCAGTCGAGTTAACCAAGCGCATTTGTCATACTTAAATTATTAGTTTCAATAATTATTACGGGTTATAAGAAAACAAACATATTTTTGAATGGGTTGCTTTTAATTAGACAATGAAGAAGTAAGTTATATTTCGAAATTGTGGGGTTTACGTTATTTTAGCAAACATTATTCTGTAACTCAGGTTCTGTTACAAAATTATAACCCTTTTTAACCTTAACCTGAACTTAATTCACTCACTAAATCTACTATAAATAACTCTACTATATAATTCATAAATGAATGCTTGTCTTCTTCAGTGATTCAGTATACATATTCAATATGGTTTCAATTCCAGTAATAACACTTGGCTTTGCTGGAAAACTTTGTTTACTGCATCAACTGATTTATTTGAAATTTCTTTTCTCATATTAAACTTATGGACAAATACAAAACTTTAAGGGCATCTAGGGTCATTCCCTTTAGACTAATTTTTATAAATTTTATTTCCGGCAAAACTACACACCGAGCTTTTTCCAACGACACCTAAATTATTAAATTTGGCCCATTATTTTAGGAGGAGTAATGATCACAAAAACCCCCTAGCGTATGAAATAAGAAATAGATTACGAGCAATCGGACATACATTAGATACATTACTTTGAAATGGCGACCTACCCAGGTAGGTATTTTAAGCCAAGACAACTTAGAGGGATAATCTTTTCAAAGATTTTTTAACGTATTTTCGATGGTGGATTGTTGTAAATTTTGTTGTTAAAATATTTTATTTTATTTTATTTTCTTGCTTTAAAACACGTTAAAAACCCAATTACATTGAAGCAGTTAAAACTAATATAAAGTTTTTGATGTAGGTTGAGTGTGGCAAAGAGTCCTCACACAGCACTATACATTATATTAATTGTTAAAGAAATCTGGAGACAATAGACTAACTTATAATACTTACTAAACAACATATTGTCAATTTTCAGATTGGTAGCCAACTTGACGCGTCCAAGGACGCGCCCTTTGTTTAGTGGTTTGGAGGGCCAATTCTAAGAATGTCGTAAGGGGTGAGAGGAGGGGTTTCCCGGGCAATCCCACGTATGGTACCGTTAGGACGCCGACATTACGCTTGACCAACCACGATGAGTTCAAAGGTGCTCATCGTGGTTGGTGTGAGGTTTGAGAACACCTTTTAACTGCGATATTTGTTATTTAATGGTACGGAGCATGTATCACAATGTCCATAAACCATTTCCCTTCAAACGTGATTATTGCGGATTTGTTTGCGAGTAAAAACAATATTAATTTTAAACTATACTCGTATAAGTTAAGTATGATGTAAAAATTTCTAAGTTGATATAAATATTTTGATATTGATTTTTTCTGACATTTGGCATCACAGATTAGTAAAAACATTGTTACTTAACAAACATTGTAATGGTTGTAATGGTTTAAAATGTATTATAAACAATTAAAAAGTAATGGTTGTAATGGTTTAAAATGTACTATAAACAATTAAAAAACGTCAACTAAACCATAGTGAAAATGAAACATATTAAAAATATCTGTAGGATATGATATTATCAAAGTTGTAGATTACTGAAAATTAATGATACAGTGGTTTAGGAATATGTTTGTTAAGATCATAAATGATATAACCAATGATATTATTAATATAAAAATCATTCCAACATGAAAATACATACGATTTTATATTACTGTACTGTAATTAAAAATATTGTTGTTATATTTTTACCTCTTAAAATTGGATGAAATTGTAAAATCATTAGAAATTATTTTTTGACGATTGATATTTTCATGGTAACTAAAGGTTCTAAGAGGGGTGAATAAACTTTCTTTGTCAGGGCTGTGCCTTATTGAGGAGACACTTTACCATACCATTCTCCACTTTAATTATAAGATCGAAAATATAAACAAAGTAACCATAACAGCCATCTACCAAGAGTAATATTTCAGGGTGTATATAGAATGAAAATAATTGTATCCTTTACTCTTATACGAACAATGTTACCTTGTCTTGCATGCGTGCGTGCTTGCTTGCCCTACGATCTCAAAAACGGCTCCGAGGATTTTCTTTACAGTCTTGAATTAAGTAATTTATTACTAAAAATGTGTTCTATGTTCTATGCAGATTACTTGGCCAGCGTAAATATAATCTACTTTATATTTGTCAAATATACCACTCAACTATCATCGCACAGCCCAAACTACTTGACCTAGAACCTTAAAGGTAAAACTGGCGTCAATTCTTGGGGCCCACGCCGTCCATAAGACTAATGCTAAAATTAACATTAGTCTTATGGACGGTGTGGGCCCCAAGAACTGGCGCCAGTTATATTTTGGTATTATACGGAGGCCACCCGTTTACAGCGCGCTGCGGCGGTTATGTTAGGTTGGGTTATCATAAATATGTTAGTAGGACTTTCCTCGTTTCGTTACGAGTCTAACGATACCAGATGAGTAAAATTTTAGCCCGCCAAATCCCTTCCAAGTAGGCCAAGGTCAGGTCGTTGACCGGAGCACACGCATCACCTGTCACCGCCGAAAGTATGACTCATCTGGTATTGTCCGATTCGTAACGAAACGAAGAAAGTCCTAAACTAACATATTTATGATAAGCCAACCTAACATAACCGCCACTACATGTCGCTCATGTTCAAGAAAAACGTCACAACTCAAAACTTTTCAAATTTCTGTTCATTACAGGAAAATGTCAATCAATGGCAATATTTTTCTGTAAAAAATCGTCACAACTGTAATTTTAAATATAACCATCCAGATAGCACTTATGTCGCTTTTCCATGAGGGGATTTTCAAATGATCTCCTATTGAAAACATCACTATCCTAAATGTGCATAGGTTTTCAAAGCGTGTTAAGGAAATGCCCTTTCTTATTTGTGGAAAAAAGTCACATTTCGACTTGAGCCATTTTAGGTGATACATTTTTCTTCCAAACATAGGAAAGAAAAGTTTCATGAAAAGTGTCACATCTTTAGTTATGACATTTTTCCATACAAGAAGTACAACTTTTCCTTCCTCTGTTTTTGAATTATTTTCAGATGTGCCGTTTTCTACACAAGAATTATGCCGTGTTTCATAGTTATTGCCATGTTGATAAATCCGCTTCCTATTTAAACTAAATTTTTACTGTATTTTGAATTTTGGTTACAGTTTAGACTTGGTTATTTAATAAAAAACTTAACTCTTGTTTGAATCAATCTGCCAGGCATTCTTGTACCTTTCATTTAAAAAGAAAAAAAACATTGTGCGCCCAAAATATCTGTGTGAGTAATAATGCTTGAAAACCTTTTTCAATGATTATCTAACTCATTTAAGGCAGAAATGTATATGAGAAAAGAGTCTAGTTGTTAAGTTTTTTAATGTATTTAACTAAAAGAGGCTAAGCTGTAAATGAGACTTGCGTGCTAATGTAAAGGCTAAACTTTGTGTTAAGCTTAAGTGTATCTTATGCTGTGCCTTTAAAGAAAGCTTAGCCTGGTAATTCCCCGCTGTAACGAAAAGGCTAAGCTTTGCACGAGACTTGCGTGCTAATGAAAAGGTTAAGCTTTGTAGTAAGCTTAAGTGTATCTTATGCCGTGCTTTAAAAGAAAGCTTAGCCTGGTCATTCCCGCTGCAACGGAAAGGCTAAGCTTTGCACGAGTTTTGTGTGCTAATGAAAAGGCTAAGCTTTGTTGTAAGCTTAAGTGTATCTTATGCCGTGCCTTAAAAGAAAGCTTAGCCTGGTCATTCCCCGCTGCAAAGAAAAGGCTAAGCTTTGCACGAGACTTGTGTGCTAATGAAAAGGCTAAGCTTTGTTGTAAGCTTAAGTGTATCTTATGCCGTGCCTTAAAAGAAAGCTTGGCCTGGTCATTTCCCGCTGCAACGGAAAGGCTAAGCTTTGCACGAGACTTGCGTGCCAATGAAAAGTCTAAGCTTTGTAGAAAGCTTGCGAGTATCTTAGCCACGCCTTAACGGAAAGCTTAGCTAGACCATTTATTACAGCAATGAAAAGGTTAAGCTTTGCAATAAGCTTGTGTGCTATCTGGGCCATGTCTACCCTTTAACATGAACTATGCCTCTAGGGAAGCATTGACATAGGTGTTTTTGTTCCCCTTTGGTTTTTAACTGGAATTTTCATGTATGCATGCATTTTAAATTTTCTTTAATGTTTAAAAATAAAGATTTTTTTTGTTAATGTTCACAGATGTTTGATTTTTTTGTGGCGACACTAGTGATGCTTGTGGAAGACTGGACTGATAGTAGACTCACATCCCATGGACGGGTTTTGCATAATGCCTACAACGCACTGTAACAATCAAGGCAAGGCAAAAGGAAGTGAGACAAGTCGCTCAACTTGCCTTGTTGCAAACTGGACGCTCAAGGCTTGGGCGAGGCAAGTCAAGGCATCCAAAGTTTTGGCATGGTTTCACACATTTCAGTCGCGAGTGACTTTTTTGCAGCATGAATGTGAACAGGTGATTAACTGAGGTAGTTTCTAGGGTCTCAGCTGTTTTTTATTGAGGCACGATTGGATTGGAGGAAGAGACTGTTCTCACATGGCATTTTATAATTGCTGCTGGATCGCTGTATGAAAAGTAAAAGCACTGTCACAATGGTTTTTTTCTAATTCTATTTGAAATAAAATATAAAATGCATTATATATATTTTGCTGTATATAGCAATTTTTATTATTAATTTTGTACACAGACTTGCAAGTAGGCCTTCCCCCATTATTGAGGGGGTATCCCATTACCCTAAACCCACATGTATTCAACCCCCCCCCCCCCCAACAATTCAATCCAATATATCCTAAAGGCCCGTTTTCACGATGCCAACTGAAGAGCCAATCGGCATAAGACAGTCCAATCTCAAAAACGTATTTGCAGCGTGTGTACACTTCTTATCTAATATTTATTAATGAATATTTAAAATTACCTATGAATTAATATAATAATTATTTTTAGTCATTTTTGGCATTGTGTATCTAGCTGCAAATAGATTTTTGCTATTGGACTGTCTTGTGCTGGTTGGCTCTTCAGCTGGCATCGTGAAAGCGGGCCTTAAGTCCTCGTAAGGGACTAACTTAAGTACAAAAGTATACCATTAAAAAAACCAATTAACCCCACAAAGTTATCGTTATTCAAATATACACTAAAGGTATCGATACGTAAATTTTACTCTGTGGTTAAAAAATAAAATATGTTTCATGAAATATTTATTTGTTTTTAAGAGAAGGCACCCAAAAACAAGAAAACATTGATAATATTATTTACTATATAATATATTTACTTTATGTCTTTAGCTCCTAGGTAATAAGCTCCATAAGAGTCCATTGAAAAGCACATTTTACTGTTACTATAGGTATCGCCCGTAAATTTTATGTATTTTTTCTATTAAATTTGGAATACATTAAGAACATTTATTCATGATTTTTTTGCCTCCTGAATTGATTTTATCAACTGAAAATAAGGTATGTAACCTTATTTTCAGTTCATTAAGAACAACCATAATACTGTCAATATTATGGTTGTTCTTGATGAACTGAAAATAAGGTTACCAAGGTTACACTGAAAATGAACTGAAAATAAGGTTACATCAAACCTATAGCGCGAAGAGCACTGCTGACGTTACAGGGCTCAAGGTCATTTGATTGCAAAATTGGACAAAAAACACTTCCGCACACGTCAAAATTACGTACCTCTTCAGGGTTAACCTGTCAAGGAAAAAAATTTATGATTAAAAATTAATACTATTAAATACAGAAAAACACTTTCCCAATAAATAAATACCTAGCTGTAATGACACTCTTGCAATAATTTGGCAACATTTTTCCAATACATTACATACCCTATACATTACTTGAAATGGTGACCTACCCAGGTAGGTATGTCAAGCCAAGTATGAATGACAGATCAGCTAAAAATAGGCTTGATTCCTGGCCCGGCCCCCCTGGTTGGGGTCTGGTGCAAATTCTCATCCCCAAGGGGCGGCGGCTTGTCCCCTGTCACCTCCCTTCAGCCTTCAAAGTTAGCCTGTTTCAAGAAGGCCTACTTAAAAAAAAATTTTAAAAAAGTAAAGCATCTTTATTAAAAAATTAAAGAATTATTTTAATGTTCAATTTGCTCTAAACGACTATCGCCATTGGGGGAAGTATGTTTCACAAGGATATTTCATACCCTTATCAACCCTCTTCTCACCCCCACCCCTAACTTGAAAATTTTAAAGAGCGAGATACAATTTTCAATACATGAAAGTAAAAAGCATATAAAAAGAAAAGGTTTGGTAAAAGAAAAGTTAAAATAACATCATGCATTCTCAAGAAATGCATTATTTGAAATGCCAAAGAAAGCGTGTTTCACACAGCACAAGCACAGAACGCTATGGCCATCAGTGACTGTTGACAACATTTTTGACTGCTTCGCTTTTTGACAAAAGGCATCTTTTCGCCTCGCCTTGCCTCACGTCATTTCTTGCAGTGTGTGGTGCTCCTAAACACGTTCACTGCGGGCCACCCAATGGCGGGGTTCGTGAGGTGCGAGTGGTGAGAGGCAGCAGATCAGCGAACCCGATTTATTTCCGTTCGACTAAACGCAAAACACGAGCGGTGATGGTACTGTGTAACCATGAGAGTGGATGTAGTTCACTTGAACACCCACAGATAGCAGCACTGCCTGAATTAAACCAGTCCGCTTGTATTGCCAGAATAAGGGGAAAAATCCTAGAAAAACGGGGCAAAATGGTTGGTTTTATAACATTGCCAGAGGAAAATCTCAGGGGGAAATTTATTACCAACCTACACCAAAATAAAGCCCGCATTCGTAGCTACATTCTGGCAACAAATCATTGTTCCGGGGAGCCACACTGGTGCTCATTGAAGCGGTAAAGTTTGTGTGTTATATGTACGGGCAGACCAATAGTGCACGTGCACGTCGCGGGAACAACCACAACTATGGGTATACCCGTGGTACGCAGCGAAGGTGTTAAGCCCCCATGCTTTCTCTGTCGCTCAAGACACCTTTAATCAAAATGCCTTGTCTCGACTGTTTCAGTCTGTGGCCGGCCTAAGTGGGAAAATTCCCATAGTTTTATTTTGGCTTTCATTTTTTCTGTAGTGGATACAGGAACTATAGTAATATTATAGGGTCTATAACAGGACATATTAGTTATTGCTTCAAATGTAATATGAAACAAACAAAGCTACCTCTTCTGACTCCATGATCTATTTGAGTAAGTGCTTATTTGTGGAATAGTGTTTACACAAAGAGATCTTTAATAAGGTAGCCCAAACAGCAAGTACATCGATTTTACATAAAACTTATCTACAAAATGTCAACATCAGTGATATCATTGATGTCATAATTGATCATTTTGACTTCAGCGTGAGGTAAAAAGGGCACTCAATTTTATGTGAAATATAAGTAAAAAACACACTATTTAATGTAACATACTTTAAAATGAATGAACAGATCAGGGTCTGTTTTGACTTTATTTCTGCATAAATGTCAAGCTTCCATTTTAAAAATAAATTTGTTTGACTTAAAAAGTGTGAATTGTATTTTAAATACACATTTCTTTGGGCTAAGGCCCGCATTACACTATCAAATATTTTATAAAAGATTCTTTTATAAAAGATTCATTTGTTGAATCAGAATTAAAGATTTTGTTTTGATAATTAGCTGGCTTGAATTTTGATTGGTCACATCAAATCTTTTATAAAAGATCTTTTATAAAATATGTGATAGTGTAATGCAGGCCTAAATGAAAGTTTATTAACGGAATTCCAGATAAAAAATTTGTGTGGATCATGTTGCATTTGAACCCGGGCCCTGGCATTTAATGTCTTGAACATTGAAATGTCAGATGGCATTGAATGTCTTGACACATTAGACCTCTTGACCATCACCTCATGTCAATGAAGGTAAAATTGCTTATAGTTGGTTTGCAAGGATTTTGTATTTGTCCTTACAGCCCAGGCAACGAAAAGGTACGGAGGGAATCTTTGGAACAAAATTTTTGACTCTGCAGCTTTCGTTGGACTTGTTAGGAGGTGAACATATCAAAAGTCCCTGCCTGTAACCCTTGAGCGGGAGCCATGAGCGCTTTTAGTATCACCTATTAAACTGGAAAATTTAAAAAAAATTAAATTTTGTAAGAAAAGTATATAATATGTCTACTTTGGTCCACTCATTCACAATGTAAGCACTAACTTTATTAATATTTTAACAAATATCCCTTTCATAAGAAATACATGTAAATTTGTTTGTAACATATATGCCCAATGGGCCAATGCTTTTTCACCTTAAAAAATAAACAACATTCATAAAATATTAAAAAATGTCCAGTAATTTAACAACTAAATCATAAAAATTGGTCTCAAATGAAGGTGTGGGCAAGCTCACAAAAAAGTTGTATTAACCACATATTTGTAAAAAATCCTTCAAAAATAAATTTTTTTATGAGCTCACCAAAACCTTTGCTTGGGACAAATTTTTATGACTGAGATGTGGAATTACTGGAAATTTTGTCACTATTTCATGAATTTGTTTATTTTTCTTTAGGTGAAAAATTGTTGCCCCATTGTGCATAAATGTTACACACAAATTTACACGTATTTCTTATGGAAGGGACATTTTTTTAAATATTAATAAGATTAGTGCTTAAATTGTGAATGGTTGGACCAAAATAGATATATTATAGATATATTATAGATATATTATTATATTACAGGAAATTTAATTTTCTTCAATTTTCCAATTTAATAGGGAATACTAAAAGTTGATAGTTTTCAAGATATTAAGGAAAACCCCTAAAAATGGGATACGGATGGGGACTTTTGATATGTTTTGCTCCTAACTAGTCCAAACTAAGCTGCAAAGTCAAAAATTGTGTTCCATGCATTTCCCTCTATACCTCTTATTGAACATTCGTTACCTGGACTATTAATATTTCGTCAACAATTTCTGTCCATAAGGCATGTTATATTTGTATTAAAATAATTTAGAATTAATAAAATAAATTTTTAAATATGTAAATTTTGATGCTTTGCTTACGAATTTTGAATAGGTACAAACAATTTAAAATATATTTAAAGTTCGCTTTAACTTTTACTCTCAGTATAAGCATTTTTAACTATACCATAATAAGAATAATATCAATGCAAACGGTATCATATAGGCCTACCCTTTCTCTTTAAATTTACATGTTAAACTCATTCATCAATTTCATGACAATTTTACCTCATTTGGACAGTGTGTACTTAACTAAAACAATTATACTCAATTTTTACAATTAACCTCTTTGAATAAAAATATTTATCTTATTTATTTCATGAAAAATATTAACTAAAAAATTATTAGTTTAACTAATAAATTATCTAAGTAAATAAATTTGTCATGCAATATTTTTAACTCATATGCTCTTTTACATCGATTTCATATCATTTTGACATGTAAATTTATGGTTTACAATTTAAAATCGTACCTTTATCTAAAATATTAAGAGACTTATATAGCTTTTATGGGACATTTTGAGCACCTATTACAATGAAAAACAAATCTACATTCAAAGAGCTCATTCCTTAGTTTATGTTGAGAATTTTGGAACTCTTTTGAAATAGTTTTGCTTCCACTTGTCTTCAGAGCTTTAGATAAAATAAATTTCCACCAACACAAAGAATATTGTGGCAGACTACTGCAATTATAGATCCACCAAAGGTCAATGATATCCATCCAGTACAAATAAATTGAGTCGGCAATGATCCAATTGCCACCATTGCACTTCCCACATATTTCCCTTCCCACTGATGCTGACCCTAACAAAACCACTTTCTGCCTAATGGCTTTATTTCATCAACAATATATGAATTGTACCAACCTTCTTAAGTGGTAAAATGTTTGAGAGAATCTCCAGAGAAAAATTTCTGGTAAATAATACTTTTTTAATTTTTAACAGGAAAGTGAAAAATATGAGTTTTTTTAATTTTGAGTGAATCAATCAATAACTGTAACATTTAAAACCTCTACATACACATGAGTTTTAAGTACAAACTCATACTACTTCTAATTCTCACACATGCAAAGATTGTAGTCAGAACTACTTCTTTCTCCACTCTTTGTAAGGATTAGATGCATTTATTGTGGTGAATGTCTTTGTATTAAAATGGAAAAAATAGTTAGCTAAAAACAATTGTTCTTGCATCAGCCCTATAATTTGCATTAATCATAGCTGTTTACATTTCATTGGTTTATAAATTGGTGCTTTTAAATAGTTACAGCCCATGTAGCTCGCATCGGATGAGCCATCGTTGGCCCACTGTCAGTCCCCGACGGTGGGTCCACGGATGGGATGTCCACCTTCCCCTCGTTGGCTCAACCTACAATTTGCCAACCATTTGCCATCTAACATTTTTTATTTAACTTTTATAATACAGTATAACATATACAAATAATATTGGTTTTCATCAGGTTTTCATGAACAAAAACATAATGCTCTCCCCAAGATCTGAACCGAGTACCTTCACACAATTACACTGACACCTTATCCCACATGGCCAATTTGACTCATTTATGTAATGCTAACACCTTAGGATTTGTTGGGATCAGGAGAGCATTTGCCTCATGGACTTGGAGTTTCAATACAATTTTTTTGTAATAGGTAATTTTAAAATTATTGTAAAGAGGATATGAATACAAAAATGTTCTATTAGAAAGGTTTGTTAGCGTTTTTAACGAGATGTCTCTCTGTCGAGATGGTCTGTTGGCTCTCTGTTGGTCCATTGTCACTAAAGCCACCCTAATAAGAATAACAATATCATAATTAATTAAAATTGTAACAACAGAAAACCCACCACCATTTCCCAATGTTGAACCAACAGACTCTCAATCGGTTGGGCCAACTCACCATTTTCCACTATTGGGCCAACAGATTCATATCCGGTTGGACCAACTGGCCACTTAATATGTAGGGCCCACATTAGCAGATCATCGGCGAAGCCACCAACCAATCCCCAACCGTCCGACCATCTCCCAACGTTGGCCCAACGGTGAGTGCTACATGGGAGATTTCATAGAAGCCAAAAAAGGCATAATATTATTCTTAAGGGGGTTTGGGAGGATGGAAATAAGACAAGAACTTTCCAAGGCACACCCACACAGAACAACTACCCAAAGCTTGCTTGTGATTGGAAGAATGGCTGAGTAATACATAGATGAAAAACTAATGTATAGATTAGCAATTTCATGCATTTTTCCGCTCCTTTTTTAGGATGATTAAACATTTTTACCAGTTTTTCCATGTGCTTTACATGGGTTGAACATTAAATCTCATCTATATAAGAATCCTTGGGTTCCAAGGAACTGAAATTGTTGATGTTTACAAAGTTACCAATGCAATTTGAATGACAGCACCAACCAATAAACTCAGTATTAATCTCCACCATACCTCACACCCCTCTTTCTAGGAACAGCCTGCATTAACTCACTTCCTGCATTCACCCTTTTCCTAAATTCAGTGTTCTGTGGGTTTGCATAAAGGATTAGTCAGTTTACAACGTGGGTGACAGATTTAGTGTTCTGCTAGTTTGTTTGACAATGACTGAGTGACCGCAAAGGTAAATTTACAGCTATTAATGATACTGATGAACTATTAATGATATTATGAAACTGATTAGTTGTTATATTTTTGAACTGTGTTTAGTGCTTACAAATATTATAGAACAATATGTAAATAATTACAAATTTTTATTTTAAAAATGCTCTGTTGGTCGTCTTTTGATGATATCAACTATGATTGCAAAGAAAGATTTTACTATTTTGTATTTGAGAATGGATTTTATTGAACGTAATAGGATTGATAGACTACTGCAGAGTGTAGAACGAGAAGATAATAGTGATTAAGTTTCATTTGCATTTGATAATACTTTATAAGATTTGACATACAATTTTACCTTAGTATTTCTTATGACTCAAGGCCACATTTTCCTAAGGGCGCATGGGGCGAGTGCCTGGGGTCTCGGGCGTAAAAGAGCCCCAGGGCGAAAAGGCGAGGCGGTAGGAGCCTCAGGGAAAAATTTCTGGTAAATAATACCTATAGATAGTAAGACATGTAGGCCCTGGGGTCCGGTGGGTGTAAATCCGGCAATGTTATTCCTCCAGTTTTAAAGTAAATAGTTTTATTATTAATTTCAATAAATAATATCCAATAAAATATTATATTTTTTATGTTTTTACATAGTTTAGTACAAAACTGAATCTAATTGATAGAAAAATAGACCTGTTTTATAATCCCAGTCAAAACAACCTGAAATGAGTCCTCACATTTTCTAATCAAAGTGAGTTCTGCAGGGTTAAGTAAAAGATGGGTTCAGGCTGCCCTTATAGATTTTGTCATCATTAAAATAGCCTTATTAAAACACTGCATTACAATTTTGAATTGCAGCCCATTTAAAAAACAATTTTATCATAAGTTTTCATATGGTGGGGATGGGGATTCGACCCTAACTCCCCCCTCGGTATACATCCCATCCCTGAACAGGTACTAAACACTATTTTTAAAGACAAAGGTACCACTATCTGTATTTGTTTGACAAGGTGGACAATATACTGTGTTATCAAAGATAGTTATGAGACGATCTGTGGGTATACACTAGAAGCCCTCTTGACACTATTCGTAAGGAGAGGCAAGACCTTCTAAGAGACCAGACCTGTGGTTCAGAAGTTAATAGAGCTTATAATGCATAATTCTACCCGAAACATATACAAAGTTTCAATACTTGTGCAAAATAAAACTAAAAAGCTAGATCAAAAATACCTAACTCAGTATATTGCCCTGCTAAAGAAGTGTTGGTTGGTATAAACAGTTCCTCCATTGATAAGATTATAGTATCATAAAGAATGAACTACTGTAATTAATTATTGTAGTATTTGGCTCCGAAGCCAAGTCTTTTATCTTCTGTTGGGTTGGGTATGGTCCTCTGCGCAGATAACATGTTTATGACCGTGACTCACATTTTTTATGTTTGTTAATACTCAGTTAACTATCTTAAAATCCTGATAAATTATTAACAGTTTTGGACAACTGTAAGGAACCATGGGGTTTGGAGTTTTTTATTTAGATAAAATGATTATACCTATATATTTTTCTATTACTATAGTGTGTATGTAAGCATTTATAAGCAAACAAAACATAATAATTCTAAAACTTTTCCACTTTTGCTACATGGTGTAGGGCTATAGCATGGCATATCAAATGATCTTCGGTTATTAATATCACATGTGATAATAATGCAATAAGACGGTAATACTTTTATTAACCATTAAGTCAAATACAATTACAATTGGTCTCGCCAGGTAGAACATTTTATAGGGAAAATGTTAATAAGGGCATTTCCTATGATGGTTCAGTTAATTAAGCATGATGCCCTGTTTCCTATAATGCATTGAAGTCTATTTTCCATCATGCCATATTTGCTAGCTTCCTCAAGAATCCACTTTTTGGCAAAAATAACACCGATTATACCAATAACCAGTTTAAATGCTCAGGGTGGACAAGGAAGGAACTAAGGGATATGCACATCTCGGTTGGGGTAAACATTTCATTAACTTCCCTCTAACTTGACTGAAGAAAGACAACATAAATGGATTACTGAATATCTGAATATTTTCCAGATTGCACTTAGGAGTTAGTTAAAAAACATGTAATCAAAATATATTGAATTACACTTGTAACTGGTATCAAAAGCACAAATCGGCACCATGTAGGCCTTAAATCTTCCTCATTCGATTAAATTTTTTGTTTGTCTCCAAATATAGGTAAAGATCACATTAAGGTTCTTATATAAAAAAAGTACTATATTTTTTTATACTTTTAGAGGTAACTCCAATATGAGTGTTTAATAAAAGTCAACGAATACCATGATTTCTGGGTTTAGTAATCAGGCAAGTGCTACATGACAATTATCTGTAGTTTGCGCTCTAAAGATATTTTTAAGTGAATAAAATACCGCTGCACATGCTTTCTCACCCCATAAGAAGAATAAATTCTGTCACACCCACTTACTCTCTACCCTCCCACATATCTGGTAGTTTAATTATCTCTCCAACCATAGGGGTGACTCATTAAGGGTCACTTCCCTGCCCTTCGAATTTTTGTCAATTCTGTGGTTCCCAATAAGGATTAACTTTTCTGATTCTTTTGTTTCTATAATTAAGAATTATTAATAGATACCTCCATTCTCTGAGCGATGGTGAGGATTTTCAAAGCATTGACCACAACATTAGGAACATTAGTATTTCCACGAACACAAGTGATAGCCAGAACATTGGCCGATGAATCTCCAAGAGTTGTCAGAATTGCCACTGCATCGTCGATCCCTGGATCGGTGTCGATAACGATGAGATTCTTGGAGGACACGGTGCCGGCTCCCACTTCCACCAGCCTCGGCAGGAGCCATGACAGGCTGAAACATACAAAGATGGATAAAAATATTTAGTGAAGGTCTAGAGGCTTGTCTCTATGAAGAACTCCCAAAGAGAGACAAAATACTAGTGAAAAAACTATGCGTTGAGTGCTGGCTTGAAAATTATTTCTTCAGTTGAGTTGTAAAGGCTATCTTAGTGAACTCCCTTTCCTTAACAAAATACTAATCAGCCTTAGGGTTTTCACCAAAGATGATGATTAAATGTGATGATTAAATACATTTTCTTAAATAGAACATAGATTTGTTATTCAATTTATTTTTTAATCATCTTTTAGTTTTTTATATTTGTCACTTGGTTTAATTCTGAAGGGTAGTTGGTTTTTAATTTGAGGTGAGTAGTATTTATTTACTGTTAACTTCAGAACTCGTTTTCAGTACAAAGATATTAATGAGATTGCAAATAGGAAATATTTGTCACTGACTGCATTTCTCAACCAGAAAAGACATTCCATGTATTCCTTTCTTTCCTACTTCTTATTCTCAGTTATGTTGTTTTTTTTATGAGAGAGCTACTGGCAGAGAAAATTCCTTTTTGATTTAGTTTTTGGATTTTGGCTCCAGTATAGAAGAGTGAACTCTGATTCATGTAAGCCTTTTATCTTTCCCATTGAAACATTATTGAGGTGCAATTTGTATAACTAAATATATAGAGTTTTTTTAATTCAGGGGTCATTCAAGCACGTAATACACTTATATTAATTTATTGGTTCTAGCTGTTAGAGGAAAAGTGAAAAGAAGTTAAATGGTTTTTTGAACTGGAATTTATATTTTCAAAGAGGAAGTTGTTCAGGGGGGGGCGCATTCCGGGGGGCCTGGGGGGTATGGAATACCCCCCAGGCAAAAGGGGGCTCCGTGGGTCCTCCCCCGGGAAACTTATAAAATTTAGACTTAAATGATATGGCTTTTTAAGCATTTAAGGCACTAAATTTAGAGTTTAGTTAATCATAATACAGTTCGTTATTTTCTTCAGCTTACAGTATTAGAAACGTTTTAGTTCATCGCGATTGTGGGGGTTAGTGAGGTTCATTGTAGGTATGTGATGCGGAAAGTGAAAAGGGACATCAAGTCGAAATTTTCCGGTATTGAGTTATTAACATCCTGAAATTCAGCATTAAACTACAAACAATTTGACATATAATTTATAGAGCTATAATTTTTCGCCTTTGAGTTGTTGGCATTTTAATTTTAACTAGTTAAAACGGGTATTTTAGGTTATAAGAGCCCGGAACTTCAAACGTTCACAGAATACTTATTTTTAGTCTAGTATTTAAGAAATGAATTAAGGTATCAAAATAAAGCTGAAAACTAGATCTTTAAAACTGAACAAAAAGAGACGTGATACTCTTACAATTTCATTGTTTAAAAAACAAAAAAGTGAGAAGTTAGAAAAGGGATCTCAATTAACTCGGAAGGCAGAATACCGAGGAATAAAAGAGAAATACACCATCAAGACGGTGATTTTCGGACTTAGACAATATTCTTTTACAACGAAAAACTTGAAGTAGTTTCTAATTCAAGCATTGTAATCAGCATAAAAATCTAGTTCATAATGATGTGTCTCACAACACCACCTTTACATTTAAAAAAATAAAGTTGATATCCAATATGGAGGATCCAAGATTGTGGCCAACAAATTATTATCCTGTCAAAATAAAAGATTAGCCACCCAAAAATGATAGGTGTTTGTCCTGAGTCAGTATATCTCAAAAAATTCATGGAAGTATCTTTTTTTTCAAAAATAGTCCCATATTAATATTTTTCAACTATTTATCGATGATGCGAGTATTTTTTGTTTTTCTGGGTTATGCTGTAACACGTGGCTGTAATTTAAAAGTGGCAAACAAGCAAAACCTTAAAGCACATGCCTGTAGTAACAAAAATATTTATATGTTGAAAATTCCCACTAGGGGAGGAGAGGTATACAGTGGCCCTCCCTCTGTAGGAAGCTACGGCAGTTGTCAGTTATGAGCGTCAGGTTCGTCTAGAGCACTGCACCGAAGCAATTTTCCCATTTTTAACCTGAATTATCGACTGAATCTGTAACACTTACTGTACTACAATAAAGATTGAATCACGTGTTTATTATTTAAATACTAATTTATATTCAACAATTTTTAAACTTTCTGCTGAAGCTTGGATTACTGATAAACAATCTCTTTAGTTTAGCAATCTTTAAGTGTGTCAAAACACAGTACAAAAACAGGCAATAAAGTGTTCTAATATTTTCAGGGGCAGAACGGCGATTTCCCGACAGACTACCTGACAGATGTCGGAATAGACCAGACTTCTACCAGTCAATTTAAATTAGAGCTATGTTGTATTCTTTGCTATAATAGCTGAGTATTACGAATTCCAACTAATTAAATGTACTAGATGTTAAAATTTTAAAACACAAACTGTATAGGTTTGTTTTTAGCAAAAATATTTTAATGTTAGCCCTCTGCTTACTGTATTTTTAAGTTTGTGTGCTTTAGAGGTTCCAAGTTCCAAGGATGAATAGACTTAATCAAATATTTTTCAATCTCCTCAGAACTTATTCTTAATTTTTTTTCTCAATAATTAGTATTTTATTTGTTTGATTTATCTATTAGTTTTTTTACTATAATTGGTTGTATTTAAATTCATTAAGTACACTGTGTAGTTTATAAATGGCAATTATTGTTTTGATTTCATATTTTTTATCTACATAAAGCCCAAATTACCAGTATCTTTTGAGAGAACCATAAGTCCGACAGCCGTCAACCCTATACTTGATTGAATGATCTCAGTGAAAAAATACCAAGGAAATAGTTTGATAAAATTTTCTCTAAGGACAAAAATTTAAAGAAAAGGGCTGAACAGCTGTTAAGTTTTTTAATTAAAAAACTATTTTTTGTTTAATTTTCCCACCAAAGCAGAACACTATCAGCTAGTACACTCCAAAGGCAATTGAGAAGTATTTGATATTTAAAAGAATACCTTGTAAATTGCAAACATCTTGAGATATGAACTCCCATCATTTTAGTACTAGTTTCGGGTATTGCTAGTAGTTTTTTAGTTTAAAAGGGGGGGGGGGGGTCGCTGGAAGTTTTTGGGGGGGAATGCGCAAAAAGCCTTAAGGGGGACGGGCACCCCTGGATAAGAACACACTGCCCAAAGACAGAGCAAGCACACATTTCAACCCCTTGGGGAAAACCACTGTGTAGGTATATTTCTCTTTTCCTTATTGGCTGTATGTGTGGGTGTGTCCATACACGCTCAAAGATATAGGCAATGAGGAAAAGAGAAACACATAAAGACATTGTCATAGAGAACAAAAGGGGACTAGAGCAGCCCAGAAAAAATGACTGCTTAGCTGCATGCTTAATCTTAAGATGCTGAATTAAAATATTAGTTTTCTGAATAACTGTGAGTTAAATCGAGTCTCATAGCTTGACTACAGTAACTCAAATTTTCCAGCCTCCAATAGAATAGATAGCCTCCCATGTAGTAGGAGATAATCTGCCCCTGAGATCTTGCATGAAATGGGTTTCAGGGATGTTTAATGGAGGAAAACATCCTATCAGACAAAAAGGTCACTCTTACAGTTTTGTTGAAAGTTGTAACCTTCCCTACACTTGCTGGGTTGCTGAGATTGCCATATTTTTTGAAACCATGGGTTTCTAAAATAGACCATTATTTGACAGCTTAAAATAATTAATTAAGAAGGATTGTAAATAAAATTGTCTTACTAATTTGTAGAAGTAGCATTTAGAAAGGAAAACTTTTAAGGGAGTAGAATTACTTCTCCAGGAGTTTATAATGATTTATATTGTAAATACCCTACCTTTTTCATTTATAGATTAAGTTTCGATAGTTTACGTTTACCACTACTTTAGCAATGGCGATTTTGTTGCTTTATCTTAGTTTTGAGTTGTCAAGCGTTATGATGAGTTAAACTTATATATTTTTATTATTGATAATTTGCCAATTAGCTCCTGCAAGCTAAGAAAAATCAGATGGTTTGAAGAATAATTTAATTTGTTTCTGATTTGATCAATTAAATTGTCTGGCTTTGACTCCTTTAAAAATAAATGACTAAACAGCTGTTTTTATTAATAAAAACAGGCATAGGAGGACACAATCCAGAATTTTTCTATGAGACTAATAGCATTTCTCAGTATCATATTTTGAAGAATATCTGAACTCTGGTTTCTTAGATAACTTTTTTATCGGAAAATAACTGTTTATTTATTTTAATTTAATTTATTATGTTTGTATAGTAACTGCTGGTTAAATTATCATCAAATAAAAATTGTAACACTCATAGTTATAAGTAAGGATTTTTATCTTAGGCTTGTGAGTAATTAGAAAGGAGATAATTTAGTCTTGATTAGTTCATAATATCACTAGGACACTCAAGTGTTAAGTCAAGAGAGCCTAATTTCTGAATAAAATGGTTTAAAGTATTAGTAAGTTTCAGATGACGACACAATTATAAAATGGCTCCCTACTGCTGGTATGCTATAACAATTGCCAAACAGAATAAACTTTTTCTATTTCCATCAAAGTTAATTAAGTTGATTCAGCTATTATTCTATATTGATTTTAGATGATATTTCTATACATACTGCTATATGATTTCGGAAAATTCACAGTTCAGTCTACAAAATACAAAAACTCCTTTTCTGAAAAATTTCTTTTTATTTTAGAAACCTATCCTGAACATCATGCAATGCTGCACATAAGTTGAGGTGATCTTTATCTCTGTAAGGTGTATTGTTTTTATCTTCTCCTGAGGAAGAAGTTATGTTATGATAATATGAGGAACAAAAGAAATAACAAATATGTTTGTAATAAAAACACACATATGTTAGCCATGAGAAAAAAGTCCATTTGAGGCCATAAGTACAATACAGTTTTGATTAGCTGTTAGCTAAAAAGAAAGAACACTGGTGTTAACCCCAATAGTGTTAACTCCATGAAGCTAACTGATAGTTCTCTTAGTCAAAATATAAAAAAGGCTTGTGCACAGTTTCTTTGAACAATATTTTGTAAGAGTTTTACTTATGTGTACTGGGTCAAAATAACCATAAAAGCCAAGATATGATTCAGTGTTGTGTGGATGGCTGACCATAGATAGCAAAAGTGATGAGGACCGATGTTGTAATCGCTAACATCGATTGCGGACCCTGAACCAAACCGGCTTGTTCGGCTTGTTCTGGAAGACAAGTCGTTGAAGACATTTCAGCGAGGTTAGGTCACTCTATTACTTACAAGCATCAGTTTCTTAAACGCTCTTTGATTTGGTTTTGAATGAATTAATCGACCAAATCATTCCATTTTCTCTAAATTCTATTGTAGTGGTCTTTAATTGTTAGCTTAACTAATAATGTTTCATTCAAAGTTTTAGTAAAAATAATGTTTCATGTACTGATGGGTTTCTATATACATCCACATGAAGTACTATAGACCGTTCCAGTAATATAATCCATATGTTTTGATATTATTTCGTTGTTATATTGTTAATGCTCCACAATGTATAGTTTTCATATAGTTAATTAGAAAAAATCCAACTATATGGTAGAAAAATCTGTTACGATTATATTAGCGAATTTCCTTAAAGGAATAAGCTATTACGGTAGTTCTCATGGTAAGACCTAAGTCCGAGACCATGTTAACTTTTCATTTTGGGGTCCCCAGAAGCAAAAAACACAGTTTGTTCGAATTTTTATATATATATTTATATATCTATATGTATATATATATATATATATTTATATATATATAAATATATATATAAATATATATATAAATATATATATAAATATATATATATATATATGTGTGTGTGTGTGTCTGTTAACACAATAGCGGCCGTAAATATGGTCTGATCTTCAGTGGCGTATGCAGGATTTATTTTCGGGGGGGGGGGATACACCAGGGGGATGGAATACCCCCCAGCGGAAGGGGGGTCCGGGGGCCCTCCCTCAGAAAATGTTCATAAATTAAAACTGTATATTCACGTTTTTAGCCAATCTAGAGGTATAACAACAAACAGATTAATCCCCAAAATTTAACTAATTTGAGGCTGCTCACAGATTAGATTCTGAAAATTTTCGATCACATTGGAATTTTGGCAAAATGTTTTTTACAAAATAAAAGAAATCGCATATTTATATAGCAGGCCTAATAACACTAAAGGTCAGATGAGAAAGTAATTAAGAATTACACGTTTTTAACCTTGGTAAAAAGATTTTTTCTATTGAATTTCAAAGTAAAAACTATATCTCACATTCTCATTTATTACACGCCTCGGACCTCCCGGATCTGAAGTATCGGGATCCTAGACTATCCGAAAGAGGTTGATGAATAGAATTAGAAAATTCAGGTTTTCTCACTTGTGTAGTGTTTCTCAAATCCCAGAGCGCAACACGCAAACATCGTAGGCTAATAATAATCACATGATAGTGGTACGTCGAACGTCGAACAGCGGAAACCACCGGAAAAGTTCGATCTCCGAAATCTGACAGAGTTCGATCTTTGACATTTGACAGACTAATCACAATCTACCTTGATTTAACGGCGAGGCTCGGTTTTCACGCAACGTAGGCAGACGGGATTCGTCTGCCGCGATGCAGCTACGAGATCGTCCGTCAGACGAACAGTGTTAAGTACACGGTCGTGAGAAGACGTCAATATTCGTACGCCACATTTTAACATCGGTCATTTTAACATCATGGTGATTTTTTACCATGATTATTTCACATAATATATAACGAGTCTTCTGCTAGAACTGACGACGATGGCGATGGCGGCAATATCGCAGACACCATTAATGGCCACACTGTTGTTATCAGGAGTTTTTGTTTGCCTGATGTTCTTATATAGGCCTACTCCCGTTAACAGCAACTCACGATAACCGCAATAGGTAAAAATACCTTAATCCAATTTAATATAATCCCCGAATCATCTTTAAAATAGTAGAATTTGACTATTTGAAAACCTTATAGTGAGTAATTTATGTATAATGTTCTCGGATTTACGGCAAGTTTAGTGATACCACCACATTCATTATGAACGAGAATTAATCTGCCCAAAAATTTCCCAAAATCCCCAAAAGTTTCGGGGGGGGGGGGGGGGATATATCCCGATATCCCCCCCTGGGTACGCCCCTGCCGATCATAATGAAATTTGGAACAGACGTGTAAAGTGGTAATCACTCGGACGAGATCGTGAACCAGCCCGATCGGACCACCGGAAGGGGGGGGAAAGGGGGTAAACCCCCCAAAAATGGGGTTTTTGAGTTTTTCACATTGAAAAATAAAATTTATCAAATTTTTGTTGGCACCATTGAATTCAGCTCAAAAAACAAACAATTTAGTATTTTGAATCACTGCTCTATGTCCATTGGTTTCCGAGATATTGAAAGTGGTAAAAACAGTACGTTGTCTCAATGTTAACGTTATGGGAAATAAGTAAAATTCTATATCTCGCTTATTTCTCAACATATCTTGACAAAACTTGGTAAATAGCTTCTTCTAGTTCAGATCTACTGAATATTGAATTAAAATCTCCAGTTTTAATATACCTGTAGCAGCAAACCTGCACACTCATTCCCCATGTTATTCTTATGGAGCTTATCAAAACATTTCGAATCTCGCTATGTTGGATTGAAATATGTTGTTCTGCATTTGAAATTCGCTGAGTATGCAGGTATGCTGCAAAGGGAGTATTTTGTTTTTGTAATTACAGGCCGACAATAAAAAATTAAAATAATTTTTCTTCTTCAACTAAATATAACTAACTTCCTCAGAAAACACCATTCGTTCGAAGCACGATAGCGGCCGTAAAAATGGTCCGATCTTAATGTAATTTGGTACAGACATGTAAAGTGGTAATCCCTCAGACGAGTTCGTAAACCAGCCCGATCGGACCACCGGAAGGGGGGGTAAAGGGGGATAAACTCCCCCAAAAATGGGTTTTTGAGTTTTTTACATAGGAAAATAAAATTAATCAAATTTTTGTTGGCACCATTGAATTCAGCTCAAAAAACAAACAATTTAGTATCTTGAATCACTGCTCTATGTCCATTGGTTACGAGATATTGAAAGTGTTAAACACAGTACGTTGTCCCAATGTTAACCTTATGGGAAATAAGTAAAATTCAATATCTCGCTTATTTCTCAACATATCTTGACAAAACTTGGTAAATGGCTTCTTCTAGTTCAGATCTACAAAATATTAAATTAAAACCAACCAGTTTAAACATACCTGTAGCAGCAAACCTGCATACTCATTCCCCATGTTATTCTTATGGAGCTTACAAAAACATGTGAAATCTCGCTATGTTGGATTAAAATATGTTGTTTTGCATTTTTACGGGGGTATTTTTTTTATTTGTAGTCAATTAGTAGCAAAACATTTTATAAGAAGGAAAACCTACAAAATGATCTCAATAAAAATGTGCACTTTGCTAACAGATTAACAATTAATTTTCAATAAATTTTGGTAAACACATACAAAGAAGGATAGATGAATTGTCTAAACATGACAAAACATATCTGACTCGATAGTAGATTATTGAATGGATCCATAATTTTATGTGGTCAGATTAGATTTTATGATACTTAATCCACATCAATGCTGATTTTGGGGTTTAGTCCCTTTAGAAAGTGAAGATAAAATATTATGCCAGCAAAGATCAGAGGCCATTCTTAAAAATGAGGATTCAAAACAGAAACTATGATATGATTGATAAAATACCTTAGCATTTTATTAAAAATTTTTTTAATGTTACACTAGTTGTTATAGCCTTTAGTTAAAAATATCATAAGTTATTTATTTATATTACAATTATATGAGCAAATGTTCAACAGACAACTAAAAATAACACAATACAATTTTTGTGTTATTTTTAATTTAATAAATAAATAAAATTATTTATTAAATTTATTTATTCCATATTATTTTTAATATAATATGAAACCAAAACTTACAAAATAGCAGACTAGTACTTTATTACTGCTGACACAACTACCGGCTAGAATCACTTATAACACCATGTACTCTGTATTACAATTACTAATCATTGATAATAAATTATTAAAACTTACATAAAAATATAAAAATGAATAAAAATACATTTTTTTGCATCGCTTGATAATTTTTCGTCACCTTTTTTTTAGTAAATAAGCTGGTCTCAGACCAAGTAACATTGTGTTATTACAGAATAAAACTACGTCTGATAATTCCTGACAAATGTAGGACCTGAAATATTTAATAAATTTGTAAAGTAAATATGGATTTTCATATTATTTTTTAACAAAAATAATTTAATGTATTAGTGAAAAGTTTGATACAAAATTAAAGCATTTTTATCAAAATCAGCCATTCCAGAATAGATGACCCTCAGAGCAAGAAGATCAAAATCAAGTTTTTCCTGTTTATTTTAGTGAAAATTCCTTTGAAATTAGTAATCCTGTGACAATCTACGTAAGAAAACTGTTAAAATTTAACTTTTAATGATTTTTTAGTCCTCCAACTTAAACCCGATCATTAAATATTAATTTTTGTTTGATTTCGTTGATCTGTCCCTAGTTTTTGAGCTTATGACAAGATATTTTTAAGAATAAAAATGTTGTACATAATGTTAGCATATTGTATAAACTTTAAAACAGAATACTCACAAATAAGTTCTTCATTCGGTATTTATTAATGACACGACAATACCCTTATGTTATAACATAAAAATTACTTGATTTAAAACCTCCATTTACATGAGTCCCGTACGGAACCTTTACATATCCCTTACGGGACCAGAAAACTTCATTATAATTCTGATGTAACCATTGATTAACACAAAAAATAAGCGTTAATTGGTTAAGAAATATGTTTTTCATTGCTCTGTATATTCTAAACACCTCTCTCACAAATAGAATAAAGATTTTATCAAAACTATGATGACATGTAATTTTTTGGTGTCCCGTACGGAACTAGCCTACTGTTAATTTTTCTAAGAAAAATAAGGTGTTTGCAAAGTTTTTAAAACATATAACATATTAATTGACAAATCGACACACAAGTAGAAGTATATTTTATCCTGTAATAATTAATCTGTTTATTAATTATTTTTTAAAGCCCATAAACTAGTTGTAAACATGGTCTAACTGTCCCGTACGGAACTTGGAATGGCTGAAATCAATGTTTTTGGACAAGATTAGGAACTAAATTACCTTATAAATTTATATGGTCAGTATGTATTTTTATTTTGATTTTTTTCTGTTGTATTAGTGAAAATTTTATCTAATAATATGAAAGTAGTATCAATAAAATCCGATGTAAATTGTCATAGCAAAAATGTGCAATTTTTGTAAATTATTTCAAACAGTTCTAAAATAAATAATAAATGTAAACTATTTATAGTCTAATTTTAAAAAAATGTAAAAATGACGAACCTTGTGGCCAAAGTAAGAACCGAGACCACTGCTGCAAAGTACAAGAGAACCTTGGTGTTGGAATGTTTAGTGAACGTTATCGAGTGTGTGACCATCGACACCATTCCGACACCTAACCTCAACCTCGCGACTGTCGCGCGCGCGGCCGGCGACTATCTGTCAAACAGCTGATCGTCGGCTGATCAGCTGATTCGCACATGAGCAATGATGTTGGCGGGAGGGAGCCGATACGAGATACGTGGGCTGTGTGCACAGTTGTTGGACAGTACTCAGTACTCTAGTACTCAGTTCTCTCCTAGCCTCGAAAAATTGGTAATTTCTTCTAATCCCATAAGATCTAAGTTAATCATGTAAACTTAGAAATCTCGACCTTCCCATTCAAAAATGTAAGCTGTAAGAATGAAAGAAGTTATGGGAAGATTGCTCTTCAAAAATGTCTAGAGAATTTTCAAAATCTTTCCTTGAAATTAGAATTTATTTGCATTTGCAAGTTGCAACGTTTTGTCAGCCTTTTTAAACGTTTACTCAACTACCTTTCCGATTTATAAAATAATATTCCCTTAATCCATGAAACTTAAAAGTTTTTAAATCATTCAGCTGTTATTATATATTACTATTTGTTGATGACACCACAGATGAAGAACTATAATTGACACTGAATTATGACACATAATTTTTGGCCATGGCACCTGAAATGATAAACGCAATTTAAGCACTTTGTAATGTTGATAAAACTTTTCATTGAAGTAAGGATACAAGCAAGTTAACAAATTCTATGAATGTTTTGGAAAAGATAAGTCAAGTTTAATATGACCCAATATATTAAATTCTGATTTTAAAATATGGCCAAAGGAATACAGTACTTACTATAAAGAAACTGTTTTGACAGCTGCTTTTGAAACCATTTTGTCAGGATCTGATATCTTGTGCAACGCGTTTCCGAAGCGAATCCGGTTCTCTTTGATTTCTGTTTCAGGTAATGGTTGGCAAACGGGGTTTCCTATAATTTACCCGGCTAATTTCCTCAAACGTTGCATTTGAAAGCGTTCTTGGTGTACTTTTAGTACACTCAACTTCAAACTGCTCTGAACTGGTTTCATTGAATTACCGGGGTTGCCTTAGTAATATTTTCGGCAAACGAAAACTTCTTTCCTTTCTAGAAGAAACATTTTATAAAATTTAGACCATTTTAAGTTTAATTTGTTCGTAGGTTCTCTGAGTTTTCCCTCCTTATTTGAAGTTAAAACATCTTTTTTTCTTTGTTAAACCGTTGATATCTCCCAAAATATGATTACCCCCCTGAAGCAGTTAATGCAATTAAAAATGTAATGTTGTGGCAAAATTTAAATTGGGACTTCATGAACACAGGGAATAATTTATTATATAAACTAGTGGCTTGAACGGGCCAAATGCCCCTAATTATAATAGGGGGAAATTTTAAGTGAAAATCTTACTTCATTATTGTACAAAATACCTTCATAGTAAGCTGGCTTTTAGATCCAACATATGTGATATCTTATACACGTTGCGTAAACGAAACAATAGCACCTCATGTTTTAATGTAAACAAAGCGGATGTTTTAGATCCTAATGTTTTTTTAATAGCAAGTATATTAAGTAATTTCTTATTTTATAATACGTTTGAAGGAATTACAGTATTTTTCCCGAGTCCCTGGCATTTTGAAGAATAAAAAGACGGCACACACTTAATGAATGTATAAGACTTCGCCAAATGAATGGATGTATGAACCTCTTTAATTAGCCAAATGATTTATCTCATATCAAAGAAGGTAATAATGATTAAATATTAAAATAAAGTTAATGTTAACAATTAATATGGAAAAAAATAAAAAAACTCACTTAAAACGATTGTTTTAAATGAATTGTGATTGTAGGAACGATTTAAGAACTAGAAAATATTTGCTTGGATTTTTATTGTTGGTCGGTGGCTACAAAAATACATTTTTTATGTTGGGGGCACGTGCCCCCCGGCGCGACGCCTATGCTTTTTATGCATCACAGAAATAGTTGTTAGAAGTGTCAAACACTCAATGTTCTTAACATAGTTTCCTTCGTTCTCATTTAGACACAATTTCGAAATTTTCAACTTGTTTATTAGTACATAATTATTTATTTCGACTCAATAGACAAATGTTGATCCGTTATATAGCCCAACTAATGCGTAAACTGAATCATAAGTATATATAAAGCAATACCTATTTTCCAAGTTTAGAGCCCATTGAATTTATTTGGATAAAACTTTCTTTGCTCCATGTGCTCGCTGAATTTACCGTATAATTTAAAATAATCTAATTATTTAGGCTTGCTGCACCCAGGACTCGACATTTCCCTGTAAAAGTGAAGCCGAAGTTTGATGCAGGTGGGGGACATGGCTTGATGAACGACCCCAACTTTGAAAGATAACCCGCGCTTCTTACAGCAAACTCGTGGATTAATTCGCAACGAGTTTCAAATTAATTAATCCTTTGACATTTGTTGATTTTGTGCTTAAAACTGTGGGAGGCATCAACACGCCGAGGCTTGCCGGGGGGATTGTGATTGATAACGCTCCATCCCGGGTCTCAGTGGCGCAGATCAACGACTATTACGTTATTCTAAGGTTGAAAACAATTATTAATTATACACTCGGTTTAAGTGAGATGGCTTACTCTCTTTTATGAGCTAAACATATTTTTGATGGCTATTTTAGTACGATTTTGAAATATTTTATCAGTTTTTTAAACAATATTAAAGTTTTGGATAACTTGTATTACGAGTGGGGTTTAATTAATGTATGTACTGAAAGTAGCTGGTACCTTACAAAAAAGCAAATTTAAATATAATATAGTATCAGAATCTTATATCCAATACGTGAACAGAATTTCTTCTATTACTTTACTCGAAAAAAAAATCACTGCACTAATGAAATGGAGATCAAATGTTCAAATAAAAAGAGATACTTCATTTTAGATCCATTATACAGGTAACAGGATGACATGTTATAATTTATGCGTCGTTGAAATATTTAATGTTCTAGAAAACAGTAACTTATATTAGAAAAAAAACAGTTAAGTATCGAGTTAAATAACTACAGTGGATGGTAATAAACCAAACATTGATCCTAAGGTAATATTAAATGGTAGGTAATCAAACTGCAAAAATCTGACAAATGTGGTTTTTATTTCATAAAAATTATTTAATTGGTCGAACAAACCACTACGGTTTATCTAAACACTGATGAAAACGTATAGGTCAGACTCGTGCTAAAGTTATCGTGCTCTTAAGTTTTATTTCACAAAATAGTTTATTAAAAATACTGTATAAACATATAATATTGATATAAGCATATTGAATAAAACTAGAGTTACGTTACAGACTAAGTTATATGAGTTATTTTACACATAATGAACAAAACATAACTTTAATTCATTGAATATTTGTCACCTTTTGCGATAAAGTTACAACCGCAAACAACCCGTTGTAGAGTGTCCGAGCGATTCATTTGATTAACGGCCTTCTGAACACGCAAATTCACAATAATCATTACACGTAATTCAAGGTACATTGCAGACGTAACTAATAATAAATAGCAGTGAAGTCGTACGTACTTGTTTACGTCCGAGAATTTTAATATTAAAAGTTTCAAAAAAACTACGTAAGCCTACAGCACCAATATTGTTTTAGCTTACGAGGTTTTTAAATCTAACAGTCCACAGATATCGGACAATTTTGTGGAAGTGATAGGCCTACACGCGATTACAATTTTTTTTTAAACATCAGTCACCCTCAAACTTAAATCGAGGGCTATATTTCACGAAACCATATGCCGATCTGTTTTATTTTTTCCTTGACAACGAAGCTGGAGCGAAATTAAGTTGCCGCCTGCAAACGTGTAGATGCCTTCCACGCCACTCGCCGCTATAGAGTGTTGCCGCTGCAGATTTCAAGGAGTTAACCCTACGTTCAATTCAATGATTGCGCTAAACCCACTTTGTATTTACCATTGATAGTATTATTTTATTGAAACAGGAACTATACATATTTTTAGAACGTAAAATGTTACGGATTTATTCATAGCGACTTAAAAAAGAACTCCTCTATGTTGGTTGGGTATTTATTCAAATTTTAAATTGCTAGACTATTATAATACAACATGTAAGAGATGGTGTATAAACCCTAAAATAACCAAGTTCTAGATTATTCTTCAATGAGGAGGCAAAAAACACTTAGAAAATAACAGTTTTTTGTCCTACCGAAAATGTAGCAACTACAGTTAGTAACAAAAATCACGTGACGTGTATGTACCTACGTGCAATTTGTTCTTTTCTACACGTGTGGTCTGTTAACATTTTAATATCACATAAAGCAAACCACAACAATTTTCATACTTAATTTAAAACATTAAGTTCGCACAAATAAAGTTTCCTTGTTGAAAACTATAGATATTTACCATCGGCACATTTCATCGGCTTTTAAGGACCACGACATTGGTAAATATATTACCGATATTTATTTATTTTATTTATTAACGGAAAAATCCATTTTTACTAGGGTATACAGCGTTATTTTGCAGCGATATTGTTAATTACATGCATAAGTAGTGATCCAAAACAAGTTTCCTCCAGGGTAACTCGGTTTGGTGAAATGATTAGTTCAGTAGCCACTGAAACTTTAAAAATATCTACCAGAACGCGTGAGGTTACAACGTGGTTTTCTGTGAACTTGTAAGTCAGGGCCCCGAACGATATGTCCACTTCGACAGCCGATGGATGGATTTTCGGACTGCCCTTTTTCGATTAATCTGCGAAGCTCAACTATTCTCGGAATCTCAACAATCAAGTTCTGTTTTTTAGTGGACCAGAGAATTACAAATACCGATGAGTACGCGAATAAATTGCTTTCCATTTAGACTGCATTCACATACGAGTATTTTTGGAGAGCTTTCTGTGAACATATTAAGCATTGCTTGCAGGACCTATAGCAGGACCTATAATGTGTTTTGATAATGGACAGGCCGATATTGATTTCTTTTGAATATTAAATATTTATCTCCATTAGGATTGTCCTGTTCTTTATACTGAAAAAATATATATACAAATATTTTATGTAATCTTGACATGCCATAAATATAATCTTTCTCAAAGAGAGCCTTGTATACCCCCCACTAAAAGTAGAGCCCTACTGATTATGAACATGGTTGGCATGGTTATAGCCAAAGAATGATGTCAGCTATAAATTAATATTAAAGCTAGAATTTAATATAAATTACGTTGTAACAATATGATATTCGACTTATTTTTTAAGTGTTTGTAGAAAAATAAGAGTTCTTATAAAAGAGCGCTACCTGAAAATACCCCCGTTGCAGGAGACCTGCATACTCAGCGAATTACAAGTGAAAAAAACATATTTCAATCCAACATAATGAGATTTTACACGTTTTTTGTAATCTCCATAAGAATAACATGGGGAGTGAGTATGCAGGTTTGCTGCAACAGGTATGTTAAAACTGTGGGGTTTCAATTCAATAATTAGTAGATCTTACCTAGAAGAAGCCGTATACCAAGTTTTATCAAGATATATTAAGAAATAGAATTTTTTTATTCCCAAGAATAACATGAGGAATGAGTATGCAGGTTTGGTGCCACAAAAATAGAAATATAGGGGATTTTAGGCCAATATTCATTAGATCTCGTCTAGATGAAGCCATAAACCAAGTTTTATTGAGATATGTTGAGAAATAAGCGAGATATAAAATTTTACTTATTTTCCATAAGGTTAATATTGGGTGCCGTGTTTACCACTTTCAATATTTTTGTATCCAATGGACATAGAGCAATGATTAATAATATTACATTGTTTGTTTTTTCGAACTGAATCAATTGGTGCTAACAAAAATTTTATTATTGTAACTTTTCTTTGTAAAAACTCAAAACCCCATTTTTGGGGTTTTATCCCCCTTTACTCCCCCTTCCAGTAGTCCGATCGGGCTGGTTTACGAACTCATTCGAGTTTTTACAACTTTACATGTCCGTACCAATTTTCATTAATATCGGACCATTTTTACGGCCCCTATCGTGCTGACAAACACATATATATATCTCAAAATTCAAACTATTGTGTTTTTTTGCTTCTGGGGGCCCCAAAACGAAAAGTTATTATGGTCTCGGGCTTAGGACTTACCATGAGACCTACGGTAATAGCTTCTTCCCTATAGGGGAAATTCGCTGAAATAAAATAATTTCCTGTTTGCTTTTAAAATAGATCAATATCAATTCTCGGAATCCCATCTTTCCCATGCTTTAAAAAATACAGTTTTGCTTCTAATAAGATATGCACAAATACATTATTTTTAACTTATTTCAATCTAATTGTATATTTTATGCATTTTCAAACTCCACAACCTCAGAATATTTTATCTTTAAACATCTCTTATTCTGAAAGATATATTATTATAGAATATAAATGATGTATTTTTCTTAGCTAAAGCTTCGCACAAGGGTAGATCATGTAGCCGGAAAACACGCAAATGCCTACTCCCGTTCTAAAATCTCCTAAAGCTACGCCCCAGTATATGCTTGCTTAGGCCTACCTCTTCGAAGAATGTATAACTGATCGAAATAAGAGCATCTGTGGACTCTACAACTCAAAAACAAAAGCAACTTCAGAAGTTCATAACAATGCCCTTGACTGTAGCTGATTCGGAACTTAAAGCCCATGCGAATCGGTACGGGTACAGCAACTAGTACCATTAGGCACATAGATTATTAACTCTATGTGTACTGTAAAACTCTTGTTTGTCAGATAACATGACTAGTTCCTTTGTGCTGGAGCCCATGATTAAAGTAAATGACGGAAGTAAAATCCCTCGTCTGTCGGAACAGATTGTCTAATTACGAGGTAATTGGTCAATTAGTGTATTTGTGTAAATATCAAGGTTCCGATGGTATCACTTGACCGATCAAACCCAACTAAAGACATCGTTACCTCCGAGTTGTTAGTAGATCTAACGGCTGTATAAAACCTCGTTACGAGCAATTACATTTTACCGACATGCAAATAAATTACCACTGGAAGAACAGCAGGGTTCTCATTCATGATGGTCGGGACCTAGGGTTCAATTTTTCGTTGGATGCCAGAACAAAACAAATATGAGTCAAATCCACAATTTAAAATTCTATTTCATTCCAACACATCCTTATATTTTCATGGAATTTTAAGGCGTAGCTCAATTTTATAAGTTCAATAACGTATTAATTAAGAGATTCCAGTATTTAATTTAACTAAAAATTTGTTTCCCTCTCAGAGGGTAAAGCTGTGGGTGTGTCCTAATACTTTTTTTATTGTTTATGCTTTTTCATAGTCACGGAAAATGCTAAAAAATCTTCCTCGAAGCGGAATCACAATGTGGGAGTGTATTCAATTGCGTTCTTGAAATATATAATTTAAATAAATCATTTTTTAATATCAACTCGAAAATTAACTTTCTCCTGGGGCCAGTTTCATAACGAATGATTGTGTCAAAATAAAAAATGTTGATAATAAGTCAGATAACTGACTTATTTATGTTATTATTAGTTTGTAATTGATTAATTATATAAAACCCTGATCTTACTATTAACATGGTAGCCATGCGCCATAACAGCAGGGGAGAGCGGGGCTGTGCCATAGACTTTTCCTTGTAAAATTATTATTTTTTGGGGGGACAACTTCATTCCAACATGTCCCAAGTCTGTGAGAACCCTGGAATGACGAGGTGGAATAAAAAGTGTATAATTTGTGATAATCTCTTCGTAAAAATACAATCTGATGATTCAATAACAAAACATTTCGGGTTAAACCGTACATTTCTGTACGATTTTGCCCAATCATATACCACGTGGTAGTTTTAAATCGTAGCCTCAAAACCCCTCATACCCTAACTAATGATCTCTGGCGCTATCAAAAGATAACTTGAGACACGTAGTTTCTTAAGATCTCCAATATTCTAGTTTATAAGTAATGGTAAAGATTTTTTGCCTAATTCACGTTTCAAAAATAGGCAAAAATTATAGAAAAGTTCACAAAATATTTTTTTCTCTAAAATTATAAACATTTTGCACTTAGCGGAACCTGTTCTTCCCAACAAGTTCGTGCTATGCCTGGGCTGCGACAGTGATCGTAGCTCTGTAGAACCTTAAAAAAATCCGCTGTACGGTTTAATCCGCATGTAGGGTTCGCCCCGTCTCCCCTACTGATTTCACTATTACGACTCATTAAAAAGCTTGTGAACTCAGGAAATAAAACTTTGTTTTACGCAGGTAGATGATTAAAAGTATAGCTTGTATTAAAACATATCGTAGATATTTCTGCAAGTAATTTGGTGGAGATGTCGCCAAGAAATTTTATAAATGTTAAAAATCAAGGTAGTTGCAGCATTTCATTATATCGTTGAAAGAGATTGTTTATAGGGTCGACCAAAAGTCCAAGTACCATGTAGATGTTTCTGTCGATTGTCAATGAAGCTATCGTTTCACCTACTTGACAATAAATATTTGTTATTAAGGCTGACATTTACGAACCGTTATGCATGTTATTTCGAATTCATTAAGTTTACGTATGCATACACTTTCTCTTCAAATATACAGCAAATGCCTACATGTGTATATTTAATATATCATTAACTCAATCTGTTGGGTTTTTTCTCTCCAGCTGTCTCTTGTCGGATGATTTTCAGTTTAGAATCATTCACCCGGACCTTACACGGGGTCGAATCAAACACACAACACGGAGAGCAGCTCGGACGCCGTCCGTCCGTCCGTCTGTTTGTCCGTCTGTCCGTCCGGCCATTCGTCCGTTCGCGACCAAGTGACAGTCACTAATGGGCGAGCGACGCCGGCGACACTAACGCTGCGACGTCGCAACCGGCAGAATTTCAAAATAACTATTTGTCCGCAACACGATTAGTCGTGGTAGATTTTTGAGCGCGTTTGTCGTTTTTACGAATCGTTGCGTAAACGAATCTCTGGTTGTATCATTTCGAAGTACGAAATTACGCGTGATTTCCCTAGTTGGAAATAACTATAGCCGCCTCAGAACCTGTAGAATAACAGCTGTACGCAGACCTCTGAGGTTGACCTTTTGAATAGTTTTGAATAAGTAACAGGTGTTGGTTAACAAATAAATGAAAGTGGTTTACAGACCTGCTTTCGTGTAATCCAGATTGTTGCTAGTGGTAGCTAGTTTCGACTGATATGGAGTCATATTCAAAGCCGTCCGTCCGAGGATGTAGTTCTCTTCATTTATTTGAAGATCGTTGTTGATTTAAAAATACTCATACACACGTACTAATGGACACGAACATTACGAACAACCAACATCGAAAACTCAAAGCAAATTATAATCGAGAAACGAACACGCGACCCGTCACGAGCGAGGACAAGTCGAGACTTCTTCTAGAGTTGCAGTCTGACTTCTACCTCGCTTGGGTCGAGTCGTTTGTCCCTTCCTCGACTATAATTTGTTTTGAGTTTTCGATGTTGGTTGTTTGTAATGTTCGTGTCCGTCAGTACGTGTGTACGAGTATTTTTTAATCAACAACGATCTTCAAATGAAGAGAACTACATCCTCGGACGGCTTTGAAAATGATTTCATATGAGTCGAAACTACTTGTCACTAGCAACAATTTGGATTACATGAAAGCAGGTCTGTAGACCACATCTAGCATTTTCATGTAATCTGGAGGCTATAGGCATAACAAAAATGATAAAATACATTGAATGTACATCAGAATGGAATTTCGACGTCACCAGCGGCCGAAACCTGCGATAAAAATAGATTCAAGACCTTTTCATTTTCCAATTCCGAATTTCAACTGTCACGCGTATACGATGTTCAGGTAAAACTATTGAGGATTCCCGCATATACCGCTGTTATATTTAATAAGAAAATTGTATTTTGCTATCATCACTGGCGAGAAGTGAAACATTTATCAGCTATAGAATCCGCGAGAACCTTTTTATGTTTAATATCAGAATTATCTGAAATCACCGATCTGGATTGGAGGTTTATTAAAACAAAATGGTTAGAATAAAAACTGTCGGCCGGTAATATAATGACTCTAAGAGCAAATAAAGAACCTTCAATTAAGTAGTCTGGTCTCGGCACTTTTATTAGGAACAAGCCATGATGCTCGCATACATTAACTCTGATTATGATGTCAGGTGGGTTGTTTCTTCTAGTTTTCGTCTCCCGAGTTGATGATTAGAATAGCCTTTTAATACTACAACTATATCAAATAAAAAAATGTTATTTGATCCTAAATTTCAATAGCTGGTTTTTAGAATTGATAAATAAAACCTTTTGAATGGTTTGTTTTGTAATACTCCTTAAAAAGTAATCAATGGGAATGCAATTTAGATTTCTGTAGAATTCTTGCTGAACAATTCATGTTACACAAGTTCTTGTTACATATTCTTATAAAAAATTAACGTTTATAATGTGTGTATAAACGTTGTATTGGATTGTTCATTAAAAATTCTACCCATGATCGATACATCTAATTGTTCAGAATTACTCTTAGGAGCGGTTTCTACAACTTTAAGTTCAACTATTGAAAAATAAATTTATTTGAATTCTACATGATGGTAACATGTAGAAGTAGATTAATAAAAAAAAAACATGGTCTCAAGTGCCCCAAAGCAACAATTTATAAGGAGAAACTTAATGATTGTTTCCCCAATAAGACTTAATATGAGTCAATATGAGGCTTATTGGGTCTTGTAGGAGTCTTACTGAATCATATTGAAAAAAAACGACAAGCAGTAAGTTCCTCTTTGCAAAATTGCGTTGGTGTACTTGGGCTTTTGTTTTATTACAAAACACATTCTGATTTATCACATTCTACGTAGTACGTATCGAATGTGTCATAGTTGAAGGGTGTTGCAGGGGGTAGATCAGTAAATAAACAGATTCATCAGACTTAGTGACGTTATAGTACAGATTTTAAGAAAAATTAAATGTAATATGTATAACATTCCATTGTTTAGGGTTTTTACTGAGCATCTACATATACCGGATTGTGGGGATGAATTGAAATACGAAACAATTAGTAAGTTACAAAAAAAATAGTTATTTCCACCTGGATTAACGTTACATTAAATTATTTTCATTAGAATCAGTTCAAAATTCACTAATTCCATTTGGAATTAAAAAAATACTCAATAAAATAACACAAAAAACTACACTTCTTGCTTTCAAAGTGTTGCTGCATATGCCCGTGTAATTGGCATCGTTTTGTTTTCCCTCGGTATTTGGAGTTTATCTTTATGCAGTTTATTTATCCAATATCATCCTAAAACGATTTTGTTTATGTAATTTCGTCTCGATCAGTTCGTTTACGTAACTTTCTTCTAACCACATTAGTTGCAATAAAAAAATGTTTGAAATATTTAATTGAGAATTTCAAAGCTCGTACCAATATTAGTTTAAATTATAGTACCGTATTAGAAGCCCGTGATGATAAAAAGTCCAAAGCCGGGATTTCAGTTTACAATTCGATAACCGGAGGAGCTTGACCCAAGGTTAAAACCCTCGGAGCCTGACGGTCTGCGGTAAATGAAGCGTTAGGTCCATCCGCGCTTCTAATTTAATTTTAGAGACTACTTCCCCTCACAGCTTCTTCAGAACGCTATATTCTCACTAATATGAATTGAAAAGTAGATCAATTTTAAAAATTCAACGAGCAAAATTGTTGTGGTTGATTTTGTTCTAGTATAGGGAATATAGGGTGGATTGTTTTTAAACAATAGTAAGCCACCTAAATGGCTTATTATTGTTTTACCGGCACCGATTTAATTACTGGCCTAAATAGTAAAGTAATATAGACACTTAATATATGCTGGAGAAAATTTGTCGCTGTTGATGTAAAAAATGTTTGCTTACGGCTTAAATTCCTAATGTATTTTATTGATTGAAAGTTTGCATTTCGGGAGGTTGTGAGATTTTTATAGTATTTTGTTAGAATGGGCCGTTAGATAATTGACTTTAAATAAGGAGGAGCCATTATAAAAAGTGGACCACTTTGATGTGAGCCAGGATTTGAAAGAGGACTTAGTTACAGCATTCTGCAATAGAGTATACTACAATCAACTATTAACTGCGCTATCAGGAGGGAATATTTTGACAATATGGAGTTCAGAGAGCAATCATAAGATTAAGAACTCTTATTTCCTAGCATATTAAGTTTTCAAAACTGTAATTAATAGCTGAAATAAATCATTTACAACAGCACCATCTGTCGATGATCTAGTCGAACTATATCCACCTCAAATCCTGGCTCACACAAAAACAGGCACAGCTGGCCCATAAGGATGGTTAGTCTTCTCCAAATTCAAAGGCAATGGTTGGATATTAAAAGTATAGGGCGGTTCTTGTTCAAAGAGTATGGCTAAGCTATCGGGTAAATCTCAGTGAATTAGGAAATGTTTGAAAGCCCTTATGTCTAGATTGTTCTTTTTACGATCTCTAATCATCGCGGTCCAAAAACCCTCGAGAAGACCTTAAAAACTAATTTGGCTTATTCAAATTACGTGGGAGAGCAAAACAAAACCAAAGCAGTTCATCTAATAGCAGTTCGATTTGACTAAATGACAATCTCAGGAAATATTTTTGGGACTGGTTCTTAGATCTTACGTAATTTTTCTGTTAGAGTGCGGTAAATTTTGTACTTTTCCATTACTTAAAATATCATAATTTTACCTACGATGTTTCATCGCAAATTCAACCCGTTTTCAAAAACCAGACTTTTTTAAGACTGTCTGTGAAGATACGCCAGATCTTAATCCTCATATAATACTTGTAAATATACCCGTGGCTTCGCTCGCTAAAAGAATAACAAATGTTTGGTTCAGTTATACGTTATTTGTAAAGTAAAATTTTCACAAATTTGCAAGTAGGCTGATTATTCCAATAATTTATCTGAACTATACGTTTTTAATCGCTTAATTACTTAACTTAAGGTTGCATCTCCATACCAGATTGAAATGAGAAGATGAAACGTTTCATCGACGAATTTTCCTTTGTCCTTAAAACAATATGAATTGGCCACCATGTACTAACACATTCTAATTTTTCAGTTTAGCTTTAAGAATACTGAAATGCCCTAGTTAATCTATTAATTAACCTATAAAATTGTGTTACTAGTAGTTTGAATAAAAAAAATATCCTCTTTAGAGCTTAGAACTCAGAACGTTCATTGTACCGCGCTGTCCCCTAAAACCTGTCGGCCAATTTGACATAAGAGAATAAGAGGCATATGATATATAACTGATGTAAAAACCGCAAATTGAAATGCCGCTAAGGGGAGACTCTATAGACCTATTATCTGAATCTGGTATGTTTATTAGTATACCTAAAACTGTAAGAAAAATATATAAAATTAATGCGTGGGCCAAAAAATGAGGAAACCTAATTCCCAAATTTTTTTCAATCATATTTGAGATTAGATTACTTGTTTAGCAGCTTGAGGCGAAAATTACGGTAGAATTAGAATATTTGTTTGAACTTAGCCTAAATCGCTCTCGGCCAGCAGGCAAACCCTCCTAAAATATTTAATTCAGAAAAACCCCGACTTTATAAATACAACGGAATGATATGTACATGCAGAGTTTCAAGATTTTATAGTTAGATTACTTCTGGGGATCCGTAAAACGTGAGTAGTCTATGTATGTAGAGTCTGACAAATATAATATAAGATAACCGTAATAATTTTGTACAGTTTATCTTTTACTAAATGGAGTTTCTATTTTTTTATCTCTTTAAAATACTATAGAGACCTTCCGTTGATATTTTATAAACATAGCTTTAAAACTGAAAAGGCCGCCATTTCGAGTTTTTGAATTTACCTAATTTTAGCCTTTCCAGAGAAAACATTTTAAAGTACTTCATTAGTATGCATCTAGAGCCTATAACGAATATTTGAGCCAAAATTCATGGCCCAAAGCCTTTACCTTTTTAGAAAATAAGCTTTGAAAACTAAAATGGCCGCAATTTTGAATTTTACGATATACCCTATTTCAGCCTTTTGAGAGAATATATTTTAAAATCCGTTCTTAGTACGCATCTAGAGCCTACAATGATTAATTTTGCCAAGTTTCATGGCCCAAAGCCTTATAGTATTTGAGAAACTGTGATCAGTGAGTGAGTGAGTGAGTGAGTCAGTCGGTCAGTCAGTCAGTCAGTCAGTCAGTCAGTCAGTCAACCGTTTTGGCTTATATATACTGTGTGTCCCAAAAGTCCCGGAACGGTTTAATTTCTTTTAAAGTAAGCCAGATATCAAAACAATATTTTGCATACCTTTTAGTACTAAAAAACTACTTTTCGATGTATGTGTCATTTCTGCCCCTGCCCCAAAATTGGATTTTGGGGGGTAGCCCCAAAATTTTAAATGTAAACCCCCATCGTGCGACTACTTATTTTAAAGGGCTTGTTAAAAGAAACACAATGCCACAAACCGGAGGTTGATATCATGCTCCAGTCCAAAATGGCAGCCATTCAAAATGGGGTTTACATTAAAACTTTTGGGGCTACCCCCCCAAAATCCAATTTTGGGGGCAGGGGCAGAAATGACACATACATCAAAAAGTAGTTTTTTTATTACTAAAAGGTATGCAAAATATTGTTTCGATATCTGGCTTACTTTAAAAGATATTAAACCGTTCCGGGACTTTTGGGACACACAGTATATATATATATGTATATATATATATATATATATATATATATAAGATATGACATGTCATGTATTATCTTTTTCATCATACTGACTCAGAAACATTCTGTTCCTTTTTATTGGCTCGAATGTTACCCATTGCCTTCCTAGTCCGGAAAATCTTTTTTCCGTAATAGGCCGGGAAAACGGAAGTAAACAATCCGCTCACCAGCTGATTTTCAGCAAATCGACGTTTAATGGTTATTTATTGGTTACTTTTTAGAGTAATGTAGTGGCAGCACTGGTAGCAGTAGCAAATGTTTGTTCTGTTTGTTATAAGTTAGGTTTGAAGGATTGAGAAACGTATTGGTTTATGCAAGAACTACGACTACGTTATGATTGAAGTTTTCTTTTCTCAGTAGTATGATGAAAAGTATCGTACGTTACACGGCCGGAACGTTTTACCGTACTGGCATGACGATCCCGTACTCGCTTTCGCTCGTGCGGGAACTATCATGCTATTCCGGAAAAACAGTACTTTCCGGCCTAGTAACGTAATTTACTATTTCGGTTGCTTCGAATTGCTTCCAATACATCTTTCAACCGACCGGTCATTTCTCATTGGATGTATTTTAGCATCTCGTCGTGAAGTTTACCAAACGGTGCAGAATGTTCCTTAGTATCTCGCCTTCTCAAATTTAAGTCCATAATAACTGATGTGACAGTATACGAATAAAAAAGAACCAAGGGCCAGGAAATACGCTTCGTCTTAAACTTATTGTCTTGATAATTTATTTAGGCTCAAAAAGGTTAAGAGATAATTAAATATTCTTTTCACGAGACCCTAAAATTAAAAGAAAAAAAAACGTTAAACTCATCACCGCGCTCCGTACTCACAGCGTAGCTGTGTACTTTCTGACCTTATGCACATTTATAAAGGTAGATCAAGGAGGATTCCTCATTTTTTCCTCCGTATGAAAGATTCATCGTCACATCTGAAATGAGATAACCATTTACAAAACACAACAGAGAGAAGGGCAGTCAGTTCGACGACACCGAGTCAATGTCCCCGGCGGTAACTTCGCCGCAGGCTTGGCCCACATAGAGAGCGTCTCTTCCAATTTGACTCACAAAGTCTCTGTTTGGGAGTCGAGCCTCACGTTGCCTTGGGCCGTCACATGGCCACGCTGCAGGCAGGGGCTCCACGCTAACGCTGTCGTGCTCCAACTAAGCGTTATCGTAGGCTTTGACTCTTTTTAAATAGTTCACGACCTTTCGACTCCATCCATCTCCCGAAGACCTTTTTCTTCATTCAGGACATTCATGGAAACGCTCCCGTATAATGAAACGTTCCAGAAGTGTCCAGGAAGACTCCTCGGGAGTGCGGAATAAAAGGTTACGTCGAGTAAAAGGTTCTATTGCGTTTATTTCATTCGAATTTACTCGCTAGTTTTAATTAGCTTCGACATGTCAGAAAATCATACGAAACAACAAAATCAGTTAAAATTCTGATTCTGATTCGACTATAGATTCTCGAGCAAATAGTGTGTTTTTAATATGACAAATACAAAGGTCAGATCCCACGGGGAAACAGGGAACACGGATATTGTTTCGCTTGAGTGTCGTTAGAGTGTAATAAAATATTTTTACTGGATTTCTGTTGATATTAGTCAGTCTCATTAAAAAAAAAAATATTACGTTACTAGCCCGGTAAGTATTGTTACGGCTCGCATGGGATTTTCATATGAGTGCGGTAAAACGTACCGGACGTGTGAAGTACGATACATTACAACATATCACTCAGGAAATAACATTTTTTTTAAACCTAACGTATTCCTTGCATAAACATTACGTTTCTCAATTCTTCAAACCTAACCTATAATAAACCGTCATTTGCTACCGCTACCAGTGCTGCCACTACATTCCTACGAAGCAACATGCAAAAACAAACAAGCAAACAAAACAACAAACAGAAGCAAACATGCATCAAACCTCGGTTTACTGCAATCAGCTGGTTGTTTTTATTGTTGAATTTCGTTATTTCCGTTTTCTAGAGCACGGTAAATTTACCGTGCAGTGATCGGCAAAAAGTAACTTTCCAGCCAAGAGTAAGGCACATAAAACAGATGTTTCTGTGTAGTATGATGTAAGGAATACCTATAAGTAATAGTTCAGTTTTACCTATTACTTGTTACCTACCGCTTCTGCCTCTTAGGCCATAATCTGGCAAGAGGCTGGTCTTCTATCTGTCTTGTATAGTATCTATCACGAGGCAGGCTTGAAAGAACCAAGAAAATTGGGTGAAGTAAAGGATAGGCGATGGTGAAGTCCATGGAAAGAAAGGAAGGATTTGAACTGCTATGTGTGACGTAGCAGATTAGGGGAACATTTGACAAAGGGTAACAGTTAGTATTTTACTTAAATATATTAAAATTAACAGCTTATTCAATGTCTGAAGGAAGTTGTGAGAAAATCGTCAACCAGCATAACATAGTTTGGCCACGAAAAGTCTTACGCTACGATGAACAGGTGGATTTATGTCTGGCTTTCTTGGTTGCAATGATGATTATGAGTCTGATGTTGTTCTCTGATGTACATCATTACTTCAAAAATGCATAATAAATTTAGTTGACATGTTCAGTGTATTACTTGTAAAACAGTTTCGACAAGTTTGGAACAAATCAAAATATCCATTAAAATACATTTAGAAAAGCAACAATTATTTATTTTATTGAAGTGTAAGATCCCATTACCAAACGCATCAATTAGACTTGCCTGGTTAGTAATAAAATTATAATATCTTAATGATTTAAGATGAAAAGTCAACAAAGATGCCAAAAAACGAAAATTATATTAATATCTCGACATATTTATTTAAGTATATTCAGGTAATACTAGCAAATTTATTTCTTTGCAACTTTCGATGTCGTACATTGGATCATTCTCTTAAATGTCCAGTTTAAAACTACAGAAGGTATTATCCTTTCAAAAGTGTAATAGCACAACGTGAATTTCCCTTGAAGAAAACCATATGTATATACTAGATACCATTGACAGTTTATACACTTTAATTAATTTTTCATTCGTTAATAAACCAACAAGAAATTAATGAAGATGAACACAGATGTGCTGTGCTCCTGATGTGCACTGCTCTCTATTCTTGAGAGTTTGATTACTACATAGTTATAGTTTGTTACTTTTGAGCTAGTTGGTAAGTCTTATTACTTTTTAAACAATTTTTTCTTTAGTATTACTCAAAAAGACCGTTTTAATTAATTTAGACCTTCTTCATCATTTACAACCAATTATAAATTTGTAACCAATTAAAACATTTGTTAAATCCCAAAAATCTTTAGTTTTTTCACTGATCCAGTTCCTATGGACTTTTCACTCCAATGTGTATCACTCCAAAGGATCATCGATTGGATGTGTAAATGATCTTTATATGAGTCGGAGCTTTGTTCAAAAATCACCTAAAATTCCTTTGCATAAAACAAATTACCTTAATTCACCAGACAACCACACACTCTTGGCTTTCTCTTGACCAGAAAAATCAAGCTTTTGGATCAAAATCGAATGTTTGAAGTTATTGCCCAACTAACCGACAACAATGAAGCTGCTGTTTTCTATAAGATAGATTAATAAAATTATCTGAACTGAAAAATTTAGAGGTGACTATCGTATATTTTGCCTCGCATTGTAAATCTTTTTTTAAATATTCAGAAATGCACCATGCATTTATGAAATCTCTATATGATCTGGATACTCCATTTTATTTCTTAAGGCAAATTAGCGATTTAACTTTGAAATAAATAAGTACAAGACGTATTCAGATTTGAATCTTTCCACATAAGTCTTAGATCCTGGAACTCCTCTGGACTCTGGATAGCTGCATTTCCTGCAGAGGGATGGGCGAGGGGCGACATAGTTCACGGGAGGAACGTGCTAACTCGGCACGATAACACGATAATCGCCCACTTCCCTGGCACAATCGATTACCTCGCTCGTTGCCTCGATCATCCCGATCTCGACGTGATCGCTGCTTTTTGTCACTGATCGCTGACATCCGTGGTCAAACGTTTCCTGTTGGCCAGAGAGTAAACATCTCTTTGGAAACTTCGTTGGGGGTCCTCCAAGGACGTCGGGTCGGGTTTTCTAGAGGACTGTGTCTCTTAGAGAGCATACAGAGCCTTTCCTCATCGGGAGTGATCTGTAACGCAGCTAAACCTTCGGTATACCCGATTCTCGTCTTAACTTCTCAAAGCTCATCGATAAGGTGTCAAGCAAAATAAGCAGCAGAATTTTCACTGAGTGCAGGATGGCACTGCATGTTTTCTGATAGGAAGGTTCCTCTCACTGCGTGTTCCGCATCTGTTTATCCTCATATATGAATTACGGATTTGGGGAGCCGAAACTGTCGAAAAAAGATCTTGATGTTATGAAAAAGCCTCGACATTAATATTTGCTTCAGAAAGAATTGAAACTTGTAAAGGTTTATATTTAGCAATAATCTTTCGACTTCCCTTTAATTAATATTTTTGAAAGCCTCTTCATTCTAGTAAAAATAACTTGGTCCAGTCCAGCAGTTCACTCATATATAACTTTAGAAGACGAGATATCCTAACACAGCACAGCTTTTTCCGAAAACCAAACTGTTTATTCAAGTTAACTTCATTCCATCCCAACTCAACCTGATCTCCTGTGGGAGGCTTCTAAGGTCATTTATGTTAGAAAAGAATATTACACTGTATCTGAATATTTAACGACACACATCAGTGTAAGTTACCTTAATCTGATTTTTTTCTAAATGATATTTTGTTACATATTTTGATTGAATTATATGTCCTATAAAATTTATTTTGTGACGTTGGTTGACGTTAAATGCTGTTTACAGTCGAATAAGATAAAAAATTGATTCTGATTATACTTTAACACTTTTTCATACGTCCAATGTAGGGCGTGCGGGACACGAGCGTGAAGGGTACCTCGGGAGAAAGAAACACTGAGAAACAGAATTGTTATTCTTCAGGAAGGAAAGTAAGTATGAACTGTCTTCGAGAGTTTAGGATTTTCCTAATTTTTGAGGGCTTAATTGTTTGAAAACCTATGTATATAGATGATTTTTAATTGTATCTAAATGTTTGCGAACATGGGTAGAATCAAAATCAGATGAAGACTGTCTGATTATATTTTAAACTTTTAACCAATCGATTCTCATCATATTTGTTATTTCTTCTGAATAAAGGATGTTTGCTCTTAAGTTGTTTACGTTTCTTATCATAACACATTGGTCTTGGTTCGATAAATCTTATGGTTGTTATAATGTAACATCAATAAACATAATAATAACAATAAAAATAAAACTGTGTTATACCTTAGTAATACAGGGTGGTCTTGACCTAGCCTTAACATTTTTTTTTCGGTGAGAGAACAACACAAATGTGACTCGAATCCACAATGTAAAAATTCTATTCGAACACCTACCTTGAGAATTTTTTTTAACCGACATTTATTCAGAATGTATCAAGTTAGATCAGAATGTTCAATTTTCTCGAGTAAGTGTACGTTTTTATTTTTCTCAACGTGGGTGTGTGGAATAGAATTGTTTAAATTGTGGATTTGAGTCACATTTGTGTTGTTTTGTCACCGACAAAAATTTTAACGCTAGATCAAGACCACCCTGTATTTTAAAATAATAAAGAATCCAATAAGATAAAATATAACAAGGGTCAGTTGAAGTTGCGAAGCCGAAGAAGATTCAGTTTGCATCTTGTTTAGTTGGTGATGATCTTAGGAATACAACAACAATACTCTTTCTCGTTGTTAAAAATTAACCCTTTTTTCTTTGCAATCTAAATGCAAGAGATTAAGAAAGTGATATTTAATTTAATTGAATGGTCTGTGTAAAAAAAAATCCATCAAAATATTTCTAAACTCGACCTGACAGTCTAGAAAGAAATCGGAAAGCAAAGAACATCGGAGTGATCAGAAACCCGGTTCAGTTTTGTGTTTCAATCCTCACTGTAAACATAAACGTGTTTTCGAGGTCACTCACATCTCAAGTAAACCGTTAAGATTCTTGTTGTTGAATTGTCAGCCCGCGTTTGTTTTGGCCGCTGTCAAATGCCTACGGCCAGGAGTGGGGTTTGCAGAGAACTAGACATGTTTATTTACCTACATTCTGTTTGGTTCTTGAGATCGGTGCGATTTCGTAGCACAAAATACAACTGACAATATATGGATCTGGATAGTGGATCCGGAGCTAGATGTTTGATAGGTTTATTAGGCGAGAAAGAACAAGATGGTAGATATTTATGTTGCAGTTTTGTTGTATTTATAGGTGATCGAATGATGAGTTACGGAGAGATCGATGAAACGTGTTATGGAATATGTACCGTTATACTCGCAAGGAGCAGCTTGTTTCAAGAGCAGTTAAATCAATAAACGGTAAAAACGTATAACAAAAGATAATGACGACGACTTACTTCTTTAAACGCTTGGATATATAATCTAGTTAGGGTGACAGGGAAACATGTAGTGAAGAGTTTCGTTGTTGTGAAGTCTTATGTTGTGTATTTTCAATAATGAAAAGGTTTGAAAAACCTGTCAACAACGGATCAAATTGACGCAACAGGTATTTTAAACCTTTTCATTATTGCAATACTTTGATCCAGAGGCTAACCCATCATGAAATGTGTGTTTTTTTAATAGTATTAGTTTTTAAATAAACAGCTTAAAATTTAATTTATTAATAATAAGTTTAGTCTACAGTGTGCCCTAAAAGTCCCGGGCAAGATTAATAACCTTTAAAATAAATAATTTGTAAATGATATTTTAAATATTACTATCCATTTGAGATGCTGATTCATTATTATACATTATTGATGTAATAACATCGAAACATGTACATCTATAGTGTCTGACCACCTGACACAAGAAGTAATTGAACACAGACGTAAGTAATACAGTCTTACATGGTATTTTAAATTTGAGTTCCGACCACAGAACACGATATTTTCGTGTGCATGTCATATGTGCCCCTGTCCCCAGAATGCAATTTTTTTTTTGGGGGGGGGGAGAGGGTTCAAATTTTTAAATACACACTCCCATCATGTAACCACTCATTATGGAAGGTTTTCAAAAAGAAACAAAATGCCAGAAACCCCAGGTCAATACCATACTGCTTATCAAAGTTGTAGCCGTTTGAAAATTCTAAATTGCCACAAGGTTTGTATTTTAAAAGTACTCATTTGATATGTCAGTACAATGTAAACGGTATCCAAACTTTACGAATATTGTCTAAGACAGTTCCTAGACCATTCCTGAAACAAACTAGTCCGTTTGGTAAAATTTAGGTATCACACCCAAACCCACAAAACCAAAATGTTTCGACGGCAGTTGCCCCCAAATAAAAAATAAACCCTCAACAATTGACTATCTTTGACTTACATATTGTTGTTGACAGGTTATTTATCCGGTCCTAGACTTCGGGGGCACACAGTGTAGTATGTAATGTTTTGTAGATAATTCCTCCAAGCCATCAACCTTGCGACAAGCGTTTTCAGCTTGAATATGTCCGTTCCTATTATTATACCTGTTACCCCAAAACAGACATTAAACGTAGAACTGACGATAGGAAACTATGCTTTTCCTAAAATTAAGTCAAATGGTTTTAAACTTGACCTTTATTGAGTTCCACTAGGAATTAAGTTGCCCTTAGGAAAACGTATGACTTTTGTGCGTCAACAAAACGCATTAAGCATTTTGACTTAAAAATATTAAATATGCATTGCTCAATAAATTGTGCTTCGGTCTCCATGGTATCATTTTGGGATTGTAGAATTGAATTTCCATTACCATGGGTTGTTTATACCCATCCGACGTTTGAATGACATTGATAGAGAATCTCGGTGTATAGTACCTAGTAGTGCTAGGAAAATATACTCAGCAAATAGAGGTAAGGTGGTTTGGGGTTCAAACTATGTTAGGTTCATTTTCAGGTATATTTGTTACTAAAGAGATTCAATTCTATTAGTGCCAATACGTGGAGGGATGGGGGTGTTGAAGAATACTAATAAGGATTTAAGTAGTCCCTGCCTAATTACTATTACAGCAAGTGAATGTGGAATTTTACACGTTAAATAGGTAAAGCAATGAGTAAAGCTGTCATTGGATGGTTGACAGCAACAATATACCTAAATTTAGAATAAGCATACTATAACATACCTGGAACGCAAAAATTTAACCGAAATTTGAGTGAAGAATGAGTGTGAGATGGATGAGACGAATCCTTGTTTTTGCCAGAGACCTGCTGATTCATTTTGCGAGAATTATTCATTAATAGCCCAACATAAATAACAGCTACTTCCAGACTCGAACCTTTGCTAAGTTTTCTCTGAATCTTGCCAAGGATCGACCTGTCCACCTTCGTTTTATGAAGTAAGCATAGGTGAAGACGTGATGGAGAAACCATCCGAACGCTTGGTACACGTTACTGTGCCAAATGACGACGCTGTGGAGGAGTCAACCGCTTGCTGCAGGCCCCCTGTGCGTGTCTGTGATTCGTTGTGGAGAAGTTATCAGCTTGCTAAATACCCCTAATGCGTGACTGTGATGCTGGGAAACGTTGTGCTGAAGTAATCCGCTTGCTGCCGGCCCCCTGTGCGAGCCTGTGATGCGAGGAAACGTTGTGGAGACGTTCTCCGCTTGCTAAATGCACCCCGTGCGGCCGTGCGTACCTGTGATTCGGGGAAACGTTGTGGAGACGATATCCGCTTAGTAAATACCCCTAGTGCGTGCTTGTGATGCTAGGAAACGTCGTGGAGAAGTTATCCACTAGCTGCAGGCCCCATATGCGTGTCTGCAATTCGGGGCAACGTTGTGGAGATGATATCCGCTTGGTAAATACCCCCTGTGCGTGCCTGTGATGCGGGGAAACGTTGTGGAGAGGTTTTCCGCTTGCTAAATGCCCCCTTGCGTGTCTGTGATGCGGAGAAACGTTGTGGAGATTAAATACGCTTGGTAAATACACCCAATGTGTGCCTGTGATGCGGAGAAACGTTGAGGAGAGGTTATCCGCTTGCTTAATGCCCCCGTGCGTGCCTGTGATGTGGGGAAACGTTGTGGAGAAGTTATCCGCATGCTAAATGCCCCCCTTACGTGCCTCCGATGCAGGGAAACGTTTAGAAGTAATCCACATGTTGTGAGTCCCCCGTACGTTCCTCTGATAAGCGACAACGCTATGGAGAAGTTATCCGCTCGCTGAAGAACCCCCGTGCGTGCCTGTGATGCGTGACGACACTGTGTTTAATTGAATTGTTATTGATTGAAGACACCTCGTTTAATGCACCGCTTCACCTGTAAACAAAACCATTCTATTTTGTTCACCCCTCACTGTGGAACAAAACGTATCATTGGCTTCGACAAACCACTTTCTTCTCGTCTTCTCTGAGTATCGCCTTCGATATCGCCTAGGTCCACAGTCAATATTCAGTAATCAGGGTGTTCTTATTTATTTATTAATTAGTGTTAAATTTAAAACAGAATGAAAGTTAAGATTGCCATTATATTTAACTCAGTCGGAAACCCGGAAATTTTGTAAATCAAACAGCGCATATACTGTGCAATATGTGTAAACAAACATTTTACTAGTAATAACTTTGGTGATTAGACAAGTTCATAATTTATACGAAATGATTTTGCTTATTGGTATTCACTTATACAAGATAAAGGAAACATTTTCTCATTTTTTGAGACCTACAAACATAGAACGTATTTCTTCGAATCTTTTCTCAAACAAATACATTCTATGATTGTAAGTCTATAATGAAGTTGTGTAAACACATGTTTTGAACATAAAGAGTTAAACATAGAATCGATCAGCCATAGTTCTGGATGTCGTTCGCTGTGAATAGACACACAGACGGAAAACGAAGCACTTTAGGACCTATGTTTTTATGTACTTTTTTTCTTATTTTTACCTCTACTATCATATACTTAAATATTTTACCATAATTCCCGGACACCCTGTATAATAGCTGGTCTACCTGTAAGCCTGGAATTGTTTGTTCTTCCTTTTTCCCAAAGAATACAGGGAAACGTTATGGACGTTTGCTGTTCTAAAGGCAAAATATAACAATAAGGTGCCTTAGAATCAAAACAGTTGCATAAATTAGATGAACCACAATATGAGCATGCTGTAATTTCATATTTGTCAGGAACCAAGCACTTTTACATTCGATTATTTTCCTAATGTATTCTTGAACATAAAACTCTAAACTGTGATGCTCCAGTAGGATATCATTAATCGAGCATGATAATATGTAGAATTTATTTACATTTTTCAGGACTCTTGAACTAACCTTATAATATCAACATTCCTCCATGTCTAACAACGCCAGCTATCCTTTACAGCAACCAATATGTTTGTTTCCCAATAATCCTGCATAATGTACTCCAAGTAGTCAGAACACAAACTCCATAGCCTCAGAATATTAAGTATATTCCCTAAAAATTTCCTGGATCATCATATTTTTATATATTTTAGGCAGTAGTCCTGATGACATAAATTAATTTTTCTGCGATTGCCAAACATTTCCATGAAGGTAATTGAATGTCCCGTATCTCTTGCACCCAGAGTCGAGTCCCTCTCACTGGAACCTCCAGAAACGATTTCTTCAAATCATCAAATAAATGTCCAGTACGTATCTCACTCAGTATTTTAGGATCGTTTTCCTTCCACCAACAGCAAAATTGGTCTAGCGTACAATATTCGTTAATTTTTTAGCTCTCCTAATCTTACGAATAAGGGAATTTCTCAACCAAAGGCATTTACTTTCAAATCATCTTCAGTCTATGAGTCTCCAATCTTATCCTAATTGACTACAAATCTTCATTTTATATCTGGTTCCTATTAGGTCGCTTAGACCATGTAGGCATGAGACCTGTTATCTAAAACTACTCGATCTTTACTCTGCTTGCTGCCAACTGCCATTGCACATCAATCTTACCTAGCGCATCAATCAGGTGTGTTAGGTAGGGAAACGGAAGTGTAGTGCAATGGATGTTAATGTTAGAAAAAACAGGCAGTCATGGTAGCACGATTCTTTTAAATGTGACATTAGGGTTTTCTTGAATTTCTTGATGTTTTATATTCCTCTCAATTCTAAAGGTAACAATGAACGAACACATATATTGGTGCCTAAATAAAGGAGTTTTGTTTAAAAGTTTTGATAAAGTGTTTTTGTTAAAGGGCACTTTGTTTAAACTATGCTAGGGGGATTTAAATTTGTGTTCCTTATGAAATATCGATTTTTATGAGCCTTTATTAGGTTATTTTCTTTCACATATACAATCGCTTCGAGGCTTTGTACATACATTTACTCCAAAGATTAAGTAGCTTACTACGCAACAGTCGAATATCTTTCCATTCTGGATTAAAAACATGTTCCTCCAAATAATCCCCCCCTCACCCTCCATCATTTCCTCAAGTCCCAGAGACGAATGCCTCTTCACATGCGTCCTCTGTATCCTGCATCTAAGCATATAACGTACATACAGAGCATGAATATCTAGAGAACACATTAAACATTTCACAGATTGGGTGTCCGGAAGGCCTTGGTGAGGGATCCTCGGGGAGGAACGGGCTTTGAGCAAACTAATATTTCGATCCTCCAATCATTTTTTGGAGTCCACACACAAGGCGCGCACTATCACCATAGCCTGTTCCTCCGACTCCTCGCCCGGCAGAACGGTGCCTGCGGTCGACAAATGACCCGTCAGCGTCTCCGAGCCTGACTGCCGGCGATTGGACAAGGAGAATATTTCACCCAGCCGCTCCGTTTCTTACAATAATGACTCCCCGGTCAATGCGCACCGTCAAAACCAAAACTACCCGATTCCGGCTCTAACTGCCGTTTATTAAAAAATGTCTAAAATTTGTAAAATCCCGAAAAAATGAGTTTTTATTCGTGGCAAACCTGTGGATTGTTGATAAATATCGGCGAAAGTGGTTTTCTAGTAGCCTATCAAATCCTTATTTAATATTGTTATCAATAATTATTGTTTTTTAATTTGTTACGAACCGTTCCATTTGGTTGTGTCAAACCATAAAACCCTTTTTTGATGACTTTAACTCTTGCTAGTTTACTTTGATCTTAGTTTACTTTTACTCAGCATCTGTAAAGATTCCATGCTTGAAAAAAATTTCGTTCATTAAAATATGTTTTAATGTAGCTGGATCACATTTTCAAAAAAGGCCTTAAAAGAAACTGAACAAAAAATAAATTACAAATGCCTGATTTTTACTTTCTCCCCCCTATACATAGTATATGGAGAAAGTATTGTTTTCGTCAAAATTTTCGAATTTGAGTTGTTAGTGGATATACTCGTTTTAGTGCTCCCTGAATCCAAAAAGTGGTTTTCGCCATTGTGTGTGTGTGTGTGTGTGTGTGTGTGTGTGTGTGTGTGTGTGTGGATGTAAACAAAGCTAGAGACGACACCAGTGGTCCGATTTTCATTAAATTTGGCATGTAGCTATAAAGCCGTGGTATCTCCAAGCGTATTTTTGTTTTTTTGAATTTTTGATTTTTAAGGGTATTTACCCCATAAAACCCCTTAAAAAATTACAAAAATCCAAATTTCTCAAAAACGGCTCTAACGATTTTGATAACAATTTCATGGTTTTTAGTGCTTAAGATGACAAATAAAATGACACAATCCGCATGTCTATAAAGATTCAGGTTCAGAAGTTATGGGGGTTTAAATGTTAAAAAATTAATATTTTTCAAATTTTAAGAACTGCAACTTCTAAAGAAAATATACTTGCAACCATTAAATTTGGCTTGAAAAACTAAATAATCAAGTATTTTGAATCATAGTCTGCCTCAACTGGTTGCAAAGATAATTGATATTTTAGTTTGGCGGTAAACACAGTACGTTGTCCAATGTTATTCTTATGGCAAATATTCAAAAACCGATATCTCCGTTGTTTAATAACCGATTTTGATAAAATTTTGTAGATATTTGTGTGATAATTAATTGTTAATTTGTTTTATTTTATTATATATGTTTGCTGGTTTTAAATGACTTGAAGGGAGAAAGTATGTGTCAGTTTCCTGATGCCGTTTATTTTGGAAAGTTTATGAATAGAGTGCTACTTAAATATTGTAACATCGATTAATTTAAACCATATGAGAAAACTAATTTAATCAGATTTCTCATAGTTTTAACTTTAATTTTTATTTGTCATCTTTTCAAAGAACATCAATGATTTTGCGTGCCAGGGGACCAGTGGCAAAGGACATGACATACGAGGCTACATGGAGCTGACGAGGGGTAATGTGTTTCATGTTTGACGGAATGTACGATATTTGTTAATGAACGAAAAGTGTTAAACAGGAACATAGTATAACATGTATAATTAACGTATACACTGCCGCTAACCGATCCTTATAGATACAATAATAACATATCTAAACAAAAGATTTTCAAAGCCAAAGAAAATTTATGTCATCATTGTTTGCTACAACAGACTGTGTATCTTACATAAGTGGATTATGTATACGACATTTAGCCATTTCTGAAGAAAATAATGTAAAAAACCGTATACTTTAAGTTTTCTTTTATATTCAGGTTAATAAATCATCAATCCTTCGAAAAAAATTAGATATCTCAAAACTTCAGAAATTTAAATCACAATTAAATTACGTTGAAGCATAAAATCCTTATCAGATCAACAATTCCACAGTTCCAACCGCCATAAAATAAATGAGCGTCAACGGACTCAAGAATTTCATTTTATGTCAAGAATACAAAGTAGGCATATTTAAGATTTTTTTAAAGAATCGATATATATTTAAAAAGATCAACCCACCAAAACCGCTCTCCAACTTGAGCCAATGTTTCCTTTCCTTAAAATATCACATGTCCCTTGAAAATAAAAAAATAAAGATTCCGTGCGCGCTACCATCTCATGCAAAAAAGGATTACTCTTCATATAAAATGGACAACATTTTGCTTTTGTCTTTCTTTTTAAATTGCATTTTCCCTAGGGAAGAAGTCTGCATGCAACATCAAAACTGGACACATATTATGAAAAGCTGAGCCAACAGTCGCGTCTGCACCACCATGGGTGATATTCTCAGCGTATACCAACAGTTGATGTAGGCTTACAGTCAAGAAAATCCACCGTTCAAATAAGTTTTTTACTGCCAATTTGAGTTTGCCCTAAAAGACCAATACAAATATATTAAATACAAATACCAAACTACTAGAACAAATATACAATAAAGCTATGTAATCTTGGGATGTTTTTTATTCATCAGATAATCTTTAATCGTTTTTATGAATGAAGAATTCACTGGAACATTAAAGAGCATTTGATCAGCTTAGCTGATAGTTTGGGCTCAGAAACGTTTAATGCTACTCAATGCTAGTTAGTTAGTCGGTATTGTGTAGCGCATTTAAAAAAAGGGCTTTCTTTCTTTAGCAGGATTTTCTTAAACTTTAAAATATGATAGTCTTAAAAATCTTAAAGTCTTAAACTTTAAATTTATTTATGTATCAAAAATTGAAATACGAAAAATTTGTTTTCTCTATGAATAATATATTTAGTAACACCTTAGACCAGGAATGTCTTAAATGACGGTTAAAACTGAGGATTTTACAGTACAATTAAAAAGAGTCTGTTGTATAGTTTAAAAATAGCAATTTAGTTTAGCACTATGAATGTGTAATATCAAACACTTGTTATAAAACCATTATAAACTTGTAATTAAACTCATGAAATTATCAAAAACAATTGTTTTATACTATGCTAGGTTAATAATGTGAGGCGATTATGCAAAAAATATGACGAGTATCTTCTTTAGCTGAACAAGCTATTTACATGTGTTTGTTTATGTAATTTTATTAATGAGTCAGGAAATATTGTTTGAAAGAGCACGAACATATTTATAATTGCAATAGTTAGGGATAAAATAAAAAAAAATTATTTGAAAGGAATATAAGGTTCTTTGATCCTTCTTCGGATAGTAGGCTGATTTTTTATCATTCACCGATCTAAATAACGATTTTTCCCCCACCTGCTTGGACGCTTTTTAGTCCTTGTAATGCATGAGCAAAATAATGATTTGTTTCCAGCGGGAGTAAAGTGATTACTTTTTCTCCCGGTGGGAGACAAAGTAAACCTATAAGAATAACATTTCAATTAATAATTCAAAAATAAGAGCCTTAAAATTTCCACGCACTCATGCAAATATGTTGCAGCTCAACCAACAGTTGCTTCAACTGTTGGCAGGCGCTAACAGCTAACAGGTGATCAACTATCAGCTGATTTAGTGATAGGAATAAATAAATAAAAATAACATCAACGGCAATCAGCTGTGAGAAAGTCAAGAATTAATTTACGAACCCATGTTAATTATTATATCTATATAAAAAATGTCACGAAATTGTTTGGCAGGAGAGGAGAAATCTTGGCCCCACTAAAGTATATTGTTTCATGATAAGTTGCAGAAATGTTCCAGACGTTTTTGTGCTTCGCGTGAAATGTTTCGCAAAACCAAGTTGCACTAATGTCATATGACCTTTAAGCATGTAAATACGTTGTGACAATTAGCTGATCGCTGGTGCATGAGTGGTTGCAACTAATCAGATGCAAGGGTAAATTGCAGATCGAAACAAAATAGATACTGTTTGTTAATTACTGAGTCAATGAAAAAGATGTTCAATGATTGGGTATCTATTATTGCAGATGGGGGGGGGGGAATGTTGTATGTATTTCGAGAGCAAAGCACATTGTCTCCCTCATGAAAATTGTCGCTCTCGGGCGCCAACATTTTCACTCGTGAGACAATGTTGTGCATTACTCACTCAACACACAAATAACACTATAAAAGAGCGATAAAAGACATATAATTACACATATTGTAAAACTTGAAATATGATATAAGACATTGGTTCTGCCTAAGCGCTAATGCAAGGAGTTTGACGCATGTATGTATTATTTTCGTTTTGTATTTTTGCGTTATTGAATACTATAGTGCTGTTTTGATTTTGATTTGCGGACATTTTCCATACCTGAGTGATTTATTTGAATAGGTGATGGCAAATGTCCTCAAAAATCAAAATCAAACCATGACTTCAACATCACCAACAATTTTCAAACAAAGAGCCATAGTACCATAGTACTATAGTATTTGGTAGCCTTTGTCTTATTTTCATCAGGAATCAAACTATATCCAAATTCATTTAATTGCAAGCTAACTAGACTTAAAGAACAGATTTAACAGCCTAGTAATAGATAACTACATTACTATATTTTCAGTTATTCCAGTTCCAAAAATAAATTTTAACACCTGGTTTCTTAAATTTAGACCTATTATTAGTTCTTTTTTACATAAATTATTGCCTGCAGTGTCAGGATCAAACACTGAGACTATCACAACGAGCCCCCATATCACCCTCCCCAACTATTACATAGCGAGGACCCACAGCCCCTAAGTCCACTTATTCCCGTGGAGTTGTTAAAAATATCATGTTAATTAAGCTTTAGGCTATATAACAACATCGCCAAAATAGATTTTTTAGACTAAACGGTGTAGCAAAATAATTTTAGGCAAAAACAAACTTTGTTCTCTACTGGTGTAACAAAAATGATTTTGACATACCCAACCAAATCCGCATCAATTCGAGAAACTATCTGGGCAGCATTTCCGACGAAGAGAAGAAAATACGGTTTTAGTAGTGGTATATTTTATTGAAATTTATTCATTTTGCTTGTTTAGTTCTTTTAAAGAACTGATACAATTATTATTCAGAAAGGATAATACCACGTCAGTATTATTAAAAAACACTTGATGCATAATAACAATTTGTTAAAATTCTTACAGGCTTAAACACTTCTATGAATAAAAGCAAGACGGAAACAGCAATGAGTACAGACCTCGGCCACCCCTCCCCCCTCCCCCCTCCCCCCATTCCCATCCCACAATCCCACCTCAACGTCGTTAATCATCCTCATCCTATCAATGAATCCTGATTTCAAAAGTCGCTACGTATCAGGGTGAAGGGGGATACTCTTTGATCGAAAGTGGCGCGACCCTATTGTTTTTATATCCTTATTAGAGGGTGGCTTAGAGACTCACCGGGTTTGTTTTTTTGCCCCCCCCCCCTCCCAAAACCGAGCCTAACGCCGATAGGGGGGACAAACTTTTCACTTAATTGGGTTTAATTGGAAAAGTTTCTGCTACTTCTGTCTTACAATGCGGCCACCATAATGTGGCCGGATTAATGGACTTTCTCAAGAATTTCGCGTGGTTGACAAACTGCTTTTTGTAAAACGTATTTTCTAATAGTTCTATTCGATGTAATTGTTGGACTAAGATAAACTCCCTTAATGTAAACCTTCGTTTAGCTTAATCCATTCTTATAATAACTGAACACGATTTAACACTTAAGATCAAATTGAACTCTGTAGCAGCTATGAAAACAAAACAGCAAGCTGTGAATTAATTTTACATAGATATATCTTTTAAGTTTAATATAATTGATAAGATTTCAATCATTGTTTTATAAATTTGAAATATTTCAGTTTCATATAGGCCTTATTTGTAAAACATTTGTCTTTGTTTAGAATTACACTCACTAGACCTAACATTATTAAACATTTCTTCTTTCGTAGGGTTTCGCAATAGTTAACATATTACATTTTTATCCGATAATTCATTCTTGAGTTAAAGAATCAAATTAGTTACGTCAAATATAACCAAGAATCACTGAGATCTTAATATATGATTTATATTGACCTTGTTCTACAATAACTTTTTCTGCCATAATACTAGTGAAAGTATCTGAAAATGTACTTTTTTTGAGTTTTTGTCTTTGACGTATTATGTCAACTACCACAAACCCTTTCTGGCTGTGCATATTTTTAAATGGTTGTGGAATACCGTTTTCAATGATATTGAATAAAAGCAAGACGGAAACACCAATGAGTACAAGTATGAGTATAAGTGAATAATAAGTTATTTTGATAACTAACCACTATAATTCTACAATTATATTTGTATAATCTAATTGTAGATACGAATTGTTTAAAAATAAATCCTTCTTTAATGAATAATAATACTTAATCAACTGCTTATTAATTAATTTTAATATTTAGTCCTCGCAACAACTACGTTGCGAAGACAATTTAATATTTAAGGGTGTTTTAAAATTATTCTGTTGATAAAAAAAAATAGTTTTTTCTAGAATATAAAATCATGTGGTGGATTCAGCTTTTAAGCTTTTAACAGATAAATAAGAGGGAAATGAATAAAGCTTTGAATCAATAAAGTTTATTTATTATCCATTCATACATGATTACATATAGATACTGTATACACCTGAGGCTTAGGGCGAAAGAATTTGACATTTTGGACTCTTGTTGCGAATCAAAAATAGTAAAATGTAAATTTGGACATTAATTGTTGTCAATCTTTGACAACATACTTTAATACTTAAAAACAAACATGTTATGTGGGTAGTGTAATACATATTTTAGTGCATTTGTCATACAAGGTGTAGCCATAGAGTTAAACAATGCGATTTTTTAACATGACAGACCCATTCCGTGTTAATGGATTAAACTAACAGTATCCAGATATTTAATCACGTTTTAATGACAGCAATATTTTTTGTACTAAGGCCCATAAAATGTTTCGTTTTGAATATCAGGACGACTTAAAAAATCCTTTCAGAGAGAGTAATATTCTATACTTTCGATTAAATATGGCCTCAAATATTAGGAAATGGAAAATGTAAGTGAACCAGAATAACTTAGTAGTAGCTAGAGCATAATTATTTACAGCAAAACCTAATAATTAGTTTTTTAGAATGAATACATATTTTCAAATTTCAAGAGTAAAATGTAGCATAAAAATTTTTGACTACGGAAAAACAAGCAACAAAAATAAACAAAACAATGATGTCATTAATAATAATGAAACCTGTAGGAATAAAATTTAAACAAGAAGCAACAAAGGTTTAATTACTTTCCATCTAATGAACCTAATGGTCGAATGTACCTAACTTCTGCCCAAATCACTGCCTCGGTTTGCCTTCAGTTAAAAAAAAACATCAAACGTACACCTAGTGCATCAGTGTGAAAACAATTTTAATTACAATTTTAATAATCATCTCTTAGAGATAAATCGTAGTAATACTGATCTTTAAAAGATATTAGCTATAAAAACTAAATATGATTCAATCTAATTTCAATCGACTAAATTTACATAACAAATGCAACGCGACACAAAATTAAAATTGCACGTTAACAAAATAAAACAAGATTCGCAACAAGATAAAAATTATATCTATTGCAGAAAACGACTGCTTGTAGTATCTATCTACACGATCTAACCACACATAAATAATAGATGGACACTTCTAAACATCTTATGCTACAGAGGACCCCTGTATTCTTCCGAATTTGTTCACAGAGCTGCGTCTAAAGACAATATAAAACCGTACACAGTTAAGAAGTTCTTCCACATAGATTATGGTACACTGAGTTCACATACAGCTAATATACAGTAAGTACTACGTTATATATACACTCATTATACATGTAAAAGTCCACGCTTTATTGCACTCTGTAAACGCTTTACTTACTATGTCCAAACGTCGCGTCTTACGAAAACATGCACAGCCAAAACAACAATAAAATGAATTATTTTGCGGGGACCCTATTGTCAAATAGAAATCGAATATGAGAAATTAAATAACAGCGGGGCAATAAATCAAAACGGAAATTCGGAGTCGACTGATCCGAAGCCGACCCACTAGTCCGTAATCGTGTGCTAAATACAAAGTGGACATAGAGTTTCATTAGTATACAAGCGAATAAATATTCAGACTCGTTCTCTTATAGAATCTAATGTCTTTTGATTATTCGAGCCTATCGTTACAGTTAGGTGGGCCGGACCGTTCACGGGACGCCCGAGTCAAAGCTGTCGAAAGTCGACTATATAAAATTAAAGCTACGCGATCGCTTCACGCTTTATACACTGGAAAGTCACTAGGCTCTCGAAAAGGAACTGGTCGGTTTTTACACTCGCGAAATCACAGTTGGTTGTCTCTAAAGTCTGTTCAGTAGCCGTCCGATTATTGGTACTCGGAGTACCAATTGGCCGAAGATTAGGTGGTGAGATGAGTGAACTGGTAGGGGTTGCCGTAGGGCTGCGACATGTGGTAGTGGTACGGGATCACGTTCATCGACGCCATCTTGTGCTCCTTCTTCCACTTCATCCTCCTGTTCTGGAACCAGATCTTGATCTGCCTCTCCGTCAGACAGAGGGCGTGCGCGATCTCGATCCTCCGTCTCCTGGTCAGGTAGCGGTTGAAGTGGAACTCCTTCTCCAGCTCCAAGGTCTGGTACCTCGTGTAGCTGGTGCGTTGTCGCTTCGTCTCTCCGTTGGCGTTTACGGTACCTGGAACAAAACGAAATGGCCATGAAAAGTGTGTGGAAAAGTAACTATATAGTGTTGTGAAATATTCTGCCAAAATATGTATGTATATTGAAATCCTTTTAAAACTGATTGTTAACCATAAGGTTTCGAAACTGGCCCTATTATTACGTTCACTAAGCCAAAAGTGATTTGTGCGACATTATCGGGAATTCTATCTTCGAGTCACTCTCCAATAATTATAGTGGGCTTAAACATCAATAATCGATTAATAGGTCTTTCATAATACGCTGAGGCGTCAGCCTATTCCAGACAGGTTTGCGATATCCTTGAGAGTTCTCTGACAGTTATCTTTCCCGGATGGACGTTTGAGATAGGAAAACTGTAAATGAAACAGCCAATGTGGTCACAATCTATGAAAGTAATCTCCACTGATTTCAGCCGTAAATAAACTTCGTTAAACTGTATGACATATGTTTATGATATTTTGTGTTTTAATTCATAAAGTATGTCCATTTTCTTGCAAATAAAGCAAATCCTTCTTTCAAATTTTTGCAAATAATATTTTTGCAATGTTTTTGCAAATGAAAACCTTAACAATATCGGTAGAAAACACTTATACTTTGGAAGTAATTAAACATAATAGTTTTAGCCTAGTAACGATTGGGACACTTTCAAATAATATTATTGTTATTCGTGTTTTCATAAAACATTTTATTCTTTTCTTTGATAGCACGCTGAACCCTTTGCTAAATTCTATTTTAAGTTTCCCTTTTAAGGATCCATAGTAGTCCGCAAGTCTCGAATATTGGGATTAAATCATCTGTCCTTACTTAATTGAAAAGACAGATAAATACAAATTTGCGTTCCTTTAAAGATCGACTCCGTAGCTTCCGGTACAAAGACTCTCCATTAGTTCAATATTACTTCCGAATATTACACAACCTTGTAAATTTTCAAGCGAGGCGGCGAAAGCAGGATGCGTTCGGCCCGGCAGCCGAGTCGTGTTCTCACATGCTATCTGTGGTAGACGTCGCCATTTTTCTCGGCCACGGGTTAAGGAGGATCCGGAATATGTTTCAGCTGACCTTCCCGACGGCGGAGGCCCGCCCTCGGCTTTGACACCGTCGTCGTCACGCGGGCCCGGAGACTCGCTGCGTCGGTCGTATCGAGCTTGAAAAGCTTAGGGATGTTGTATTTTAAATGTTGTGACTAACCATGGTGTGTTTTATTCAATCGTCCCTTGAAATAAATATTATCTCTATTTCCGGAAAAAAGAAAACGAACTTAACTCTTATGCCTCAGGTTATAGTGCAATAATTTTTGAAAATTGACCACTATATAGAGACTATGACTACTAGATAAATATTTTTCTAGCTGTTCTACGTGACTTCGCCCACAATTGAAATTATGGTGAGATAGTAGTCCTTCCTTCCGCCCTTAGTTACAAAGTGAAACCACAAATCTACATATTTATACGTGAGGATTTTTTTTAAGTTGTCATAACTTAGCTTGTTGTAACAAGTATATTGTTATAGTTAACATCACTATAGCCTTATAACTGCAGCTTGTTACGGAATACAATGTTTATTCAGTCATTTGGATTAATGAAAAATAACAAAAAACTAAAGGTCATAAGATTAGTACTGAAGCTTTGGAGTCTTATAGAGTGGAAACCTCTGGGAATTATGTGAAACCGATTCTTAGTACGCATCTATGGTCCAAGTGAAGTATAAATACCAAATTTCAGCTCTGTAGTCTTATGGTTTTAGAGATCTGTTGTCCGTTAGAAAACCGCTGAATGCTATAGAGGACTCCAAGCGCTTCGAGTGCAGGTATTTTACACCGTATCATATCCGTCACTGATCAAAATTTCCCTTAATAGCAGAAAGATATAAACTACAACAACATTTATTCCCGGTTACATGTAACGAAAAGAGTGTGATTACTAGTAACCTCGTCTAGCCCTAAAGGCAATTTAATATTATCTACAGGGTGTTTTTTTTACGCAACCCATTTTTAAGATTTAATAATGCGCATATAAATATGAAATGAAAATTCGTTTATGGATATTTACATTTTATACAACCTATTATTTAAGTTTGATCACATTTCGTTTACATTATGTGCTCAAACAATCCGCCACTGGCATTTTTATGAAGTTATGCCCTCTCCATCAAATTCCCGAACACGTGTAGCTCTCTTTGAATTTCTTGCATTAAATTTGTTATGGTTGTTTTGAGGTGCTGAACATCCTGTGAACTGTTTTCGCAGGACATAATTTTTATGTATCCCCAAAGAAAATAATATAGTGAGGTTAAATCCGGGGATCATGGGGGGAAATAAATCCTTCACTGATAACATAAAGTTTTGGATTGCGTTAAAAAAAAACACCCTGTATATTCTACATCATTTTAACTCTATAGTAGGCTTTTCTTCTAGACTATAATAACCTCATTGCTGACCCTTTATAATAGATAGGCGGCTGTAATATTAACGCGGAATCGACATTGCGTCAGTTTCAAGTTAATGTATGCCGCTCAGGAGTCATGCAATGCCCGCCAACGCCTCCGTGATGGGCCTTCTGTCGGTGGCCTTGTAATTATCAGTTGTTTTATTCATTCCAGGTGATCCAATTGCAGTGATAAGGAAGGGAGAGGTTTGTAATGACCTTCCACTCCGTTATTGCCTTTTAACTCGGTTACTTCATTCTTACCACATATTGTTTCAGCTAATTGGTTTCCATGATGTCAAGTTTCATTTCATAGGTGAATTAAAAACGGTTTGCTGGGCGTTCTCAATATGAGTCAGACGTATTGTTCAGTCCATGTCGGTACTGTATCGATTATAATTTCAACTAACAATCAATTCCGAGTTCAGAAGGTTTTTTTAAACCTTAACTGTCAAGGTTTAAGTCATGTAATATATTAATGTCATCTATATAGTTGGATTAAAGAAAAATTTCCTTTTAGGATATATTTTTAATTTTTCGCGTTACATTTTATCTTTCCCAAAATAGTTATGTATGGAGGAATTTTACATATATAATGGCGTCAAAGATCTCAAGTAACTTTAGCGGATGATCTTCCATCCACAAAAGTGTTTCACCTCAATAAAAGTGCACTCTTCCAACTGTAACATTAGGAAGGCAATCGGCATATACTGAGGGACCAGTTTGATTCCCGGCACAATCTTCCATCGACCTTTTTCCTTCTCACTATCAAACACCACCCTTCGCCCCAAGGCCGTGTTAACATATCAACACGCGTGCACCTTGCGACAGCTGTACACGTGAGTTACACGTTACACATGTACGGATCGCTGAGCACGTGCATGTGAGCGAATATGTCATCCGCGCCTGGCCGCAATCTTGCTGGCATTCTAGCTTTTAAAAACCTATTTATAATAGGAGACGCCGCGCTAAAAGCGTCGCCCATCCGCCGCTGCGCCGGCCGATCGCTAGTTGCATATTTTGTAAACAGCGCTTCTCACCGAGCGACGCGCCGCCCCTAACTCGCGCGAACACATATCCTCCGTTATTACTAGGTCAGGTATTCGTTCTCGGTCGAATTGTCTGAGGGAGTCGAGAAAGAAGTTCGAGCTGGGTGGTTGTGTACGATTGATTTATTTAGCACCGACGGACAACCGTTTCAACAATACATAACATATGAATATAACATAACATAGCGTATAGATGTTAAAACACTGCACAGGTCTTTCAATCCTGAATATTGTTAATAGTAGTTTATGCAACGATTGTATGATGAATGTCTTTAAATCCACGAGTGAGATTTAAGTTAGAACACGAGCGAAGCGAGTGTTCTAAATATCTCACGAGTGACTTATAGGCATAATACAATCGTTGCATACACTACTTTATCTACGACCGACAATATACGACCAAATTTTCCCCGAAGTTAAACAAAACTCATGACTTTTACTAATGATGGAATAGGTCAACTCAAATTTGAGGTTAGGCACATTAGCTGACTTAGTCATGAATCGTTGTGGAACAATCAGCTGATGGTATAAGTCAACTCAAACATGAATCGTAATGCAACAATCAGCTGATGTGCGAATTGCGTAATTGTTATTATGACACTACTTTCGTCAAATGCCGCGCTCCCATTGGTCTAGAACCTGTATCATAAAGTGACACCAGTTGCATAATTTTAACATTATGCAACTGGTTTGTATTTGGTTTAATAATAGACCTCATTATGACATTAGTTGTAATATCGTTATTGGTGATTATTGCAATGGTCGTAGATAAAAGTAAATTTGATTATTATAAAAATAGTTTTAAAATGTGCTTTTTAATTTCTTTCAAAATGTTTTCTCGGATTCTTAATACATTTTACACATTCCTTATCTCAAAAGTGCGGTATATTTTTAGGAAGGAAGTATTTTGTTGTATTCTTTCTGTGTTTCCCGAACCGAACAAAGCATGCAACTAGAAACAGAAAGAATCACACGAAACTTTACAGCGCATTTTTTCCTGACGTATATTTATTTCATATTTATCCTTTTGAAGGAGTTTTTTTCATAAATGCGTTAAAACGAGTTTCAAACCTCCAAAACTTATAAATGTAGTTTCTTTTCTGCCGTCCACTCATTTTTAAATAAATAAAAGCTGCAATTTTAATGATGTACTCGTGTGCGCAAGAAGTGTATTCATTGCAGCCCTATATCTAGCGGTGATTATGACAAACGCGCGACATATTTCACGGGCGCGGCGCGGCGCGGCGGCGGCGGCGCTGCGGTGACGTACCGCACCTCGGCGCACTGACGGCGCGCGCGGGTGCTCTCTTGGAGCGGGCTCAAGCCGGACAGCCCGCGCTTTGTCCAACATGGCTTTCGCTTTAGCCCATCTTCCTGTTACGCAGCCAGCCGACCCAAATCTATTTTTGATATCATAAGAAGGCCGTTGTCGAAACGCCTCGTTAATTTCAGAGTTGATATGTGATTTTTATATGAGCTATTTCTGATGTCTTTGGACCACTTATGATATTTAGACTTTTATTAATGGAGAGAGAGAACAATGGCGAGAAGTGGTTGCGAAATGTTTTATATTGGTAATAAGACTTTTTATTGTGAAGTTACATGTGTTAAAAGAAAATTTGGCTGTTTTTATTTGTTGAGGAAATACGGGTTGGATTGCAAGATGGAAAAATGTACATGTAGTTAAATGACTCAAATAATTTTTCTAGAGTGGCTGGTCGATTTATTTGCATATACGTATCTCAAACAGCAACAATAGATAATCAGTTTTTACAAATCAAAGATAGCAAATGCCCAGAAATAACAAAATTAAAACATAAACTGAATATCACCAACAATGAATAAGAAAAAATGTCTATGGTTGATATTTTCCACCAATTTATCTGTGAATCAAACTTGAAAAGTTTGTCTTCAATTTCAGACGGATGTTTTTGAGATCACTCGAAGTTAAAGATATCCATATCCTCCTATACTGTATTTAATGTTGTTTGAGACGTCGTCGAAATCCTATTAAGTTAATGCTTCTTATAATTTTCATACAAACTATCTATTCGAGTAATAGAGGACAATAGAAAAAGAATTCAATTTATTATTTGGAAACACATTTCATTGAAATTTAAATTCTGTGTTGTAAATATTGTATTGAAAAGACTTAAAAATAATGTTTACATATGATATGTAAACGATATCTATGGTTCCCTGTAATTGATTTTTTTAACTTCTATAATTACAGCAAATGCGACATGTGGAACAAAATGAGATAGAACATTTTCTCGTATCGCCTTAAATATATTCCATTCATGTTTTTACACCACATATTATAAGTAAAAACACGTATGAAGAAATCATGAGAGTAAAATAGCGATATAAAAACTACAGTACTTAATTTATTAATACTCCACTTTATTTTGTTAAATCGGTGGTTGACGGTTTCACTACAATCGATACCTCACCAGTTCTAACCTCATTTTCACCGATGGATCACTTTTTAATTATTGTATTATTTACGTATACGTCTAAAGAAATACATAAAAATAGTCAAGTCTGTCGTATCACCGAGAAAATGATACAAAGATGTTTTCAATGTCAGATGTCAAACAGAGGAGGCGCTATGATAGAAATCAATTTGGGGAAGAGTTGTGGAGGAGTCTCGTGTTATTAGAGTGCGTAGTTGTTAAGTTCGCCACAATAACACAGACAGCGCCGCTGTCGGGGCAGACAGTTATAAATGGAAAAGAGAACAAGAGAACCTCAAAATTGTGTTTATTGAAAGAGCAGGGAGACTCCCCCACTTAACCCCCACTTCCGAGCGATTGCCACTCGGATATTCAAATCTTGTCGCAGGTGTGAGAAGTATTCGAGGAAACACGTGTGAACATTTTAATTTTGGCGAACGTTTTTCGATTTGAACAAGAGGGAGGTTAACTTTTTACATAAAATGTTCATCAAATATAACTCAATGATGTGTTGCCGTATCATTGTTAGCAAACACTCGACGTAGTAATAAATAGTTTTAATAAAGGTAGACTAAATGAAACCGAATATACAATAATTCTCAAGTATTCAAGCCGGACATCGATAGTCAATCGTCAGCGATGGACCCCGAATATCGACCATACTAGTTAGGTCAGATACTAAGAAATAAGACGAGAGGCATAAACATAAACAAATGACATATTAGTTTACAAATTAGACAACGGCGATATAGTGAAAAACGATACGAGCAAAATGTTTATGATTTATCATCTAAGGTAGAAAGCAACGACACTTAGTCAACAATTGATACAGCTTTATCTTTTGCAATAGCGAGTATACTAGCTTGTCAGGCATTGTTTTAATCATATTGCCGAAAATAGCAAGACAAATAGAGAAAAATTTTAAAAGTTTTCGAAAAAATACATTTTTTTAACCATCGTTCCTTCATTTTGCGGTTCTAAGCTTCAGCTAACACACTGAATTAACTTTCATAACAGCTTATTCCCACGACATTGTATCACATACTTCTTCTGTAGTTACCTCGAATCGGATTCAAAAAGCTTCAAAGAGAGATCCAGGAAGTATGAAGGAAGCAGTCGCGAGTGTTCGTGATTCGAAGAGGTAAGCAGATATGCATAATGTGAACTAGGTCCTAATTACCGACAGGGCCCCGAGTGTGATGGGCATACTGAGCAGCTGGCGGCGCGGCGCGGCCCTCACTGGCATAGTGATGCTGCGCGACCGAGAGGAGTCGCCAAATATGTCCAGAGTGGCCTCTACTCTAGACCCCTCGTATTTTGCACTTTTTCTTTAAAGGTTTGGACATAAAAAATTTTCTCATCGTAATTTTTAGCGAATTTTTGGCAATGAAACGTCAAAAATGCTGCCCATCTAATTTAATACGTATTGTTGTTAGTATATGTTTTGTTTGGAGAAAATAAGGGAAATGATTTTTTGAAATATCTTGCAGTTTATTAATGAAGTACGCCGAGTAATTCTTAAAGCGAGGATTTATTAACTTTAAGAGCGAGGATTTATTTAAGAGTAGTTCATAGCCTATACATTCATATTCACTGAAACTTCAATTCCAGACAACTCGTGAATTTACTTTTTAAACGTTTGAGCTTTTTATTCATCTTGATAGTTGCCTACACACAGGTCTTAAAAAGGAGAAAAGAAGGACTGGAATAGGCAGGTAGATAAAGAAGTTATTATTTATACAGGGTGAGTTTTAATTGTCACCCCCCTTACTTTTTTTTACATTTCTAAAAATAACTATCCCAGACCCCGCCCAAACATTATTGGGTAGTAAGTACCTCGTTTTGAGGGGGTACTCATTTTCGGCCGCCATCTTGGATCCGCCATATTGGATCCAAAATAATTTTTTCAAATGTAAAAGTGGTGTGGTGACCCATCATTTCAAGCTAGATTTTTTCACTGATTACAAAGCCGCAATCCGTTTTTTAACATCTTGATTCGTTGTCAAGATATGAGTACTTTTAATTTATTTATTTTCAACCAATTTTAACATTACAAATTGATAAAATAGGCCCATAACCACAAAATAATGCTAGATAGTGACGAATAACCACCATCAGTCATTGTTGAGTGATTTACACTTAACTTTCACCAATGTAATTTTTTTGGCCGCCATCTTGGATCCACCATTTTGAAATGAGGTAAGTTATTTCAAATATGAAGTTGGTGTTGCGACCCATCATTTCAAACTGGTTTTCTGCGCCGAATTCAATGCCGTAACCCGTTTTTAATTATCGTGTTTAGTTTTCAAGATATTGACAAATTTCTAATAAAAATCTCAAAAAATATGAATTTTTCAAAAACTAAATTTTATAGCTAAAAACGGGTTGCGGCATTGAATGAATTGAATGTATAGGTTTCAATTGAATGAAATTTCAATTGAATGAACATTTGAAAAAATTATTTTGCATCCAATATGGCGGATCCAAGATGGCGGCCGAAAATGAGTACCCCCTTAAACTGAGGTACTTACTACCCAATAATGTTTGGGTGGGGTCTGGGATGGTTATTTTTAGAAATGTAAAAAAAGTAAGTGGGGGACAATTAAAACTCACCCTGTATAGGACTCAAGCTGCAAATTTTTACACATGACAACCCCTCGCTTGGATTATACGGTTTTCCATTTCGCATGGCGTGTAAGGGATTAAGACGACCCTTGCTCTCGCACGCACACTCACCAACGCGGAGCGGCCTGCCCCACCGGCAAGTAGATGACTCATGCACTAGGGTCTTAAGTGAGTAATTGCATTTTTTTTAAACATCAATTTCAACTAATGATCATAAAATATTTGTAATCTTCGTGAAATTACGAGAAAAATGATACCAAATACGTATAGTTAAGATAATAGTTTATGAATGTTGAGTGCAGTTGCGATTCATTAGCATAGCATAGCACTAAATAACATGCTATCACAATCACAAGTAGTATTATAAGACAAATCTACACAATATTAATCAAATGCATTGAGCGATTTCAAATAAATCATAACAAAGTGTAAAACAATTTTAAAATATGACTGAAACTAAAAAAATAAAATGTTATAATAAGCAAATCCTATTAAAACGATAAAGGCATTATTGAAGGGCTCATTAGTATCTCTGCAGCCCTCTGATTTTCTCAGGCTAGCGATATGAGGGGGACTAATTTCGTTAATAAGTGTTTTAAATGATTACCCAATTGTATAGCAACAAAATTAATAATAAAAAAATCATGATAAAAAATTACTAGTTAATAATTAAAAATAACTGCAGTACATTTTGTATTCTCAAATAGAGGTTGTATATAAACAAAATATATTAATTCATTTACATACATTTTCATAGCTAGTCTTCACAGTTCATACCTTGTAAGACTTACTCTTTCAAGGAAATCTAACGATCGGACAGAGCGGAAGTTGTCACTAAACAGCATGATCAATATTTGTCGGGCCGCGGGGTTGGTTTCTAGAATTATAAGTATATTTTATGTTATATACCACTGGACATATTATACTGTTACATATTATATGAATAATATGTAAGCCATCGAATTTGTTTACAAACGAACTGATCTAAACTTAGTTTAATTCTAGAGGTGAAATGTGGTTTTAAACTAATGTACGTACCCAATATAATTTAATAATAAGGAAATAGTGAAAACCCCGAGTAAATATTGTGTTCTATTTTCCCCGCCTGCTATTTTTCGTCGTTTTATACTCCTTGAATAAAATAATACTCTTATCTCCCGCCGGGAGTAAAGTAAAAGTAAGCCATAAGAATAAAATAGTTATACAAATTTAACTATTTTTGCTAAGCAGGTTTTCTTACACGGAATTCACGTTCAGTACGAAATAAATTTGCCTGACTTTAAAAAACGAAAATAACTTTGTTCCTGCTTTATACAAACGCAATCATTTTATTTTGGCTGTCGTGCGGCATCAAAAATATAATGATTAATAACATTAGCTTTAGTAAAACGTATGTACAGTAATTTTTGTATTGTTTTCCCTGTAGGCCTAATAATATAATAATTACTAGTAGAACAGTGCAGAATCCCGCACAGCTGATCAGATGTTCGTTTGTTTATATTTTCGATTCTGTCCAAACAAACTTTATTTTTTCAGTTTTCACGCTTTTTCGAGTTATATTATTGTTTATTGGTTAAAAATCTTATTAATAATAAATAATAATAATAGTACTAATTTTAATTATAATAATTATTATTATTTTCCAAACCAACTACCTTTTTGGGCGTAAAAATAACCTTAATATATTACCCTAATAGCACGTATTTGGTATAATTTTTCTCGTAATTGCACAGAGATTCCAGATATAATATCATAGATGGTCAAAACTGTAGTAAGAAAAGTTACCATTCAGTACTAGAGGCCCCAGTGCATGAGTCACCTACCTGCCGAGCGAGGCGCGGCGGGACGGACGGGGGGTAGCTGCGTTTGTGTGTCTGTGTGCGTAAGGGTCTCCTAATCCCTTACACGCCATGCGAAATGGAAAACCGTATAGTTCCTGCCACCTTTTGAGCGTTAGTCCCATAAGAACAATGTTAATTTCAAACACATGCTGTTCCTTTATTTATCGCTCAGATTAGTAAATGGTGTTTATTTAAAGTTTTTTTTGTTACATTTCTAACGAATCGTGAGGAAATATTTTTAATTCTATAATCGTCTGAATAATTAAGAATAACTATTAAGAATAAGTTCTTTAGTCATCAAATAAATATATTTTGATCAAGTCTTCATAGTTCACTGCATAATATCAGAAAGGCAAACATGGCATAAAACATAATACAATTGAGGATATTCCAGTAATAAGTGTTCATAACCACACAAGCATCACGGAAATTGGCATTGTCCTAATGGGACTAAAATCCAAGATGGCGGACATAGTTGATAAATAATTACTCATCTACTTTTGAGGTAAATCTTGCTGTGGAATGACGACTCGGTTTTATAGCAATAATCGTTAACACGGCTGAAAAAAGCCTAAGATAAAATAACAATGATTTAGGGATTAAGATATTTTGTAAGATGAAAACGCCGTTTCAACTATCGCGGAGTCTCGCGAACACTACTTTCGCGTCCCGTTCTTGGTGCAGCGATCTTGCAGTGGTCGAAGACACCAGATGGGTTGAAAATGGTCAAGTGGATGGATAAATTCAGTCTTGTTAATAACAACAAATAATATTATAGTTAAATAATTTTATCTTTGAATACCTACTTCCTTTGTAGAAAGCTATTAGTACTTGTTATATCATATCCTTTGAATAATTTTGAAATGCAGAATCGACGACATGAAGACTCTTTTACTACACTTAGCATTGACTTGTACTGTTAATGTTATTCAGATATTCTTGTTGTAATCATGTATTGTTTTTGATTAAGCAAGCAAGAGGTGATCCTAGTGAGATCTGTTGAATATTTATCTGCAAATATTTTTTAAGCTAGGCCTAGTCCGGCCAAGAGAAAAGGAACTGATTGAAACTTAAGTATTGAGTCCAAAGAAGTGCTGAAGGTGCTAAATGGGTGGATGCGTATGCACTGAGAGAAAAAGCCGTATGAATCATACTTAAAGGGTGCTAAAACGAGGTCAGACTGCCATGGCATGGTGAAACACCATGCCGCTTATTTTCTATCATGGTATTTCCTACGTACTAACGGTGAAACAGACGTATTTACGTATGTAACGTACAGTAGCATGCTAATGTTAATTTACCATGCCTACTAGACTAAACATTTTTCTCAGTGTGCTCAACTCAATACTTTCCAAAATTACAGAATTTGATGGTAGTGAGTGAAATTTATGGTTACAGTTTGAGCTTCTATAGCAAAAAGAAAGAAATTTGCAATTTAAATCAACTTTAAAAATGAAATTACATTTCATGACCTTTTCTAGGAATTATTTACTCGTATTTGTGCCTTATAACTTGTTCCAAAGAAAGCTTATGTAGAGGATCTTAGAGTTTGTTCAAATGAGTTGGATACTTTTAAAAACGAATTAATTTATTGAAAAGCGAAGTAGTAAGTGTGACCGGTTTTCTATCAGAAGTTTATTAGCTGAATCAGAAAAATTCAAAGAGAAATATGAGAGAGTTCTCAACTGTAATACACCTTTGTTAGACCAGTAGTTAGCCTAATTAAAGCAAACACGTAAGGTCATGGCATCCTTCCTGTCATACATACCATTCACCAATAAGTACCAGAAAGACGTTTGAATTCCATTACATACTATTAAATGATTAAAAGTGTAAACAACGATTTAAAACTACTTAACTTTTACAAACTTTTAATAAATGTACCAATGTAAATTATTATGGTTCGCCTCTCAAGATTTTTACTTGTTGGATGCTACGTTTGAAGCTAGTCAATTTACAAACTAGGGAATACAGGCAATGACGAGGATGACATATTTAAATAATCCGTTAAGAACTTAAAAGATTTATAAAAAAGATCAACAGTTGATTTATTTACATTTAAGCTACACCAAAACCCAAAGAATACGAACACATCGTAAATTTCCTTGAACGACTCGACACAACCCCCTCCCCCTATACATCATTGACTCGAACGATCGAGAAGTCCCAATGGCCTACATAAGAGAATCAATCACAAGCAGGTAGTTCACTCATAGACAAGGGCAAAACACCGCCGATCGACCCACACCTATCAAATCGTGTCGGTAATCGTACAAAAGGGGTGGGTGTTTCCTGCCCTCCCCACACGAGGGGGTGAGGGCAAAGTGCACCACGGGAAGCAGAGGATGCAGATAGAGGGAAATATAAGGCATCAATCAAAGCCTTCAGCCATCACAGTCTTCCTGCGCGCTTGGGTTTCCGCGAGTATTATCACTTTCCTCCCCAGAATCACACCCTAAATTACCTCCCTTTTAGTATCCGATTTTCGACCTGTTCGCTAAATTAATCGCGGTTCAGATTGCGCTCGGTGATGCCTGGATGGCATTACCCGATGCCTATCGAGTAGACCGTGATCACGTGTCTGCTCGTTTGTCATAATGATAGTGGTGGTGAATTACCTAAAAGGTGTGTTTTTGAGCCACTGTTTTTGTTTCCTTTTTTGAACAAGATATGTCTTAAGAGCGATAAATTTGTATACAGGGTGTCTGGAAATTATGGTAAAATATTTTAGTATATGATAGTACAGGTAAAAATAAGAAAAAAGTTCATATAAACATAGGTCCAAAAGTACTTCGTTTACCGTCTGTGTGTCTGCTTGTGATTTTTACATATTTAATCATATCTCACGAACCTCTTAACGTATAAACTTCAAACTTGGTTCATGGATGACCACTATTAAGACCTATTTTTTTAAGAAGTATCAAATTTCTTCTTTGTACCATTTCATAATGACGACTGTTTTTTTTCTCAAAGCAAAATATCAGAAAAACCGTAAATTTTAGAAAAATTACACAAGAGACAAAAAAGTAGTGAAATTTAATTTAATTAACGCTGATATTAAGATTATGATGATCGGACTACTAATAACGGAGAAATTTCAATTTCCAAATAAAAACATGGAAATTTCAAACAGTTTGTTCTAAAGGACCGTGTTTTTGTTCAGAAAAGTTAATATTTCTCCGTTACTAGTAGTCCGATAATCATAATCTTAATATCAGCGTTAATTGGATTAAATTTCACAACTTTTTTGTCTGTTGTATAATTTTTCTAAAATTTACGGTTTTTAAGATATTTAGCTTCGGAAAAAAACCGGTTGCCATTTTGAAATGGTATAAAGTAGAAATTTGATACTTCTTACAAAAATAGGTCCTAATAGTGGTCATCCATGTACCAAGTTTGAAGTTTATACGTTAAGAGGTTCGTGAGATATGATAAAATATGTAAAAATCACAAACAGACACACACACGGAAAACGAAGCACTTTTGGACCTATGTTTATATGAACTTTTTTCTTATTTTTACCTGTACTATCATATACTAAAATATTTTACCATAATTTCCGGACACCCTGTATATCAATGAAATATTTTAGCAAGTTTACATTTTAAAAACGTCATTCGATCTGTCATCAAATTCGATTGGTCTCACAAATAATATTGTCACTACATATATTTCTTTCTGATTCACGGTCAAACAAATTCGGGTTTGTAAACTCACATTCATTCATTTTCTGCCAAACTACCTCAATTCAGAAGTATAGTAAATAAGTATTTTATTCTATACTAATCACAATCTGCTAATTTAATCTCGCAATTCAAATGATTGATTAAAGTAACTAACCCGAACACCAATAAACTCTTTCGTATCAGCTTTTGGTAACGTACACAAATCGCCCTGTGAGCAAAAACCAACAAACCACCGTTGCGTGTCGGAGTCACAAATGTGATTCGCAGTTAAAAATATTTAGATCGGACTTGTAAACACGAAACTAAAAGTTTTCATCGCGAATATCATTATTCCTCACAATTAATAAGACGTCTGGTACCGAAGCCGGAACAATTAATTATTTTCCCCGACAATTACGCCCGGCATGGTCGGTTTTTAACAAATGGCGGCTTGTCCGTAAGAACAAAACGGCCGATGTTTTATCATATTCGTTTCGAACGAGACGAGGCGAATGCAAATCAGATCGGAGCCAACAAGTCTTGTCGCCATTCTTCTTTGTTCTCTAGGGCCTGTTTCGTCAATTAATACGTGTTCGCGCTTCGCTCCCCGATACCATCGAACTCTATTTGCCTCTGTCTCCGTATTTAGATACGCGCGTTCATTGTTAAACCCACACGACATTTTTAAGGGATGAGCCGAACATGTCTAGCGGCTTCTTCTCCGTGTAAGGAGAAGAAGGAGAGAGAAGGAATATATTCTGCGGCAATAGATGATTTCTGTACGCTTTCGAATGTGTGTTTGTTAATCTGTTGGCAAAATTTGTTGACATTTTTTAAAGTTTATGCTAATATTAGGAGGTGGATGTAGATAAACATATATAGTCACTTTACCAATCATGGTCGTCCATGATGACGTTCTTTACATACCTTACGTCTATGGATAATGATTTCATTGATTACTTTACCTCTTTCAATGGAATTTGATTTGCCGATGGCGCTTTTATTCTAACCAAGCTTGAATGAAAATTATTTTCTCATTGATAAAACAAACCCCAAATAGAACTTTCTATTTATACTCCATCCCAGGGAAACATAAGAACTAGGATTTGTAAAATTGAAGGGGTCCCCCGTAAAACGTTCTAAACGACAAAATTTCAAAATCTGAGATATTCAGTGAAAAAGGTTCTCTAGGACATGAGCTACACCGTGGTATATTTTGTTTTGAAGATATTTGAGTTGGTAGCCCTGATTTCGTCTGTCAATTGCGTGCTTTGCGGGACTGCACGGACTTTCTGGGGAATAACGTTCTATTCACCGAAAGATGTAATCCCCGCCGCGCCGATCGTTGCGCTGTCACCCAAGGACCAAAATCGCGTAAATAAAAATAAAAGACGTGAAGTAAATATTGGAAAGTGGAAGGATTAGATCAGAAATTAAAATAGAAAAGTTGGATTACCCTATATTTCTAAAACTAAGAAGCCAATGTCTGGAAATTGCCCCCAAAAGAAGTAGGTAGAATAACGTTTTAAGCACCACATGTGGATAACTTTTAGCAAAATGTCTTATCACGTTTCAGTGTTAAAATTACGTTTTTGTACTTTTACATCAATAAAATAGTTTTATATTCAGTTTTACTTTTGTTTCTGTTGGTCTTCCTACACTCCCTGATGTTTTCTTCCAAAGTAGAAGAGCAGTCCGTCAGAAAACGTTTCAAGCGCCAGTCATTTAGAACGTTATAACCCCTAAAAAACCACGTAAAATGTTTTAAAATGCTTAATGGCAAGTAAAAATTCAATATACGGCTACATGATGATGTTATAAATAGGGTGTTAAAAATTATACACGATTATAAGTTCCAACCTCAAAAAGACCGTAAATTTTAGAATTCAACTTTCAACAATTGATTACTCGAAACTAGGTTTTTGTCGTTTGGAACGTTTTACGGGGGACCCCTTCAATTCTATAAATAATAAAACAAAGCTACACAATTTATCATGAAAGTGTATATTTTAAAACGGTCAGTGTATAGTTGTACAATTATCTCAAAACCGGCTCCGACTATTTCCTTCAAATAATAGAAATAAACTACTTTGACTTAGAAACGTGTAATATGCAGGCTAATTTTCCAGGCAAAATTTATAAAGTAAAAAAATGGATTTAAAGTTTAAAACATCAACATTGTGTCTTATGGATTGCCATGGTAGCAATAAAATAATCCACGGAAACGAAAATAAATAATCGTAGCAGCTGTTTGCAGACTCAGCTATCTTTAAAGAGTTATTTAAGCTTGTGGAATGAAAACTGCAAGGAAAATTTTAAAATTCGTCAAAGATAATGATACTGAGTTATTTTAAAGTAATCGGACGATCTTATGTAATGATATTATAATTGATATCACTATTGATTGATTATTAATAACGGCGGGGCGATTGTTTAGGGCTGCGCGAGGTTCGTCGTCCCTTTTTGCGTCAGGGCTGAGGACGTAACAAGTTGTTAATTAAGCTCCAGTCACCCGTGAGGTCAGTTGGGGCGCTGCTCCGACACCGCGTTGTTTCGTAATATTATTTGCTGGGGTGGGTGCCCCACTGGTTTGGACTGTATCGAATAAAATTAAATATTATTTGAGATGATTGAAACTTTAAGAACCGAAAAAGAGGCAAACTAATTCATACATAAAGGTACGATAGCCAATAAAGAATTGCTGAATCAAATGTGTAGACTCGCCGTCATAGGCAATCCAGTTATGTTTAGCTAGTGGAGAGCTGTTTCGCCCCCTTGTCCTTAAGGCATCATCATCACATTCTTGAGGTCAAATCATTAAAAATCTTAAGTGAACTCAAAGTTCTTGTCGATATAACATTGAAGTTAAAAAGATAAGCACTGAAATTGTCATGAACACAGATAAAACACATCTAAAACTTGAGCTACACCTAACATGAACTTCATAATAAGGATCCAAGTGCACCATTTAGACTCACGGTGAATCGTCTTATAAAAGCACCCTTATCTGAAGAAAATAAGAAAGAAGAGCTAATGACTATCAAGTATGATAAAACAACTCTTCTATAATAACATATCCACAGATTAAATTTTATTCCAACAAATACAAGAGTATTATGTTATCCGAAAAGTAAAACATGAATATTTATTAAGTAGAGATTCTTCGAGAGTAAAAATTCAATAAATGAACAAAAGTGTAGTTTGAATTGTAAAATATATATTTTCCGGCTACCATATACAAGTAGCCCACAGCAGAAATGGCGATTTGCATCTCAATAATATGGCGGCAGACAGGTGGTGGCCACATTAGTAATCGTTACGCGGACAATCCATCTCGGATTAGCATTGCAGGTATGCCAACTGACTCATGTCTCAAACAAAAAAGTATACATAAACTAATGTCAGGTCTTCCCTTTTATGAAATATAGTTTTCTAAGGGTTTACTTTAGTATATTGGATTCGCATGTTTAAAGATCCCAGTTATATACAAGATTCCCCGGTAACATATCTCTTTGCACACGACGATAAGTATTAAGTATTAAGTATTTATTTATGCTGTGGGTTTCACTCTAACATGTTAAATAGAATTTATAGCCATATAGCAATCCCTACTTAACGATTTAACCATTAAAAATGTACTCGTATACTTTTTCTTTGGTTTTACCTAAGTTTTGACCACATACGTACATCGACTTTACCCTTAGTACTTGTAGTGTCGTAACTTATAAGTAATAACATCATGCCGTGTTTTAACAGCATTAGATATAATTACATGTATAATTACGTGTAAATATAATTACACGAAGTTACCGATTTAAATTTAATAATTATATGTTACTTATCTTAAGTTTGTGACACTCCACGGTTTACTTTACATGGTAAGATTGAGTTTTCACAAAATAATATGAAATATATTAATACAGTCGCCATTTGTTTAAAATGGGATTACTTTACGGCTATTTTTTCAGCCTGTCATTTTTGTCAACTTTTGTATATTTCCCGTGATACATTAAAGTTATAATCAAAAGTTCAGAAATTCAGAGTTTCGTACTATAAAGGCCATTAACAGTGTTTTTGCCGTCCTCTATAAACTTCCTCCAAACGCGTTTTGCCGGTGCAGTGTTTATTTAAACGCGTATTTACTGAATAGGAAAGTGGTCACCTAACAGGGCTCTCGTGGGGGGGAGGCAATTTGAGGAGGCGGCGGTAATATGAAGGGTGGCGTGAGAGTTCCCATTTCGCCGATCTCTGATACCGAACCGCCTTAAGTGGAGTTCTAGCGTGACTTAAAAGAGTTGTTTTACATAAAAGGAGTGGCTTATACCTCGGATATCCAGGATTCCCCAGCCCGTTACCGAGTAGATCCGAGTATTTTGGAAATTAAAATGGGTTTTATTTGAAAGGTATTTCAAAATATATAACAAAAATATATGCATATGAAATTTCATAAATATTCTTTCACGGTAAAAATATGTATATGAAATTTAGAATTCTGATTAATTTTCTTCGCGGCAAACAAACACTTATTTTACACCTACATAAATTACGGAATTTGATAGCATGTTTGGCTAAGTGTATTTACTTCTATTTTTAAAATAAAAAAATAATTATTACTTATTAATTAAAGTTGAAAAATAAATATTTTGAAATCATTGACGCCAAATGAAGTTCCAAAGTTTTTTTATAAAACTTGTGTACGAGCCAAATAATTAATTTCCCAATTTTCAAATCTTAACAAATATTGACATAGACACCGACGAAATGTGTCAATAGAATGTTGCAAGAAGATAATAGTAAGGCAGCAAAAATAGCCACCCAAGAAAGGTAGGAATAGGAGAGTTCTTAACATCCAAGCAAAAGATAAGTAGAAGTGATCTTGAATGTGGGACGAAGTGTAGAAAGGTAGTTTATATACAAAAAAAAAGAAGGAAACTTTTCTTGGTGCATGGGGAAGGAAAGAGTAGGAAGGTATGGGAATCAAGAGGAAAAGAAGAGGGGAAACAGAAACATCATCACCAGATAAGAAACTTATGATTCCAAATATGTCTGATGACCCCAGCCTCACGTTCTCAGGGAACGTAGTTAATGGGAGTGAAAGGACAAGTTGAATTTGTCCCCTACGCAACGCTAGCAACAAGGAGACTGAGACAATAGCTCAAATGTATTCATATACTATGTAAAATGCTTTAAATATAAACCCCGGCACTCCAGTAAGATCAAGTGAACGAAGATCTCTTGTCTTTCACCCAGTCTATACTCTACAAAATGCATATTCTCATCCCTCCTCATCTCCTTCACCGGATGACGGCGGAGTCCCTTAACTGTGCCAGTCATGTTAACAAATTCTCGCAGACCTCCCACTCTGCATGTATAATTAGATCACGAAAGACTTGTAATTAATGATGGGAGATGCTTGAAAGTTAATGAGCGTTATTGTAACTATAATTTAGCCTTCGATAACGCTACCACGCTACATAAAGATAGCAGGTTGTAGGACTCGGGCTCCGTTGTGGTGGTACCCCCGACCTTTGCTCGTCGAATGAACATGATTACAGCCTGCCATTTTAATTATCTCTTTTTAATACCTGTTATATAATTCAATGTCCAGTTTAATTTTCCGCCATACCCTAATGACCGGGTATGGCGGGCTTCCGGTCAAGGCTTTCATTTTGTTCAACTACTTATCAAAAATAATTGGGACCAAAGAGTTCGCCTTCGTATCTTTAAGTAGTCTATGAGAAATTTAGGTAGGTCTTCGTCTCTAATTAAACATCCTATATTTTATTAAAAGTTTTATTCAAAGGTTAAATTCACGTATTTGCTTAATACGTGAAACTTAATGAATCGTTTTGGGGGAAAATTTAATTCTGGCGATGTTGTAAATGCAGTAAGTTATGATTATTATTTCATTACATAATATTACAGTATTTCCTATACCAAAATATTTTTTCAGTATTTGGTTAAATGAATCCTTTAATTTATAACCGCCTTAAATCTCACCTTTAACAACGTATAAACCATGGAAAGTAAAAACTAAATAAAAAGCTTATTTGCCGAAAATTTTTAGACCAATAACAATATAGTTTGTATTAAAAAAAATCTCCTCTCAAGTATTTTAGCAGGTAAAAACAGGTTTTGTCCAATGGTTAGTACAGAACACCTGAAGAATATTCAACAGTAAACCAGTCATTATCTAGTGTACGAACGGGGTTTTCTCCGTTTATAAATGTAAACGTACCGACAATTCAGTATTTGAGTAGGTGGCCAGCACCGCCTTTCATGTATAATCGTTTGTTCAAAAGAGCCGCTTCTAATTTCATAATTCCAAACATTTGATCAAACTGCTGTTAAGTATATACACCAGAACTTTGCCCTCATAATGTAACCGACGGTATTGTACCTCAACATTCCCTTTAGTAAGAACAGGGATAGTATAACAGTAACTGCGGATAAATTAATACATAGCGCCAAAATCTACTTTCAGTTTACAGGAAACCATCGGCTAAATTGTATTAATAGTAAATTAGTTGCTCAAGGGCCAAAAGCAAATAAGAACTTTGTCAATTGACATTGTAAACAACAGCAAAGTAAAACTGTAGTTGGTGGTAGTAATTCTGTAGGTCTTCATAATATTTTACGGGAACTAATTACAAAACAACTCCGTATAGGTTAGGCCCTGTAGTATTCTGAAGGTGCTGCTATACATACACATCACGTCACGTCACGTCACGTCGCGTCCACTTACGGCCATTCGGCGATTCCGGAGGGGGTGCTATATATATTCGAATTGATTCGCATCTGCTAGTTTCTAAGAGCCGAATGGCCGAGTGGACGTTGGTGGAGGCTATACATACACGTCACGTCACGTCACGTCGCGTCGCGTCCCAGTTCGGCCGATTCGGCCGTGTATACTCCTCAGAGCATTCGAGTCGGGCCGTGACGTGACGTGACGTCCATGTATAGCTGGTTCCATTTGATTACACAGGTTTCATTCATCTCGAAAATGGACGCGACGTGACGTGTATGTGTAGCAGCACTTTAAAGTGAGATTTTGCATGCTTATAATTCAGTGATAAGCATCAGTGAAACACTATCATAGTCTAAGGACAAATTAATCAATGTCCTCGTACGCGTCTACAGTATCCTTCGTCTGACGACCCCTGCAAAATCTAGTTCTGCAATTTCCAAACTAAACCGTCATGCGGGTTGCGTTTTGTTCACCAGGAGCTTGTTAAAGTATCTTATGAGGTGTTTCTTGACATACCTTCTAGAGTACTTCGGTAAAACCTCTATACCCGTGCCGTTCCCAACACCGAAAATATGAAAATAATAGAATTTTTCACCTTCAAGTCACTTTTTTTATCACTCAGTGGCCAAGAGATAAATGCTCAGACGCCTGCAATAGGGCATGAAGGTAGGACTCATGGTTTGTACCTTTTTCAATTGCATTAAGATTATATATCTTAAAATAAGTGACGCGTTAGGTCGCATGACTTAGATTCTATTTTAACCTTAATCATCACTAAACTTATTTTTATATACTGAGTATTTTTAAGTTTATATTTTAAATATTGCAAATGCTGTTCCTGAGAACATCAAAGAAAATATTACAAAACGCTTGTCTACTTAACTTAAAATGTTCTTGTTTAGACAAAATGAATATTAAAACTGAATTTTGAGGTACTGTTAAGTTGGAAGAAGGTTTTCAATTGTTGGGATAACCTAATCATTTTCCTTAGTCAATACAAATTTAAATTGCCATTGTATTTCTCCCTATTATCTTAGGTTTTTGTGATTTACTTTTTCATAGTTTGTCCACATTGTAATTTAATAACGTGGAGGATGAAATGAAATTTACTACTCCCTTCGTGCACCTATAATCTTCCTAACTTACAATTTATTTTAAAAATATGGAGCCAATTCATGAACAGTCACTCGCAAAACTCGGCCTTTTACATATACACTAAAGGTTATATAACAATGTCCAGTACCTCAACAAAAAAAGTACTAGCTTCGTCGTTTAGCTTTCTTAAAATCGATTCTATTATCCATTTATTAATAAAAACACCAAATAACAGGTTTTTAAAAGGTTATGAAAAATCAATTGTCGTGAACAAAAGTTATTTTTATATTTTCAGCTTTTACTGCTCTCAAGTTGCATGTGTACGTATTATTTAAATTAAATATAACCATACCTAATAAATCTTTCCATGAAAAAAAAAATTAAAAAGCAATTTATTTTCATAGTCGATTCTAAATTTTTGGATTCACCGTTTTAATTTTTCAAACCTTCCTGATCCCTGATAAAAATTGCAAAGAAAATTGTAACGGGCACGTACAACATTCATACATGAAAGAAGCTTTTGCTAGGGAGGTTATTAAAAGTGACATTACAGAGTTGTCAGATCTCCTAGACCGGAGGAACGGCAACACTGCAGCCCCTTCACCTCCAATTTGTAGGAGCCGCGCTCAAAACAAAACATCATTGTTAATAAACCCGAGATGGCCTCCATTACATCTGACGCCCGCGCCGCTCCGGCCAGTTTCCGTGGAAATCGTCGAGTAAACTCAGTTCAACCGTTTTTAGTGTTTTCAGTGTTTTTCGACTGATTAAAATCTTCATTGTCATACATTCCGGTTACAGTTAAAAAACACCAACGTTTTGTATTTTATAATTAATTAGCTAAACATAGTTAACATGGATAAAGAATTTTTATGGAATTAAATACATAAGACCGATATTTTTTTGTTGTAAATATAAATAACACAATCATCATAGTAAACCATTTTTTTTCACTGTGTACGGAGGATATTGATTTGTTATATAACTTACGGCAATTTAAAAAATTTCAAAGCATGATCCCAAACCCCAAATCGCATTGTTATTCATATTACTGCTTGGCGAGAACAAATTAAAATACAATAGGTATTTATGTATTAAGAGCGTAACTAACTGCATTTTTGGATTCCCAAACGATTATACAATCACAGTTACATTCATTGTAGCTGAATGCGTCATTATGATTTTTAGGCTGTAAACAAGTCGAGCTCAGTAGAATCAAAACGGAAGCGGAAGCGCTGGAACCAACGACTTTGATTTGCTGGACCACGTAGTGTAGCAATGCAATTAGCTAGCGAGCGATAAAATAAAAAGCTGGCGAGCAAACAAGACTTTACCGCTCGCTCTTCAGTAAACAGCTGTTCTACGATTAGTTTTCAGTGCGTGAATTGGCAGTTTACAAGCGGTTTCAGGGAAAATATTGTATATCAACATAGTTTTACAACCCACGATTATAAAATAAAAGTTGTATAGTTTACCTTAAAACTAAACGTAGTCTAAAACAATTGCAATAGGTACAAATCAATAAAATGATAGTTATTGCTAACTTTTTTATACCTCTAAGAAAAAATTTACTATTTTTAGGACATTGATTAATTATTTCTTTTCATTTTATTCATCCTTAACTTTTGACGAATTTAATATAATGTAAATATTGTTTTATGAAATAAGTAGTAGAGTATTATTATTATTCCTGTTATTATTAGTTTTTATAACAAGTATAAGAGATTTATACTGCTATACAGTTAGTATAGGATTGAAAAACTAAAAATATACATAATAAAACTGCGATTTATTGTTCAAATCGATTCTAATATCCATTTTATAAAATAACACAAAATATCAGTTTTTTACATAATTTATATTGTCCACCTTGATTAGTTCAAGGGTAATACTCTCCCATCAGGCAACACCCCCCCCCCCCCACGCCCCCCACAAATAAATAGGCTGACGGTTGGTATAGAAATTTGGGGAGTCACTACATACAAATGATTTGTTTTCTTCTTTATGTCATCTTTGTTAACCATTGATCACTGAAAATTTAAATAGGCTTTACAACTGATGGTTTTCAATACACCCCCAATATTCCTGTGGTGATGAATTCAACGTTAAAAATCCAAAGAGAATCTTTTACACCTAATTGAACCTTTACTTGATTACATATTAATCTTTGGATTATTACAAACGTTAAGTACTTTCGATTCTAGCGTGTAGCCTACCTCCCCTTTTCGAAATTAGAGAACACACGTTTTCAGCATAATAAGTCCTATCACAAAACTAAAACTTACTTAACAGCCTACTTGATTTTCAATCAAATATTTAGGGGGGTCAATAAAGATAGAAAGTTAATCTCTGGCAAAAAGAATTGCTATTCAGCTTTATAAAACTACAAAATTATAACCTGGAGATAAATTCAAAAGGATCAGTGGAAATAAAATGATATGACTTTCAAAACACATGGTATCGTAAAAAGTCTAGTCGGATTTAATGGTGGAACTAACACCCAATAATTGTCTTGGCTAAACATAGACACTGCCACCTGGATTTATAAATTCTTTAGTTCCTTAATATGCTCAAAAATGGTATTTCATATGAACCCTTTAAACTGACCCGCCTTTACGATTTGCCATTGTAGTAATCATTTGTAGGATCTCTCAGACAATTTGTCCAAAGATTTGGTAAAGAGGGTTTTTCCCCCATGTCAAGATCTTCATAAGAAAAGTTTATTTCGCATTTTTGGCCCAGTTGACGCAAAAATGTACAAAATACAAATAAAACCTGCTAATACAGGATGAACCCCTTTTTTTGTGCAACCCGTATGTAAATCGACCCAGTAGAAGTCTTAGACGAACTGTCCAAAGGTCTTTATTCTTATGGTTTGAAATATAAAGATTGTGCATCCTAACTGAAACCGACCATAGACTTTAAATTGTTATGCGCTTTACCTGAAGGGTCGAGTGCTAGCGCAGGAGGTGTATTGCCCGATGCGCACAGAAGCGGTCCGTGCCGCGCGGCCTGCTAGTGCTAGCACAGGAGGAGTATTGCCCGATGCGCACAGAAGCGGTCCGTGCCGCGCGGCCTGCTAGTGCTAGCACAAGAGGAGCATTGCCTGGTGCGCACAGAAGCGGTCCGTGCCGCGCGGCCTGCTAGTGCTAGCACAGGAGGAGTATTGCCCGATGCGCACAGAAGCGGTCCGTGCCGCGCGGCCTGCTAGTGCTAGCACAGGAGGAGTATTGCCCGATGCGCACAGAAGCGGTCCGTGCCGCGCGGCCTGCTAGTGCTAGCACAAGAGGAGCATTGCCTGGTGCGCACAGAAGCGGTCCGTGCCGCGCGGCCTGCTAGTGCTAGCACAGGAGGAGTATTGCCCGATGCGCACAGAAGCGGTCCGTGCCGCGCGGCCTGCTAGTGCTAGCACAAGAGGAGCATTGCCTGGTGCGCACAGAAGCGGTCCGTGCCGCGCGGCCTGCTAGTGCTAGCACAGGAGGAGTATTGCCCGATGCGCACAGAAGCGGTCCGTGCCGCGCGGCCTGCTAGTGCTAGCACAGGAGGAGTATTGCCCGATGCGCACAGAAGCGGTCCGTGCCGCGCGCGCTACGAGCGCTCATTAACTTCACTCGCGCTCGTTGGAAACGACAATTTATAGAGCTTATTGAGCGATTAGACCGTAATGCATATTAACAACTCACTCCATCTGATCTGATAATGGGGATTTGTATTGTTCGAGCACGCCACTCTAACTGCGCACTTTTGAGATGTTAATTTACCCAGCATGGCCTCACGCTCGAGCTTTTCGTTTTAGAGCACGACAACGACCGCTACACGATTCTGAAATTACCCGATTATAGAGTGTTTTAAAATGGAGGGCGAAAAAGGTTAATTAAGATGTTTGTGTTGGTAACGCTGTATCGTTTAAACGTAATGGTGCCTTTAGGCGCAATGGTTTTTTTACAATATAGTTGGTAACGGGATTACAAATATTTGACCTTATGAGTGCTTTGCAGCAAGGTTGGTATTTGATTTAAGTTTTATGTCGTAAGTTGTGCTTTTCAAATTCGTTTTGGTCATCCATTGCAGGGTAATCAAATGCCACTCCTGAAAGATTAAAATCACTCCTGAAAATTAAATCACTATCTTATGTTAAAGCAGAGCTACATGGATAATGGATGCATTCAACGATAAATGAAGCGATTGTCTTTTGCTAATAATTGAGCATCATAAAAATGTATTGGGACAGTTTGGTTGGTTTAAGCGGTAACTTCCCCAAAAAATGTTTTGATTTCAATGTTTAGACGTTTGCCATCATTGATTAGTAAAAAACTAATAATCAATGTCAACACCAATCAATGATGGCATATTATGTCCGAAAAAATGAAAATGAAAATACAAACTTAACAAATCTAAATACCCCCCGTAGCAGCAAACTTGCATACTCATCGGATTTCAATTGCGTAAATATATTTCAATCCAACATAGCTAGAAATTACATTTTTTTGCAATTTCCATAAGAAAAACATGTGAAATGAGTATACAGGATTGCTGCAACAGGTATGTTGAAATTGGGTGGTTTTAATTGATTTATTAGTAGATCTGAATTAGAAGAAGCTGTACACCAAGTTTTATCAAGATATGTTGAGATAAAAGGAAGATAGAGATTTTTTTATTTCCCATAAGGATAACATGGGAAATGAGTAAGCAGGTTTGCTGCCACGGAATTGGAAATTTCGGGGATTTTAGGCTAATGTACATTAGATCCCATCTAGAAGAAGCAACAAACCAAATTTAATTAAGATATGATAAAAATAAGCTTTTAATAGAATTTTACTTATTTGCCATAAGGTTAACTTGGGGATAATGTACTGTTTACCACTCTAAGTATCTTAGAACCAATGGACAAAGAACAATAATTAAAAATACCAAATCATTTGTTTGAGCTGAATTCAATGGTGGAAATAAAAATATATTATTTTTATTTTTCTTTGTAAATGCTCCAAAAATATTTATTGGGGGGTTTATCCCCCTTTACTTTCCCTTCTGATGCCCGATCGGGCTATTTTTCAAACTCGTTCGAATAATTACAACTTTACACGACTACCAAAAACATCGATTTGCAAAAAGAAAGTACATGAAATTTCCTACAAGATACGATACTTGTTTTTATTTCCATTACAAAGTCTATGGGCAACGCTGCAAATTAAAAATTGACAAATTTGTCCATAAAAGCTAATTTTACTATAAGGAATAAGCTATTCCAGTATGAGTTATTGTGAAACCTAGGCCCCAAGGCTACTGTAACTTTTCATTTTTATGTCCCCATCTCCAAAAACACTATCCGTTCAAATTCTTTTTCATATGCATATACACATGCAGTTGTTTACATAATAACTGTAAAATATTATTTTACACTTCATTCTTTTATGGACGATAACTCTCGTAGAAGTAGGTTGATTACATTCAAACTTGGTGAATATATTGACCATTTAATCTAATTAGACCTGTTAAATAATTAGCCAGATCGGTCAATTCTAGAGGGTTAAAGGATTAATGTTTGAAAGTATTTTCTTTTAGAAATATATCGTTTCAAAAATAGGTGTTTTGGCATTTTCACATATAAAAAGTAGTATAATCGAATTTCAAGTTTCATATTTGAGTTCAGCTCATAAAAATGAACAATTTTTTTTAAATCATTACTGTGTTACACAGTCAATGAGTTCGAGTAATAGTTTACTTAGTTCTTATGGGTCACAAATCACAAAATCTTATGGGTCAATGACGAATCACAAAATTCCCCCCTTAATGCAGTTACAATCTGCCTAAGTGGCTAATATTTTAACTGGTGTAATTGAATCATTTGTTTAATATATTCACGGGGTTTGAGTGTAATCAAATTATTTTTACGAGAGTTATCTTGATTCAAAGAAAAAAGTGTAAATTTATATGTGAACAACTGTACATGTATAATGTATATGCATGTGTAAAAGAATTTGAACGGATGGTGTTTTCGGGGCCTGGGGACATAAAAGTGAAAGGTTATAGTAGCTTTGGGGCCTAGGTTTTACTATAACTCATACTGGAATAGCATATTCCATATAGGGAAATTGGCCTATTTGGAAAAATTTCTCAATTTTCAATTTGCAGCGCTGCCCATAGACTTTGTAATAGAAATAATACCCCCGTTGCAGCAGACCTGCATACTCAGCGAATTTCAAAAGCAAATCGGCATATTTCAATCCAACATAGCAAGATTTGACATGTTTTGGTGAGCTCCATAACAATAACATGGGGGATGAGTATGCAGGTTTGCTGCTACAGGTATATTAAAACCGGGTGGTTTTCATTCAATATTTAGTAGATCTGAACTAGAAGAAGCTAATTACCAAATTTTATCAAGATATGTTGAGAAACAGCCGATATATAGAATTTTATTTATTTCCCATAAGGTTAACATTGGGACAACGTACTGTGTTTACTACATTCAATATCTCGGTAACAAATGGACATAGAGGAGTGATTCAACATACTAAATTGTTTTTTTTTTGAGCTGAATTCAATGGTGTCAACAAAAATTCGATAAATTTTATTTTTCTATGTAAAAAACTCAAAAACCCGATTTTTGAGGGGGTTTATCCCCCTTTACCCCCCTTCCGGTGGTCCGATCGGGCTGGTTCACGAACTCGTCCGAGTGATTACCACTTAACACGTCTGTACCAATTTTCATTAAGATTGGACCATTTTTACGGCCGCTATCGTGCTAAAAGACAAATATATATATATATTCGAACGAATGGTGTTTTTTTGTTTCTGGTGGCCCCAAAACGAAAAGTTGTCATAGTCTCGGGCTTAGGTCTTACCTTTCCCTATAGGGGAAATTCGCTAATTCCCTATAGGGGAAATTCGCTAAAAACAAAGTAGTGTAGGCTATCTTGTAGGAAATTCTATGTACTTTCATTTTGCTTAATGTTTTTCACATAAAACTTACGGTTTTTGAGTTATAAGCAAAAATACGTAAGAAAATCAAATTTGTTGTCTTCTTTTGCATTTTGACTATGTTCCGTTGCGAAATTTTGTTAACAAACATCGGATTTGGATTCAGCGCTCCAAAAAACATAAGAAAAAACAAGAATCAAACGTAACCCAAAAATTTCCCGTGAAGGGTTTTTGAAGACCCATATTTTACTGGACTAATAAGGGTGTTTCTGAAGAAAAAAGAAAATACAGTACTTCAATAGATTATAATTAAATATGAACAAGATACATTCGATTAAATTTTTGTATGGTTTAGTTATTGTATTTTATAGCATGTTATACTTAACAATCCTTAATCTAAAACTTATTAAACACGAACCCAAATAATACCGTTACGGTTTAATTTTGTTAGCACAACGTATATTTTTGGGGGTAAGATGTGGCCTAAATAGAACAAAGTTTCGAATTAAGAAATCTATTAATATCAACTGGCAGTCGGTTAAATTACTAATCCACGCAATCAACCGTGTAAACCTCACGTGCATCGTGCGTCAAGATGCGAACGTTGCAAGTATCGGTTCGTGTGTTTATTCCCACCGGGCTCTCCCCGGAACCTGTATGCGTGTATGCGGTGCGACCCATATATCTGCAGCCGGGGCGTTTAGCGTCTTCGCTGTCCATTAAACAGTAATAAGGTCAAGCCGTGAGGGTCCCGAGATTTACGGTTCGCCCCCTCTCGCTCCGATTCTAATTTTCATCTGTTTTTTCCCGGGCGTGATAGGCGTGCAGGACGGAGCCGGGTTCGGGGGGAGGTGTCCCGCAGAGGGTATGTTAAAGAGGATAAAAACCGAAAACCGGTCGGCCGGCCGGAGGAAAGGGCGAGCGGAATTTATAGCGGTGGGGGGCAAATAAAGAATAAGTGGTTGTTCGGGTCAGGTAAATAATCATGATCGGGTCACGGCCCCCCTCCCCCCCCCAGCGAGCAGCTCCCGCGAGATTTATCACCGGAGAAGCACCTAAGTATGTTGTCAAAAATGTCACGCTCTCGGACGGCTGGTGATAAACGTCCACGGCGACTTGCGGCGCGGCGCCCACCTGCCCCCGAATTGTTTTTGGATCGGCAGAAGTGATCTTTCTTTAGCCTTATTCAATGGTTTTCATTTTATTTTTTTCAAAATTAATATGACTGCCACTGTTTACAAGTTCTGGGGGGGGGGGGCTCTATATACACATTTAGGCCTAGTAATTTGAAATCGACGAGATACTACAGTTTTTAATAATTATAAGTTAAGTGGTAAGCTATATAGATCAACATCAGTGTTATAGAAACGAAATCCAGGAATAAAAATTGGCGTGATTAATTTGGTTCGAAACTATAATTAAAAGTGTGTCATATTTATTTGATAAAATTAAAATAAAGCTGTAGCGACTTTAAGACTAATACTAGTTTTGCCGAAAAGCTCGCAGGATGTTAAATGATTAGTAGTCGTCTTATAAATCATTTTAAGGAGAAGGAAAGCTAGTGTGACCGATCAACGGATATCATCTTCACTGGATATTCGGTCTAATGGAGCCATCAAAAGAAACAGCCCCAATTTACTAATAGGCTGCCCAAAAGCTTGTAAGCTAATGTCCGGCAGTTAGCCTACTTACGCAGCCATTTTGGGCAACACTCGCAGCCAATTCCGCCATTAATCACGAAAGGACGTATCCACACGAATGAAAACGTATCGGTTTTTATTTCAGCAGTGTAATTATATAGGATTTTCTTCGGTATATAATTACGGTCCGTTTTCAGCGCATTAGACTTTGAAATTATGCTAAAATGGCTCAATTAAAGTTGAACCGACGCTGGACGAGAATTATTATAATTAAATGCAAAGGAAATTCGTCATAATCGGTGATCGCGATGCTAATGCTGTTTCGAGATTGTCCAGTCCCAGTCTATGATTAGCCCTTCCGAACGTAGCAGGACGAGAGTTTGGACCCGGAATGTTTTTCCTATAATTATACGCAAAGACTAGAGAACCAGTAAACAGCTTTATCGCGGTCGCTAGGAAAATTTACATTAACAACTGATTCCTCGGGGCTATTCCTGATACACGAAAAAAACTAGTGTTTGAAGTGGTTTTTTTTCAAAGCTTGCTAATCCTTATAGAGTTGTCAACTGATATGTTTACAGGATCCTTAAAACTTGATTAATATATTTCTGCAATGGTAAACTTAATGGAATAATGAAGATTAATTGAAATAATAGTTTTATAGGAAGTTAGCTGTCTCAAAAACCGTGGTGCATCTTCCTTATTTATGATCGTAGATAGGGGACATACGTGGTCATGTCGAAGAGCGATTTTATAGTTTTCCTTAATTGTTTCCCTATTCAAAATGTTGAATAGAATATTTTTCACTGTATTCGACATCGAAACACTATGTTTGTTGCCAACACTGATCCTACAAGACTGTGTTTTACATTATCGAATATTAGGTAAATATATAGTTTTTCTTTTCCGAAATCGTTTTCATGACTTTATAGTTAGTGGAATCCTTACCGACAACATCAGGGAAATCTGATCTATCTGAAGTACATCAGGTATTATCTGAAGTAGCGTTTCACACATTACATCAATTACTTGTTATCAAAAACATATATTGCATCCGTTAATGTTACTTACATGTTTGTTGTCTCGTGACACAAACATAAAAAAGAATCTGTAATTTAGATTTCAATCTCATGTATTCTATTGCTTAACTGTACCATTTTTCAGCATTGTAATGTTTAACGTCATTAAACTATTTATTTATTTCAGTTAACTGAACGAATATATGGACAAACTAATTCATTAATTGTTTCGCTTTAATCCAGCATTAGTCACGAAAAATATTGAAATTATCAATTTAGCAAACACATATTTGCAAGTAGTTTGTGGCGAGGTGGCGGTGCGCGGCCTTGGCTCGGCGCATGCGCACTGATGGCAGCACCGCCCAGCCGCGCAGCCGCAGCCGTATTATTCAAATTTTATGGAAATCCGAACACAATATTACGAATTAATATTAAAGAGAATTCTTGGGTCTGATGCAGATACGAATTACCTCAGGGGTGGGTTTGGTCTTGTATTTTAAGTTTTTTTTAGTTTAAGATTATTTTGAATTAAGTAATTTAATAATTAACTGTATGGATTTTATGTGAGGTGAAATATCGTAAGACGGAGTCTATCTTGAAGAGCTGCTTAATGAAACCGTCGATAGTCCTCACTGTCGAATGTATACTCAAATGTTAGAATGTATGGAAAATTAACCGGTCAATAAATAGCAAACCACGGCTCCAGTTTTGTAGGTAAAGGCGAGCTAGTAGTACCGGAAAATACGTTTGCTCAGAGCCATTTACACGAGTGAGATTAGAAGCAGCATACACCGAGTCAGGGACTGGTTTAAATTCAATAAATTAAGGCACATTAAAATGAATGTGGACACGATGGCGGGTGGAGGATGTTTGGTGTGCTGCGAGCCCGAGAGGTGGTTAATAGAGTTATATAATAAATATGGCGAGATATTTGATCGGTCGACAGGGGGAGAGGCAGATCGGAAGATTTATAGGGCGTTCGGCCGCGTCGACCGGCGACTCGGTGCCTACAACTACTAATTTACCTCTTTTCTCAACTAGATTAAGATTACAAGATCGTCCGAGCTTTCCCTACAGACCCGCCTTAAGATGCTATAATCGAACGTGATTACAGTGAACATTTCGGGATGTTTTAAGTGGTAGAGGACTTTTTAAACGCTTCGAACTTTGTAAAGGTTTAGTTTATAATTTTTTAACTAAGGGTTTTGCAGGGGTATGTTATTAATACTTAAGGTATTATGTTTTGCTTTAATTCATTTTATGTTTTTGGCCACATTAAAAACGTTTTCTTTATTCAAAAGCTATATTACGAGTTGAAAATTAAAAATGGATTACAACTTTCAATATTTGTTTGTACTTTTACTACTTTTTTACTGTTAATATAAATATTATTTTAAAACCTTTCATCCCATGTCATGGATTAATTTATTTCCAGCAGCTAACTTGAGCACAAATGAAACGTGCTATAAAGGCAGAGAGTAACAACTTTTCTATGGTGTAAAAAGATTAGAAAGCAAGCCTAAAGCAGCCATTGAAGATAATATATTGTAATCGATATAAAACGATACTATAAAGAAATAGTCGATTAGTATACTATTGATATATTAATCGAGAGTAACGTACTGAGAAGCGTACGGTATTACTTTATTCTGGATCGATCCGTTGTTCCTTCAATTGAAGACACTTTTACATATGGTTAAACTATAACGTATATACAAAAATTTCATATTCCCTAAAATTTTATTCAAAACAATATGTGAAAAAAATTACATTGAACATATTGATCAATTCAATAAAGAACAAACCTCATTAGAGAACCCGATTAAGAATTCTATGATCATATTACGATTAGAGCATCTTATAATCAAGTTTTTCAGTCCGGGTATTTAGTACCTGGAAAAATAATACCATAAACCATGTTATGAAGGGCAATCTTTTATCTCGTGCACAATATGCCAACTGCATTCTGTGTGAATATTTAACAAAACAATATAGAGTATTTTAAAATATAAAAACCTCGTATTAGTTTTTGAGAGTTATTTTAATATTACTTATTCGCCTCTATAATACATTTCACAGTATATCTTTAACTTTGATTATTTTTAAGATGTATCTTTCTGTTTCCTTTACGTCGTTTGTTAATGTGACGATTTGTTAATTCATTATACAATTCAATTATGCAATGGATTGAAAAGAACCTTTTCGAAGGTTTATTTGGCTGCCATTCTTAATCATTAATTCAAAATTTTAGTCAATGTACGATATGCATTGTTCCCATTAAAAAAGTCTCATTGTTTCTCGACATTGTTGTTCAGTTGGTGAATTGTAAGTTTTGTGCTTACCAATGTTTCGGTATGTCTTGTAATCTGACTGACTTATTATTTTTCATATTATTATTTTTTCCGGGGTCTCTTTTCATCAGAAATAGGATGAGATTTTAGGTACTCGAATCAAAGTAAAACATCGTCATTATTGCATATTGCAATAATAAGGAATTGGTTGGAAGTGTAGAAGCCTAACCTGTAGGCCATTATGTTTCTATGTACAATATTTCCCATCGAGCAACTTCACAAAATCTCAGCGTGATCAATTTTACCCAGTCTTATAAGCAGATGATAACGAGTAATTCATTCTCAATTTTCTGAAAAGACGGGCTCACAATTAAAATATTCATTAGCATGAAGCACATAAATATATCTAAAACATAGAGAAACTCGTTAGGGGAAAACTGATAAACAAAAAGACTGGTTCGGGATTGCCAGCGGTACACCTCATGACACTAAGTAGCCAGTTAATATCCCTTGGCGAAGGCAGTATTACAGTTAAAATATTTCATCGTCGTGCGGCAACCAGAGACATAAATAAAAAGGCAATTAATACAACGATGGCGGTTCGCGTTTAATATTAATTAATATATGATCCGCTTAAAGACAGACGAATATACATCTTTATTAGAATTTAATTAGAAAATAAACCGAAAGTGGATATAAATAATGACCGGCCGGTCAGCGCCGCCCGGACTGGAATCCTCGAGAGCGATCCGACTCCAAATTGAAACTCGACGCCATCCGGGGCCAATTACTGTAGCAGGAATTACGCCAAGAGTAAAAACGGGAAACGCCATTTAAGTGGTTTTGCAATAGTCTGTTCAAAAGTGGGTTTCGAAGATTTTGAAAAATTAACGGGAATGAAATGGGGCGATTATTTCAAATATCAGTTTTGATTCCGTTTGTAAGTTTTAAAAATCCATCATCGACTGAAATTCTCACAGCTTAACTTTCCATAACGGATGACACATTATTTACGGTAGTTAATTGATTGATCATTTTTAATTAACTTTTAAGGAAATTGAGTGTTAAAACAGCACGATGGTACAGTTTGAAAGTCAATTGACAGATGGTGAAATTACTTGTACAATCTGGCAACAGCTCATGGCACTGTTAAGATCAGAGGACATTAACTAAACATCACAGCATTGTGTCACATTCGTTGAACGCAGATATTTAAACACAAGTGGCGAGCAAGAGTTGTCATAATTAATTACACAGTAAACGCCTGCAGAAACTGAACATTACAAAGAGAAAAAATCTAATATAATAATTGGATTGATAAAATCTTTGAAAGCATTGTAATACGCGGCTGAAAGATAGCATTTTATACGATTGGGAGGAGTTTTTTGTCAGTTTATAGCTTACTCTGTAAATAATTATTAACGTGTTCTTAAGTTAATGAGAGACTTTGATTTTTTTGATACCTGTGCCTTGTAGACTTGTACAGGTTGTAGATGTCTGTCATTAAAATCATAAAATACTTGGGTAATTCAATAGAAGGATTTAAAAAGGTCTTTTTACGAAGAATCCTCAATTAGATATTAACTTTCAGTATTTCGACTCCCTCTTATTTTATATCATCATTTGGCAGGAAATTCCCATCAGTATAACTTACATGTTTGTGTAAAATATCATCGCGTTTAGAATTGACTGAACAATTCACGTAGCAACTAAAATTATTTTGAATAGATAGTTTTTCCTTTTTAGGTGGAATTAGTCTGCATATTCAACAAGAAAACAGCTGAAAGTAAAAATTTCCTAAATTAGGTGAGCATTTTCTCGGAGAAGTCAATTTTTCACCGTCAAGTCGAGGGTGACGGACGGTATTGATGGGGTAGGGCGAGGAGAATTGGTCTACACGACCCTAAAGGGCCCACAAGGTCGTCACAACAGTGCATTTATGCGATTATTTGCAAGAATATTTTTCGCAAAATATTAAGTGTTGGAATATTAACAATATAAACCTTTTGGATGTGTCAACTAATGTAATGAAGGTTTGCTTTAAGTATAGTTTACCTTTAATGGACAAAATAAATATTTCGGTTAAAAACTTGTGCTTTTTGCTTATTGAAATTTCGGATCATTTATTAATACTTCCCTGAGGTATTTTTACAAATGAGATATAGAAACTGATTAATTATCCTGGTGATTTAAACAATTTTTGCTGAGTATGATTCAATAATTGTGCAATAAAACAAGACATATTTTTCCGAGATCATTACGAAAGGAAAGGGAGAATTTAATTAATCTCTATACAAGAATTATCTCAGACTAGCGGATCACCCAAAAAACATAGGAATATTTGGTCAATAACAAACGAAAATACCGTGTTTCATTGTTTTAAATTATATTCAGTATTTGATATTCATAAACACCAAGCGCATCATCATCATTAAGCATTAAGCATCCGAAAAAACGAAATTATGTTAGTTGGAATAAAGCTTTGCAATTATATTGGCCTTAAAGTATAACCAATACTCTTATAATACCTTAACTCCATACCCGTAAAACAAAATAATCGCGAAACACACAGAGCGATCAGTTGAAATAGCCCTTATTATCTCAGGCCGCAGTAAAATTGTCCCCTTGGTCGGCGTGGAGCTTGGGGTAACCCAGGGGAGGGTGCTGGGGCCCGATTCATCCCAGCAGGGTCATTGGGCCACTCTGAAGGGTCGGCGGAAGTCCCTTACATAAATTTACGCCACATGGACTACACGATGACAGTTCTGCTCTCTTGTACTCTCTGCACTCAGGTTCCAGGAATGCTGTAGGTCCTCGTGCTTCCTCCAGCAAGAGGAAACAGATGTGACCCCTGCTGCTAGAACATCGGACCCGGTCCATTTTATTGCGTCTACTTTACTCGGTTGGTCCTTCTAAGGGCAGCTACATCAAGTCTCTTTTGGCTTTATGATGACCAATTTTAATTTTTTCATCATGGTTGTAAAAGGGTCGTGTTCGCTGATTTATTACTTGATAACTGCTCATTGATATTTCCAGTTTTTTGAATTGATAATGTAGGTATACTGTGAAAAAAACTACTTATGTGTGATAAGATGTGATTAATACGATTAAAACGATTGTGATTTATTTTGAAAAAAAAGTTAAGCAAAGAAATACAAAATCCAATAGTATTACGTTTAAGATATAGTTAAAAAATATTTATTTGAATATACCCGAATTATATTCAAAAAATAAACTATTTCTGCATTACAAAATTTTAAATTTTGTTACATTTGTTCATTGAGTCATTAAAATTCTAGAATGATGTGAATGCGTAATAGTCATTATGTTTCAATCATTATTTTGACAAGTTTTAAGATAACGTCCTTGGTATTCGCTGCTACAGAACTTATTTAAGCTATGAAATCCTGTTAACATTGCTGCAACAATCTAAACATGGCCTTCAAACATAAAATTTAAGTATTGGGGATGTAATTTATGTTAGCATCTCATCCATCTTGCTTAATAAAGTTTTTACTTATTTGAATTCGTTATCGTTTTTATTTTGTAGACTTAATAATTAAGGAAACAGTTTTAAAAGGATTCAAAAAAGTCAGGAAAGATCAAAAACTTGACCTATGTCACGTGTATTTTCTGTCTACATCCGGAATCAGCGGTGGGCCAACCCGCTACGACGAATTCACTCTTCGTACCTGCACATTCCTAGCGCTCTGCTCTCCATTGAGGAGTTTTTGTAGCATGTTGTGGTATTGTCTGACCACGATGGTCCATTATTCTCTCCACGTCGCGCTCCAGGGTGGCCCGGGGTATTTACAGCTTCAAGGTTGGCAGCATTTGTCGTACTGCAGTTGGTAGTGGTAGAGTGCACGGAAAGCAATCCCTACTACAAATGTTCTTCGGTAATACGCTTGCGCAACTGCAGATTGCTCGTATGCTCCGATTACAGTAGCTCTCGCCTTCCATTCACCAGCTGGCGAACTTTAGGCCGATATGCTGGTTGATTTAGAACTGGGTTTAGCAATTTTTATGTAAGGAGATAGTTAAAATTGTAATGTTGTATGTCTTTATATTCATTTTTATTTCTTTACGTAATCATAAATATTATCGAGGGAATACATCTACAGAAGTGACATAACTTTGCATCTTTACCATTTTTCTTATGACTTGTATTAAATCGTAATCCATATATCTTCAGCCATGGTTCATTCCAAATAGTTTGTTGCTGTCACTTGTAAGGTGTAAACTGCATATTAAGTTATTTCAATTGAGCAAAAGTTTGTATTCGAATTTTGTACTCATCTATCTGAATAATTTAAAATATTGTTAGTATGTTAAACTGTTAACATTAGTGACATGAAAGAAACAGGTGTAAATGAAAGCCTGGAGACATCTCTTGTGTCTAAAGATCCTTCCCCTGGAAACAGCGTAGAATACATTTACTGTTGCTTAAGATATTCATGGGTTCAGACCTGGGAGAAATACTTGCAACCCTGTGGTTAGGTTAGTTCATGGTGTAATTGATGACTTAGGAAAGGGTGAAGTCGTAGGTTTTAGGTCTTATGATTTTCCAAGGCCTTTGACAAAGTCCAACATAACATCGTAGGTGAAAAACTCACTCACTATGGTTTTTCATCAAGTTCTATAAAATTAATTACTTCATATTTAAAAGATAGAACTCAATTTGTGTACAAGGATGGAAGTTTGTCTAGTGGCAGATCAGTGGAATGTGGCGTTCCTCAGGGGTCCATTTTAGGCCCAATTCTTTTTAATGTATACATAAACGACCTGCCAATTAACTTTGATAATATGAATAATGATGGTTTCCTCTTTGCAGATGACTTTGGCTTGAAAGTCAATTGTAAATCTAAAGATGAACTTGAAGCGACCCCTAGTAATAGTTTTTTAATTCTAGAAGACTGGTGTACCGCAAATAGACTCTCTTTGAACATTGACCAAATTTCTGACATTCATTTTTCTTTTAGCAGAGACATAGCCATGGATTTATTTAAATTCTTAGGTTAGTTCTTGGATTCAAATTTGTCTTGGTGTGCCCATATTGACTATATCTCAAGTAAAGTGGCCAAGAGTTTGTACATTAAAGAAGGTTGGTTCAGACAGTTGATTCAAATGTCTTGCTCAATGTTTATTTTGCACAGATCCAGAGTTTACTTTCATATGGAATCATACTTTGGGGTCATAGCTCACATGCTAGTAAGATTTTCATTTTACAGAAAAAAGCCATTAGAACTACAGTATTTGTAAGGTACCTTTTCGAACACACTGTAGGCCTCTATTTGTTAATTTAGGTATTGTCTTTGCCCTCGTTATATGTGTCATTTACTCTTTGCTATGTTCACAACAATCTAAATAAATTCAAAACTTACAGCCATTATCACAGTCACAACACAAGAAACAAAAATAAACTGCGTGTTCAACAATATAGCTATAGTCAATCACAGAAAAATTGTGCTTACATGACAATCAAATTATACAACTCTATTCCTTTACATTTTAAAGCATTGTCTCCAGTTAAATTTAAGTTAAGCCTTAAGAGCGTATTAATATCCGAATGTATTTATACCATAGATGATTTTTAATCAGTTAATTATAATTTTTGTTGTTAAAGTATTTTAACGAGGCCTAGGATCCATGAGCTGTGATTTGGATTAGGTCTTTGTTGTATTCTTCGTTTTTCAACTAGCCCATATGTATATGTATTATATGGCTATTTTATGTACTTGTATCATACACCATGTTCTTATTTTATGTACCTCTATTATATACCATGTGCCATTTTATGTATCTGTATTATATATCATGGACCTTCTACTATAACCTCTTGACGAAGTCCATGTAGTCGTCGATGTATTCGTCGATATTATAAAAATATCTATGACGAATAAAATCTATTGTCTATTGTCGTTCAACACAGTTGGCGAAGCCACGGTGGCCTACAATGCAGGGGTGACGTGGTGGCGAGTTTGGGCGGCTAGCCACGCAGCCACGGTGGCCTACATTGCAGAGGTGACGTGGCGGCGAGTTTAGGCGGCTAGCCACGTAGCCACGGTGGCCTACATTGCAGAGGTGACGTGGCGGCGAGTGTGGGCGGCTAGCCACGTAGCCACGGTGGCCTACATGGCAGAGGTGACGTGGCGGCGAGTTTGGGCGGCTAGCCACGTAGCCACGGTGGCCTACATTGCAGAGGTGACGTGGCGGCGAGTTTGGGTGGCTAGCCACGTAGCCACGGTGGCCTACAATGCATAGGTGACGTGGCGGCGAGTTTGGGCGGCTAGCCACGTAGCCACGGTGGCCTACATTGCAGAGGTGACGTGGCGGCGATTGTGAGTGTGGGCGGCTAGCCACGTAGCCACGGTGGCCTACAATGCAGGGGTGACGTGGCGGCGAGTGTGAGTGTGGGCGGCTAGCCACGTAGACACGGTGGCCTACAATGCATGGGTGACGTGGCGACGAGTGTGGGCGGCTAGCCACGTAGCCATGGTGGCCTACATTGCAGAGGTGACGTAGCGGCGAGTGTGGGCGGCTAGCCACGTAGCCACGGTGGCCTACATTGCAGAGGTGACGTGGCGGCGAGTTTGGGTGGCTAGCCACGTAGCCACGGTGGCCTACATTGCAGAGGTGACGTGGCGGCGAGTGTGTGCGGCTAGCCACGTAGCCACGGTGGCCTACATTGCAGAGGTGACGTGGCGGCGAGTGTGGGCGGCTAGCCACGTAGCCATGGTGGCCTACAATGCAGGGGTGACGTGGCGGCGAGTGTGAGTGTGGGTGGCTAGCCACGTAGCCACGGTGGCCTACAATGCATGGGTGACGTGGCGGCGAGTGTGGGCGGCTAGCCACGTAGCCACGGTGGCCTACAATGCAGGGGTGACGTGGCGGCGAGTGTGAGTGTGGGCGGCTAGCCACGTAGCCACGGTGGCATACAATGCATGGGTGACGTGGCGGCGAGTGTGGGCGGCTAGCCACGTAGCCACGGTGGCCTACATTGCAGGGGTGACGTGGCGGCGAGTGTGGGCGGCTAGCCACATAGCTACGGTGGCTTACATTGCAGGGGTGACGTGGCGGCGAGTGTGGGCGGCTAGCCACGTAGCCACGGTGGCCTACAATGCAGGGGCCGAAGGTCGATATTGTGACGTCATCCGATGGATGCCAAGTCACATGATCGATACCTTCATGTGTTCTACACGTCAACTTCAAGGCAGTAATATCCGAGACGTGGCGTTATATCTTACCCGCAATTCTTTATAACAGACAATTTTTACATGGTTATTGTTTTAGCGAATTTCCTAAAAGGAATAAGCTATTACCGTAGGTCTCATGGTAAGACCTAAGCCCGAGACCATATTAACTTTTCATTTTGGGCCCCCAGAAGCAGAAAACACTGTTCGTTCAAATCTTTATACGTATATATATATGTCTGTTAACACAATAGTGGTCGTAAATATGGTCCTATCTCAATGAAATTTGGTATAGACATGTAAAGTGGTAATCACTTGGACGAGTTCGTAAACCAGCGCGATCGGACCACCGGAAGGGGGGGTAAGGGGGGTAAACCCCCCCAAAAATGGGTTTTGTGAGTTTTTTACATAGAAAATTAAAATGTATCCAATTTTTGTTGGCATCATTGAATTCAGCTAAAAAAACAAAGAATTTAGTATTTTGAATCACTGCTCTATGTCCATTGGTTACCGAGATATTGAATGTGGTAAACACAGTGTGTTGTCCCAATGTTAACCTATGGGAAATAAGTGAAATTCTATATCTCGCTTATTTCTCAGCATATCTCGATAAAAGTCGGTAAATGGCTTCTTCTAGTTCAGATCTACTAAATGTTGAATTAAAACCACCCAGTTTTAATATGCCCGTAGCAGCAAACCTGCATACTCATTCCCCATGTTATTCTTATATAGCTTACAAAACATGTCGAATCTCGCTATGTTGGATTTAAATATGTTGTTTTGCATTTGATTCGCTGAGTATGCAGATCTGCTGCAACGGGGGTATTTATTATCGTTTCATTATGAATAGTTCATTACTCGTATGATCGGATTTTTAAAGTGGCTTTAATTTCAACCTGGTTTTTGTGGCTCAACCTGCTTTTACCAGAGGACAAATTTCTACGTTTATAATCGCAGAACTATTCAGTGTACACACCAGATCGTTTAGCTGAAGACTCCTTTGTAAAGAAGTGCAGGGATTGAGCAGAGAAAATATTTCATATCCCAATTTACAAAAAGATTTTATCACATGACAAAAGTGTAACAAATTTCGTTAGTTATAACACAATTTAATTTAGGGGAAAAGCTTCTTGTTTATAAGAGCCCGACTACAAACGGAAATACCTCTGGGTGGAAAGAAAATTGTCATAGAGCGAATTAATTAACACCCGAAAGTTCACCCGGGCGACTGGGCAACTAATCAAGTAATAAGATCTATGCACTCTTATTGCATTTATGGTTTTGCGGGGGCAAACCTAGCCCAGCCGGTTATTTCGCAACGGCCAACGACTGATTTAAACGCCTGAAAAAAGAAACCAGGCAGATCACAGTTCACCCATAATGCAGGTATGGTTTCAATGGAACAAAATCTTCGTACAGGGTTGAAGTGCAGGCTTTGTTCAGAAGTCTCCTTTTCATGCAAGACATGAAAAATATTGAAATGATTACACAGGTGGTTTGAATTTTGTCGTGTTCCAGAATAAAATATTATATATACCAATATCTAAAAATATCATAAGAAAATTAATCTGGTTGAACACGGATGAGTTAAAAAAAATTATTTATCGGGGTACCTATACATTATTTTAAAATAATGCCAAGATTTATTAAGTTGCTGCTTAAGAAGGAATTATGAGCTAATAAACTCGAATTGCTTAAGAAGGAATTAATTCGAAATAAACTAAATATTTATCTTTTTATAACAGTGAAACGAGGTACGCTGTTAGGTTCTAAAGTTCTTTAACCAAAATAATTATTTAGCAGGAACGTCATTAGCATAATACGTGGCTAAAAGCCTTCACGACATAGCACCACTTGCACCACTCGCTGTGAATTATCCTGAAGATTCGGAAGGAACACATCACGGAATAAAACCACTAATATATATTTTTATATCATGGCCTACATTGAATGCAATTTAGAAAATCTCTTAGGATACCTTATTTTGTCTGCGGATGAATGGAAAATATGTTTCGTAACGCTGTTTTGTTATGACGTCCGATTCGAAGGTCAAACATACTTATTCAGGATGTTGTGAAGTAAAATATACACCGAATAACGAAAGAAACGAATCCCTGTAATCAAAAAACGACAAACAGAAAGATCTGGGCGTCCATCTGTATGCGATGTTTTCGACGCGGGACGGCGTCATTCCTAGAGCTTTCCTCCTAGTGGATCTGTTTTGCAAGAGAAGCTCCGTGGCCAAAGCACTAAGTGTCCGGGCGCGTCCGGTGACAAGCGTATAAATGGGTTTTTATTTCCAGTGTAAACATAAGGCCGGAGAAACCGTCGGTGGCCATATTTCATAACCGGTGCCGGAAACTTGCATTTGTCAGGCCGGGCTCCCACTGGCGGCGACCGGGGAACCAGTTTTGGCGCCCGACATTCGTCATACGGTAATCAACATCTACGGGCCTAATGTACTCTCCGCGCGACTGGAACATTACAAAACACGTCTATTTTGCTGCTAGAAGGCTTTGCTAATATGGGAGCAAGAATAGTTTTTGCTTGCCAAAGGCTTCAAGTACGGGAGTTACAGTAAACCAGTAGATGGTAATACATTTCGTTCAAATTAACTTATGCACGGATATTAAGTTTTAACAATAGTTGTCAGACGTATACAAAACAATACAAAAACGTTTTAAGATAAAATTAAAACGATAGACTATTTGTTAAAAGCATACATATAGATTTATTGTTTTACAATAAATTATTTAAATAAATGTAATAAATAATTTAATATCCTTAAATTATTTGAGGAACAGTTTTGCTCATATATATAGTGTTTGTAAACTCCCTTCTCTGCAGAAGTAATAGGTGTTACCAATCTTGGGTCGGTTCACGACTTACCACATATCAAAAACATCCCGAATTAGCATATTAAAGAACCCAAAAAGACGTACATTTTGGATTCTTCGAAGCCAAAATCCTCCACAAGCCTAGGAGGAATGCAGCGGAGAAACAGTTAGTAATTAATCCGGCCGGTATCGGACAAGTGTTTACCAATGAAGTGATAAGCGGTGGCACAAACAAACAGACGTACCGACGCTGACGGCAGACGGACGGACATCACTGCTGTAAGTCTGTCAGCGGCGGACCGAGATCTCTGGGACCCCGGCGAGGAATGCTGCCCTTTGGCGTCTCCGTCGCCGCCCGACATCTGTCGATCTAGATCGCGAAACGCGCGACATACGCATGTGTCATTTAAGCGATTCAGCCTTCGTTATTTACGATCACAACCGGACCCTCGGTTGAAAGTTTTATCGAATCGGACATATGAATTGGATTTTTCAGGGTTGGAAGATAATATGTCACGTAATAGGTTGCGATAAAATATAACTTACACTAATGGCATGACAGTGAATAGTATTTTTGTTTTACCACAAACACAGACAGAGGAGTCTATGAGTTATTCCATTATAAATTGTATGGATAGGCTTTTTGGATAGTCTAGGTTTTTTTTTTACTTAAATGTATTCTAAAAGAACACCGTCTCGCTTTTTGACCATCAATATTAAACACATATTTAAGGTTATATTTTTATTAAAAGTGGACACTTTTAGGTGAATTTCAATGTAAGTTTTAGTGGATTTGTCGAACCTCGTGGTGGTTATCAAAACCCAGCCAAAAGATAAAGATCGAATTATTCTTACGACAATCGTGTTATATGGCGTAGGGAATATAGGTGCACAGGTATAAACATGAAGTAAGATGATGATATTTATAGTGATGCTAAGATCCAGTTTAAGGGTACTAAGCTGAAATAGCACGTTAGTAAGGAGAGAAAAATTAAGCGATGGCGAATGTAAAATTAGACAGTTTCCCTCGCTAAATCTAATTCATGAAAGGTAAATAAATTATAAATTAAATGTGGTATAGCAAAATCTGATTAAGTAGTGTCTTTTAGGTGAATTTCAATGTAAGTTTTAGTGGATTTGTCGAACCTCGTGGTGGTTATCAAAACCCAGCCAAAAGATAAAGATCGAGTTATTCTTACGACAATCGTGTTATATGGCGTAGGGAATATAGGTGCACAGGTATAAACATGAAGTAAGATGATGATATTTATAGTGATGCTAAGATCCAGTTTAAGGGTACTAAGCTGAAATAGCACGTTAGTAAGGAGAGAAAAATTAAGCAATGGCGAATGTAAAATTAGACAGTTTCCCTCGCTAAATCTAATTCATGAAAGGTAAATAAATTATAAATTAAATGTGGTATAGCAAAATCTGATTAAGTAGTGTCGAATTGGAACTAGTAACAAAAGAATATTTTTAATATTTGAAATCATAAATGTGGAAAACAATGTGTTTGTTATAAATGAGATTCCTATTTTATTTACGACCTCCTCTCCAGATTCAAGGTACCACCAAACGATCCACCACACAGTCCGGCAATCCTTGTTATCTTATCTCTCCTGAGAAGCGTCCTTGCCTCAACCATCGGTCCTGTATAGTTAGCCATAGAACTATCCAAACAATCCAAAACGTAGACCAGCAATCCTTATCAAGTCTGCCGAGAAACGTCCTCGCCTCAACCATCTGTCCTGTATAGTTAGCTATATAACTATCCAAACAATCCACAACGTAGACCGGCAATCCTTGTTATCTCATCTCTCCTGAGAAGCATCCTCGCCTCAACCATCTGTCCTGCATTGTTAGCCATAAAACAATCCAAACAATCCACAAGTAGACCGGCAATCCTTATCAACTCTGCTGAGAAGCGTCCTCGTCTCAAACATCTGTCCTGCATCGTTAGCCATATAACTATCCAAACAATCAACAACGTAGACCGGCAATCCTTATCTAGTCTGCCGAGAAACGTCCTCGCCTCAACCATCTGTCCTGCATTGTTAGCCATAAAACAATCCAAACAATCCACAAGTAGACCAGCAATCCTTTTTAAGTCTGTCGAGAAGCTTCTAGTCTCAACCATCTGTCCTGCATCGTTGGAAATAAAACAATCCAAACAATCCACAAGTAGACCGGCAATCCGGATCAACTCTGCTGAGAAGCGTCCTCGCCTCAAACATCTGTCCTGCATCGTTAGCCATAAAAACTATCCAAACAATCCACAACGTAGACCGGCAATCCTTATCAACTCTGCCGAGAAGCGTCCTCGCCTCAAACATCTATCCTGCATCCTTAGCCATTAAACTATCCAAACAATCCACAAGTAGACCGGCAATCCTTATCAACTCTGCCGAGAAGCGTCCTCGCCTCAAACATCTATCCTGCATCCTTAGCCATTAAACTATCCAAACAATCCACAAGTAGACCGGCAATCCGTATCAACTCTGCTGAGAAGCGTCCTTGCCTCAACCATCTGTCCTGCATCGTTAGAAATAAAACAATCCAAACAATCCACAACGTAGACCGGCAATCCTTATCAAGTCTGCCGAGAAACGTCCTCGCCTCAACCATCTGTCCAGCATTGTTAGCCATAAAACAATCCAAACAATCCAAATAATCCTCAAGTAGACCAGCAATATTTATCAACTCTGCCGAGAAGCGTCCTCGCCTTAACCATCTGTCCTGCATCTTTAGCCATAAAACAATTCAAACAATCCACTAGTAGACCGGCAACCCGTATCAACTCTGCCGAGAAGCGTCCTCACCTCAAACATCTATCATGCATCGTTAGCCATAAAACAAACCAAACAATCCACAACGTAGGACGGCAATCCTTATCAAGTCTGCCGAGGAGCGTCCTCGCCTCAACCATCTGTCCTGCATCGTTAGCCATAAAACAGCGGATCGTCAAGCGGGACCCGCGCCCTCAAATCGTAAATTAAAATCGAATAGAACATAAATAACGTTTTACAGTTGGCACAATAAAACCGACATTGCTGGAGAACAGAACGGGAGTCGTTTAGCATCCCCTGCGCCCGGCGAAGACAAAGAGAGATCAGCACCTGGCGGCAGTGGGGTGGCTGGCTCCCATTACGCACATTAGACCTCGCTAATTGTATCCGACTAATCATTAATATACCTTGTTCACACGACGGTGACTTTGGATAAACAAGACGATAAAAAGTCCGCAGGCAAGGGTTAGGAACCTTCTTCATTAAACGCCAGTAACATAAATCTTAGTTCAAATTCTGTGTCAGGTAAGGGAGGCTGTTCGTCACTTGTTGGGCCACTGAGACATAAGTGTGGGGCAAGTTTAATGCAGGGTAGAGGAATAATGTAATGACTTAATAGTTAATATTTTGAGACAGCATTTAAATAAATCCGTTTTAACGCTTTCCATGTACTTTTGCTGGTATTTTTCTATTTCGTAAGGTAACGAATTATAACATATTAAAAAGTTCTTACGCCATTATTTTTACGTACTAAGCACATGACGGTAAATATAGTAAGAACCCTGTTGCGGCAAAATTTGTTATATCCGTTTTCTTATCACGAGTTTTACGAATATAAAGAGTTATGAGGAAGTTGAAATTCAGAAAATGAAGTGATCTTATTTTAAGGATACGTTGTTATTTAGACCATCACTTGATAAGTCTGTTCAGCTGTGTAGTCAAAACTCTTGAGACTGCTTTCTACGTCATTCGTTAATTCGACACATATGGTTTCAATTTAAAATGGTTATAATTTATTTTAATTTATATGGTTTCATAACGAATATTTTCTTTTAAAGAGCACATATTGAATATACAGCATTCTCTGTCCATAAATTGTATTTAGTTATAACAACAAAAAAAGTTAGTAAATGCAATTTTAATAACTCAGGTTTTTAATATAACAATGACTAAAATCTGATCCTAGATATCACTTAAAAATGAGACTCATATTATATTGATCACACGAACCTTTTACACTAAACAGTATATATGCTTTAACTTTATTTACCCATCAACTCTAATTTATTTGCAATTAGCTGTTTATGTGCAAGACAAATTACCAGCGCAGCGCAAACGCAATTAATAAGTTGGCCGGTTTTCATTATTAATTAGCCTTGTTCCAGTACATTAGCTTTTTGGAAAATGGCCACTGCACTCTGGGATGCAGCGAATTAATGCACTCCATATACAAACTGACTGAATTCGCGTCTCAATTAATAAAGTGCTGGAAAATAGGAAACAATGATACATTGTAAGATTTTCATAATCTCAGTAGATCTATATTTTGAGACAGCATTTAAATAAATTTAAATTTGGTAACTAAACAATCTTGTTTTGTTTACAGATGGCTTGGGAATTTATTCAGAAAATTAAATATTAAATAACTAGGCACAATGTCAGATTTTGCTAATAAGACGTCGGAAATGTAAAATTATTGGCAGGGCCTTATTTAAATTCGTGGAGGCCATGAAATAAGAGGAAGAACTGTTTGGTAATCATAAAAATCTAACTGCAAGTACAGTAGTTCCTTTTAAACATATCGAAGAAATCCGCTCAATACAAAGAACTATTGCTCCATACGTCGAAAAACGTATTGTAGCCTGGCTTGTTTAACAGCTATATAGGGGTTAAAAAGAAATTTCTAAACTACATAAATTCCAATCAAGTTAATTAATTTTCAAACAGAAAAGTTCACTTAATTTTTTTAAATCTTTCATCTACATTGAAAGTTTCTCTGACAAACTACAGAAAGTTTTAAAATGAGTTTTTGCTTAAAATTGTGAAGTTAATTTAAAAATTTGAAATCATGTAGCAAAAATTGGAAAGAGGTATTCTTAGCTAACTCATAATACTCAAGTTATAACTGTGTGAAGAGACATGGTTAGTTTTGACCATTTCAAGCATCCTAGGAAATCCATACTAGCAAATCAATCACTACACACATGTCTCATAATAAAAGCTAAGCAATCGTTTTTTTGAGGCGTAAATTTTTTGAGGTGAATCACAACATCTCTGAGCAAGAAGAATAAATAATTAATATCCAAGTTGACAATATCCTCATCATCGGGTTAAAATTCAGCTAATCGAGGTTTCAATAAGATCGGATGGCAGGGACAATCCGGGCAGAGTTAAATGGAGCCAGGCGTGGTCACTGAATGCTCGCTACCCAGTGCCCAGTGGGCAAGACTGGGCAGGCTCGTTGATTGCCTATTGTCCCTAACAATGTCCTGTAGACACCGTAAAACTCCGGTAATTAGGACAATAAACTGTTAATGAGTGCTGCTATCGGACTATTAGGCCACGATTGGCCTCTTACACTAATGAATACTCATTGGGCTTATCGCTTTACATTCGGTTTGTTGTAGGTTGTCACTCATGTTGTGATTACGAGCGTTGATTGTATTGTTGAAGGGCTGGTCGGTCGGTGAGGATTATTTTTCGATATCGAGAACTGTGTCTTTTCTTTCTTAAAATGCATACTTTTAATTTGAAATGTTGTGGGGAATTCTGATAAGCTCTTCAGGAAGACATTACGAAGCTAAACTAAACATTCATCAGCATCTACAGGATTTAGCAAGAGAAAAAGAAAACCAACCTGAAATAATTAACCTTTCGTCTTAACTTCTATAATATGTGAACGTTGAACCTTTGACGGTTGAACTTGAACGGCAGATCATGAGGTTTTTTTTGTAAGTGCTAACATTGTCACTGACGATACTCAGAGGTAACCAAAATTAAGGACAGACCTAACGTTCACGGTAAGTGGTGCTTCTATCGTATTGCCCCAATTATATGGTTTACTATGGTCGGAAATTAGTACATAAGTTAAATCAAAACATAGAGTGCTAAAGAGAAAGATTACATGACAAAATCTGTCTAAGATGCAATACGTTTTCTCCTTCTGATGAAAATAAAAATTAATTCACTTCTTCTAACTCTTAGGCTTTGGGAATACCGCTTGAAATTTAATTTCAATACTGCTGTAACCGCTTTACTCCTACCTCATGACCTAACCCAGCTCGCGCCATCCGCCATGTGCGAGTGACCTTCCTGCCCACCACCCCAAGCCCGCCTGCTCGCGTCTCCGGCATAATGAAACCCTATCTAAAACTGTTAACCAGTCACATATCTGATCATCAATAAAGATCCCAGGGAAAAAAGTCGCAAACAGCGTGTATGGCGGACTGGCATCGGGCACCGGGCGATCGCATCTTGCATACTTAGGCGATTACACGATCGGGGACTTTAATTGCACCTTCGGAACCAGTTTTGGATCCGCCCGTCCGCGCATGGCCCCCGACCCGCTGGGAAAAATAAAAACTGGAATAGTTTCGGTCTACCATAACTAGACGTCGGCCGCAGGAATCAGGGTCAGTGTCTGATACGATCTTCGATACGGTTAATGAGTTGCCGACGGTTCATAACTTCAAAGTGACGGGAACTTCGAATTTGGAAAGAGGCAAAAATAATAAATTAAAATCGGTATTATTGTATAAAATAATGTTACCGAAATTGAAATGGATTCAGTGTGACTGTACATAACCATTTGTTATGGCTGATCGCGTAAAATGCTGAACTGCCTGGGTTGAAATGTTACACATCAGTTATATCTATTCGCTCTCTTAATTCTAGCGCGCTAGGTCCTGTGGACACAGCGCGCAACATAAAAACAGTTTCAATGTTTTTATTTTGGCAAATATAATTATTTAAATTCCAAAATGTAAACGCCTATAAAACTTAAAGTCGACAGTAAGGGCGTGGGAGTAGTGATCTTTGAGGTCGACTTTTAAAATATTCGCTTGAATTTCGAGCTTTTTTCTAGTAGAGTTTGGTAACAAAGATAATAGTTTAAAAACAATTTAATCTAGATAATAGATCAAATACAACGTAATTTTGTACTGTTGTTCAACTTAGAGGTGTTCTTGAGTTAAAAGCAAGTAAATGATATCAACTAACTTCAGAAAACTGTTCAATTATGATCTCTTGAACTCGATTTGGCTTACCTGTGTTTACAAATAAAATGACTGAAACTCAGAACATCTAAAATATATTCCTTCATAAAGCCTAAATCAATGTTCGGTAAACATAGCAGCTTACAGCTGGTGACTTGTAAGCTGGCACTTGAGCCTCAGCTTAGAAGTCACCAGATGTAACTGTTTTTCTTAGAATGACAAAGAGAAGGTACAAAATATAATTTCTAACTCTAGAAAGGTGTGAAATGGTGTAAATTTATTGATATAAATAAATTTAAACACTTTATCAAAGTAAACCAAAGTATTTTTTACCAATGGCGGTTAAATATGGGTCTGAAAAACGACCGTAAAACCGAACCACGCGTAACGATTTCGAGTAAACGGCGGGGTTAAATACTCGGCTCAAACATAGTTTATTTTTAGAAACTTTGAGTCGAGTAGAGAAGTGTAAACTCGGCTCGAAAAAATTCGATATTCGAATACTCGCACACCTCTATTCGACAGTTTAAAGATGATTGTCGAGAACATCTGGTTCAAACTTACAACCCTCGAATTCCCTCGATCCCCTCTACTAACGTAAACAAGAACGGCCATAGGGACAAGTATTTTATTAAGGTGCCTTCGGATCCTCTGTTGTCAACTTTGCAGTCATGGATTTGTTTGACACTAGCATTACATGATAATGCGATTATATTAAAAATATACCGGTCGTTACAACTCGCAATGAAATTTATTGATGAGCTTACCAGATTTATGAACTCTAAACTCAATATCTCTCTGAGTGCGGTTTCTTTTTCTTTTCACTCACGTTTTTGTAAGATTTCACTAACCAAGTAATTTTCATAACTCTCGATTGTGATGATAGTTTATCACACTCAAAACAAAGATAGAAAGTAAGCGCCCGATTGTGTAGATGATTTTGTCCCATTCAAAACAAACATGGTCGGAAAGGTACTACTGACACATGAGGGCAGCGATGGCGCATGGCGTCGCGTCCCCAGCCATCGACTGCGGCGCGGCGCGAGTGGACGTGATGTAAGATTAGAGGAAAGTGCACGAGCGTATAGTAAAATTTCCGTTTTCTTATTTTTAATTTTGCCAAATGTGTGATTTTTCAAAGTGAAATCTCTGCATTTTTGTTGTATAAATTCTTGTTAAGTCACAGATACGTTTAATACAAGGATATGTCTTTCAATTAGCTGGTTGTTCGGGGGAAACTATTTTTTTGTAAATTAAGGCTTTAATCCTCATAAGGCTTGGGTTACTTTTACTTCTTTTTCACGTACGTAATCGGGTTTTTCCTTGAATCGAGAAACATCAAAACCCCTTACTTCGTCGCCACGAATCAAAACAAACAAAACAAATATTTGTATTGTAACATATCTAATGACTTATTTTAAACTACATGCTTTGGATTCGAAAACGCCTTACACATCCAAACAAAGTAAATTGTAACTGAATAGAACTAAAAGATTATTATGTAGATATTATTATATACAACTAAAAGCGAATTAAAAGATGAAAAATTATGTCAGGGTTTGTTTAGAGTTTTAATTTTATAAACTCGACGTCAATGTCAATGTTAACAACAATCAAAGATAAGAGCTGTTTTTATTGTTTTAACGTAATCAAGTACTGTACACACCCCCAACAACTTATTTATGTGAGTTAGCATCTAGTATAATCCTTTATAATTACCTTAGGCGTTTGAAACTAGAAGGCCTCCTAAGACTGAATATTTACGGCAATTGTCGCTTTCCCAGCGGCCCTTCAGCGCCGGGTCATGGCCAAGCACGTGGTGATGGCTATCGGGGGCAATTGTAGTCTAATAGAGCGGTGTTCCTTCTATCTACCGTCGATATCAGCTACCGCTGCCGATCTCCTCACACTAGATAAAGAAGGTAATTTATAACATATTAAAGTTCAACGAACGTATAGAATGTTGTGAGTGTATATGAGAGATTTAGTAGAAAACTATTTTTTGTAGCTTTGATTCAGCCTGAAGATGTGAGATTCAATTGAGCGGTTATTTTAGTGTCATGTGAGGGATTTATGATCTATGTTAATTTAACAGTCTAATGAATAAGTTAATTAACATACCTATATGCCCTGAGGGTCTTGTGATGTCGGTTCTAGCATTTATGAATGTTTTGTTCTGTTTTTTATCTATTTATTTTAGAAGAGGACTTAACAAGCTATTTTTGCATTCAACTTATTTTCTTATAGCTAACTTGAAAAAATATGAAAATAAGTAGAAACTAAGATGAAAACCCAACTCCCCTTACAGGCCTGAACTATAATTTTAAACAGACCAAAAATTTTAAGTATCTGGGAGGCAGCACCAATAAAGAGGAAATAGAAATACAGCGTAGGGTTGCAGCTGCTGATAGAAGTTACTGGAGTTTAACCAAGCTTTTGAAAAGCAAGAATTTATCAAAAGGCACCAAAATAAGGATTTATAAAACAATGATACTGCTGTATTGTTGTATGGGTCAGAAATTTGGGCCTTGACAAAATATTCCAGAAAGAAATTGATAACTATTGAAAATAAAGTCTTGAGGGGAATTTACGGACCAATAAAAGAAGATGTTTGGAGAATTAGAAAAAAACAAGGAAATGAGAGAGTTATACCTGAGCTATATAGTAGCTTTAGCTAGAGCTAGGAGAATGAGGTGGCTGGACCACGTCATAGGGAGAGTTGAAGACAAAATTGTGAAGACAATTTGGGCAGAAACACCAGCAGGAACAATACCATTGGAATGCGCCGGAATGACCAAGTCAAAATTGACCTGGGGAAGATAGGAGTGGATTAGGAGATAGCTCATGATAGGAAGAATGGAGGCGGCTGGTCGGCGAGGCTAAAACCCTTCTAGGGTTCGAATGGTCACAGGAGTAAATAAATATAAGAGTGAGTAGCTTGGGAAAAATACTTAGGACTTTACAATTACCTAATTATTTAATGATTGTTTTTAAAATCAGAGTTATTTGACATTACCAATTTTACGGACAGAAATAGTGTTCAGCGTTTGATACTTTATTCTTTCTGTAATTTTCTTATTATCAACTATTTATATTTCGTATATTTCTTTATTACAGACCAGGAGCTGAGGGGTCATAAATTACGCCATAAGGTGGACATATGAAAGCCGTGCCATTTTGAAGGGGCATCCTGGAGGGTTTAAAAAAATGGGGTTGTGAGCCCTCAATCCCCCAGGTGGGGGATGGGGGCTTTATCCAAGGTGGACAACCTTGAATGTGACTTGTTAGTATTTTCCATAAGAATAACATGGGGATGAGGTTACAACAACAGGAAAGTAAACCCAGGCCAGGGCGTGGGCGTGCTTGGCCAGGTTTTTTGCAACAGGTAAGTACGAATTGGGTGGTTTTAAGTCAATATCCAATAGACCTTGACTAGAAAAAGCCATATGCTAAGTTTGATCATTATAAATGTTAAAAAATAAAGAAGATATACTAGTAGAGTTTTAGTTTCTCTCCATAAGAATAACATGGGAAAATGTATGCAGGTTTGCTTCCACGGAATTGCAAAAATGGGAGATTTCAGACTAATATAAAATAGATCTTAACTAAACGAAGCCACATATCAGTTTCATCAAGATATGTTGGGAAATGAGCGAGTTATTCAATTTTACTTATTTCCCATAAGGTTAACATGGGACAACGAACTCATGAGTTCATGAGTTCATGAACATGAGTTCATTACCCTCGGTATCTTGGTAACCAATGGACATTGAGCAATGATTCAAAATACTAATTTTTTTCTTTATTTTGAAGCTCAATGTTGTAAAGTAAAATTTGATTGCATACAATTTTCCTCGTAAAAATTGAAAAACCATTTTTGTGTTGTTTTTTGGTTTGTCCACCTTGGAGGAAGCTCTCAGATTGCGGGTTCACAAACCCATTTTAGGAATTCCCCAGGATGCCTCTTCAAAAGGGCATAGCCTTTAAATTTGCACCTTATGACGTAATTTTTTACCTCCCAGCTCCCCGTCCATTGCCTTAAGTGGCACTCATTTTTTTACAATATTTAAAAAAGCGCTTCCGGTTCAAGTTATGATACTCTTCAGTCTTTAAACTTTATCGCAGAGAAAATCCGCATGGCCGATGGCCTATTTCAGCGCAACTATCCAAGATTGTAGAAAGATAGCCGGAGGCCGGCCTGATCGAATCACACCGAATACTTCGGTGGCACGATCGGCAGAAATGATCGGTTAGACCGCACAGGTGGTGACCACAGCGGTATTACTGCTAATGACCTCACAAGATGGTGACCGCAGCCGCCAGCCGGCCGCTGTTTAGGTGCAACTCTTCAACAGTATTCATGATCAACTATAAAATGCTCATGTAATAGACTGTAACTTTAGATCTACTTATCGCATACCCTTAAAGTTTGTATTACTCTTTGTCAATATGTAGAAATCTTATTGAAACTAGACTGCTAATAATATTAAGTAATTTTACTCTGGTTAGTGGTAATACTAAACTTGATAAGGGGGATTTGATTTAGCCCCTGTAATAATTTAAATTCATGCCTACCTGTATAATGTATAACATATAATGTATACTGGTATATTGAAGCAGATCAGAAAGCAGTAGCCTGATAAGCACTGCGGAATATTATTAATCATACCTAGTGTTGCTATCTTTGATGCTACATTGCATTGCCAATGAAAACCAACCGTAAACTTAGCACATCTGTACTCAGTAAATGAGTAGTAATGACTGAAATTGCTCTCAAAGTAAAATGATTTTCATTGTTGATTACCTAGAATGCAGCCTCGGTTTGCATTAAAATCATAATACGTTAGCTTATTGTATATCATTTTTATAATATAAAACGGACGTTAGATGTAACGCTAAGACGTTGATAAAAAAGACCAAAATTATACTGCCACAGCTAATTGAAAAGGTAAACAAGCTACACGTTCCATAAATTAAAGTTTTCAATAATTTCGGTATTTTGAAATATTTTGTAAAGATCCAAAATTTAGAAACTAATACGCTCTATATACTTTTTGAAAAAGAGGATGATTCGTTCAAAATTGAAATCATTGCATTACAAACTAAACGTCGTCCGGGTTTTAATATTGCAATAAACATGCAGTAAACATTCTTCCGATCGAGGAAACACCAGAGGACTAAAACTGGGACCAGTCCCAAGTCGCAGAAATTGTGACGTGAGTTTATTCTTTCATGTGAGGGTGCTGCGTTTTGAGAGAGAGGAAATTAAAAAATTAGAATATAATGAAAATTCATTCAATCAGTTTGAATGATTCTACATAATTTCAGGTTAGAACTCATACATGAAAAAAATTAGAAAACGTTCTTCACTTCAACATTAGGTAACCTCAACACGTAAATTTAAAAAAGATCAAAGCGTTTAGCTGACGCCTTATTGGTAAGTTCACTGATAACAAAAGTCTCTGTAGAAAGAAAACATAGAACGAAAGTTTGATTAGGCTATATCCATATTCAATTAGTATCAATTTGAGGAGAAATTGATTGATTGCTGGCGTTTGTTGCGAACAGCGGAATTTTTGACCCATAATGATAAGATACTAATTGAAAGAAAATATTGCTCACCGCTAAAAATAAATGTAAGTTAAAAATGATTATCTTTCGTTATTTTTTTATAAATTATTTTGTTATACATAGCTTTATTTCATAATATAGCTTGAAGATATAAGTAGCCATGTCATTATAGTTATTTGAATGGTGTTGTGGTAAACCATCTTATATGATAAATTTCAAAATTAATTAATATATAAAATTTTCTTACGCCACTGTATTTTTAATGTGTATGACACTTTCCTGTGCGATATATATTTCAAGCTATTTAATAACTTTTAGTATATGCTAACATACTAGCAATGTATAGTTTACCATTTTTAAATCTAAAGTCCTTGTTTGTTAAACGTATTTCAACCAAGTCATCCATGATGCTAATAACAGGCTAAACGACTACCTGTAAAAACATCAATCTTAAGTACTATAGTAAAACACTACAGCATTTTGAATAACATACCATCCTCCATCGACATAATTGAAATACGAAATTACAAGGAACCTCCAATTCCTATCACAAAACAAATTTCGAAAAATTAAAAGCTGTGTATAATGAAACCGGGGCTACAAAAAACATCGTGAAATCTTGCTATATCAAGCATCACGTAAACCGCATTTACGGGCTGCGGTATTATTGTCCTTATTACCCCTCATATTTATTTATTAAAGGTTTTCAAAACATGTCATAGTTACAATACGACAAACACGCGACTAGCTGATTACAGTTCTCAAGTTGACTCCTCGGTCAAGCGTTTCCTCATCACCTTCACGGACATCGCCTTCATTCAAGACAAATCGTAAATGAGACCCATCCCAAATTTGTAAATTACTCAAGCGTCAGAACAGAGAGATTTTCGCTATTTCAGTTGAGAACTCCAGCATTAACAGTGGGGCCGATAAACTGTTTAGACATAAACACCATGATGAGGGCTGTCCCCGGGGCACAGCGAGGCTTACGTGGTTGGCCCCGGCGCGCGGCGTGTACCCCGGCTAACATGTTAATCCGGAGGCCCCCGGGCCCCGGCCCAATTAAATACAAATCTCTATCTTATTTTGAAAATTGCTCGCTCGACTGCCGTCAGCGATCGATTACGGGCTCGGATATTGGAACGACCGCGAGGGCCGAGGAGAACGCGCTCTAACAGTTCGTGAACATTTCGCGTAACCGCCGCTCAGCGTTGTGAGTTAAGATACAATTCTCTTCGTCTGAGAAATATGTTTATTCTTCTTATAAAATAATGAAACAAATAAACTTGCCTTATACTGATTTAATTGTGGTAAATTAATGTTGACTGAATAAATGACGGGTCTATTGTATTTACATTTGTGGCAATAACAAAACTCATGGTAGAGTCCTTAATGTAAAACGTTTTTAACACAGAAATGCATGTATCCAAAAAGAAAGCTACATTTCAATTTTAATTACAAATTAATTTACTTACGTGAGCAATGAATTATTTTAAATCTGTATGTTTATAAAATGTCATATAATTTTCGAAGAAGGAAAAAACATACGTCCAAAATACACAATAGTACTCACGACTTTGATTTCTGAGAACAGTGAAATTCAAGTGGTCGCAAAAATATCATATAAACAAGCCTAGTAAAGCTTTAAATATCATTACAATATATTAGTACCATTCAAAGCTATGAATTTTAAACAGTTAATGTAATCGAATAAAGTAAAATTATTTAACGCTCGAACCTAGACGACCTAAGACGTCATAGCTATCAAGACGTCATGAATCCATTTCAAATATCGAGTAACTTCCCGGATAGGAAATCCTTTCACGACAATCCATGTTAAAGTAACAGCTGTTCTTTGGGAATGTCCGGGGAATAAAAATTGTCTGTTTAGTGTTTGTTACAGACTGTCCTCGGAGATATTAAAAATGTACTACCACCCACGCCGAGTGGTAAAAATAAATGTTGTTGAATATCGGCGTTTGGGAGAGGGCCAGAGCGAGTGTAAATTAGACAATTGACAGACAGAACTGCTGTCAGCAACGCGGGCACCGCCGCTGCCGACGACGACGACGACGACGTCGAGCAGACGACGAGGGAACGGCATTAGAGGTCGGTCACTGCCAACTGATCACTGTGATCCGACATCCGAAGACGGGGGTTGTAGATCACATTCTTAATAGGAGTTAGCTAAACTATAATTATCCAAATAAATTGATTTTTTATTCGAGCTAACTTGAAAAATCACCATATGCTACGAAAATATCTTTATTTCTTATAAAGATAGCGTTGCCATCCTAGTGGTTACAGCGTGGTGGACTCCAGTTCAGAGGCGTCGGGTCCGATAACCGGTGTAAACATTAAAATTTTCGGGGTTTGAACAGCATTTCCTTCAATCATTCGATGCATTTCTTCTTAAGAGTCTGTAGTACCTACAGCCTTTTAGAGGTTTGACCCATTAAGAACAATGATAATCTCAAACAGTTACAACACCTTTATTTTGCCGCTCAAAAATTACAATATTGCTCATAATTTAAAGGTAATTAAAATATCTAATGATTTTTGGGATTACAGTTTTCAAAATTTAACAGTTTTAAATAATTAACAATATACAGGAAAAATTCTCCATTTTGAATGTACATTTTTAGCTATGAATTGAACATATTTCAAAATATTTCCTTCACATTTCTCTGCTAAGCAAAAAATATTCAAGTATTTTATACTCAAACAATTTAAGACAATCAAGTGATTTGTGTTCAAATTTTCATGTTTCAAGGAAATTAGCACTGTTCTTAGGGGCCTTGACACCAGTATGGAGGGAGGAACTGCAGACTCTTAAGTGCCTTGAACGTTGTCTCGTAAAATCTTAATAATTTACAAAAGGTGACGGAACAAAGTCATGAGCACGTTTTTAATGGCTGTTTTACAATACCCAACCCTGCTCGTTTAACAAAGGGGTTAGATCCAACATTCGGTAAAATAAACACCGAAAACGAATATAAAGTTAATCGAACGACAAATCAAATACTTAATATTCATTCAAACACCCAGAATAACTGCGGACCAATATCACTTTTATCAGTGTTCCCAGAGAGCTATGAAGTCATCGGACCGCATCGACAGGGTATTGTTACCCAGCAATTTGTCATATACTTAGAAGCTGTCTCGGGTGAAAAACACTTGCTCGGCAAATTATGCCAATATTAAAAGAAACACTATAACTCATTGGTCCGTGCGGTAGTTTCCCGAACCGGTTCCCGCGCCGCGCGCCGTATAATTCAAACCGATACTAAACAATGCATAATTCTCGACTGGTATTGTCCTGGCATGATTTGTGACCTGCTAATGGTCGGTGCAGTCAGGACGAAACTCCGGCTGGAATGAATCAATTGGACCTCGGAGCCCTCGGTAATCGCTACCACTACACGGCGAGATTCTTCACTCCATCTCGGATAATTGCCTTTGATTCACTGACGATTTATTGTGATTGCAGTTTGATTTTAAAGTCTCAATTTTTGTCTCGGATACTATTGAATGTTTTGGTATAGATGGGAGGTTGTTTGCAGCGACCGAAGAGACGATCACCGGATGGTTTCAAAGAGGGTTTGGTACGTGCTATGTTTGTTTACGGATTTTGATATTTCGCTATTCGACTATTATTTTCTCTCCTCATCTAGGCTTTTAAACCATCCTACTTTAAGATGTCGATCATTTACAATGTATTTTGCAGATATTAAACAGATTCAACTGTATTTACGATTTCCGTTATATTGAAATTTATGTACTTAAGATTTACTCTATGTGGTTACTGCTTAGCTTTTGGGATATGCACTCGTGGAATATTGACGAAGTTAAAAGGTAAATAGGCGTTGACCTTGTTTAAAGTATTGTCAATAATAGTCAGATTAAACATTTCGGTCTTTCAACAACTTAACAGGAGACACCCTTTCTTTCAACGTTACTCAACAACTTAACTTCCCAAGTGTGATGTAAGTTCGGAAATAAGAACCTTCGATACACTAGTTTTGAAATATGTTTTAAAAATTAATATTTAGGCTATGTAGCTCTACTATCCTACAATTATAAAACACAAGTAAATATCAAATCAATATAGGCCTAAAAAAATTTGTTAGGCCTATATTTTTATCGCCACCGATAAAAGACAGCCTATGCAATCGTAAACAGTTAGATTTGGAATTTCTTAAATGAAGAAGTTAATGGTTTTACGTCCGTTAAATATAGTGTAAAATGAAGAAGTATTATTCACTATAGTTCAATTCGAATAACAGTCACTTAAAATTGACTAAGTAGGCTAATATCTATTACGCTTTTGGAAAAAATATTACTCGAGTTATTGCTAAACATCAAATTATTGCACTTGGTAGAATTACTTTGATTATCTTTAATTATTAGTTTTAAGGTAAAACCTTTCTTATCTAGTTACAGTAAAGATTCATAGTCATCCCTCATGACATGTGTTCATTTGATTATTATTACTATAGAATTGACAGCGACATATAGTTCCCACGGGGTGAGGAGACACAACCCTGCAACGTTTCGCGCGCCAAGTCGCTCAGTGACTTCACCCGCTGCTGGTGAGACCTACAGGGTGTGCGATAAATAAGAGACGAGACAGTCCAGAACACATGATGAACTAAAAACTGGCGTCCCATGTCAAGGCGCAAAAACCTCAAAGGGGCGCCGAACTCGGATAAATCATTACAGGCCAATCTAGTGTCTGTTAAGCCCCAGCAGATGATTTTTATTACACTAACTTCATTTAACATCAGTTAGTTTAGTTTAGTTTAGTCCCTTTTATGTGATTCAGTGACAGTAGAGTGTTCAACTATACGGAATAAACCATCGGTTAAGTTGTGTAAAATGTTTAGTGACATAAGCACAACAAACTCGTTTTATGCTGGAAACATAAGCTTGTTTGGTTGAACGTTAATACCAATTTATTTAAAAGTAGACATATTTTATTTTATTTCCTTTGTAGCTTGAACTTTTCATGTTGGCATGAGTCCTTCTTTCATTTATTACTTAGTATAACACTAAATAAGAAACACTTGTTATGTCGGTGATATGAATTCTAATTAATATTATGTGTAAAATGGTCTCTGTTTTCGATACTTTTGCTTGTAGTTGATTTAGGAATTGGTTATTGAACTAAACTAGATTATATAAAAATGTGAGTGTCTTAGAGCATAATAAAATTTTAGTAGCAGTGTTTATAAAACCTAAAACAATCTAAGCTTATTTGTTACATTTAGTTACCAATGATTTTAACTATAAATATGTTATTTTGTGTAGCATATTACTCATCATTTGCCTTCTGGATTGATTACCAAAAAAATAAATTAATAGGCAACTAATTTTTCCAGTACTAATCCAAATGTACATAAATTTATTTAGTTAAATCGTTAATTAATTTTTATTGGTAAAACAAGTAAAACTAAGGAGTTTACCAAATAAATGTGATAAAATAAATTAAATTGAGTTCTTTAATCACGCGCGTTTACAATGTAAAAGAAAAATAATTCATGATAAAAGAGGGAACAAACATGTTAAGTATAACATTAATCGTATTATTTTCAAGGCAAGTTCTGTAATGCAATTGTAAAAGTTGTATACATATTTTTCGTGATATGTTTATACTTTGGGTAGTTTTTTGTGTCAATTAACCGGGTAATAAATTGATAACAATGGCTCGTATATTTTTATAATGTTTTCAAAGTGTATCTGTATACCTTCTTCTGAGAGTGTAATGTGTGTGGCTTCTTGTAGAGTCTAGCAGCAAGAAGCTCAGGGGCGGCATGCGAAATGACCGTTGCTACATTATTATTTTCTAATTTGGCTTCTCTTTTAGCTGCCGCGTTTCTCCCAATTAATGAGAAAGTTCTCCGGTAGCTCTGGTTCTGAATGTAACAAGTCTTTTCTCATACGGTTCTTATTTTTGAGCCTAGAAATGAATCCGGACTCAAAAATTTAAATTATTAAAAAATTTACATAGTTACTACTGAAATGTTAACAATTAACTTAATCGATTTCTTATTATTTTAAATCACAACGGTACAGCAGGAAAGTAAATCGAAGTATATAAAGTTATTAAAGCAAAATAAAGTCTAACAGTTTAAGTCTAAACGAAAGCAAAACCTCTTTTAAAATTTAACGATGTTTACAATCAATCAATCAATAACAGTTTTAATGCAATTTGACATTCCACATCTGCACACAGAACCCATGTGGATGTCGAGTCAAGGTATTAAATCATAATTAAAGACCGTAGTAGTGCAAACTGTTGTTTATAATTTTTTTTTAATTCTATTAGATCCGGATAAACCTTTCTCTCCGGCCACTGTCTGAGATCCAGTATTAGAGCAGCCTAAAAAGTACGTACTGTTTTAAAATACTAAGTATTTAGTGCGTACTGTTTCAAAATATTAATTATTTTAGGGACTGATAACAAAATTTAATCATTCGTAATATATACTTATAATTATTAACGTAATAAATATTTACTTTCAGAACCCCTTTCCAGATTACCCCTGAAACTCCTATATGCCTACCCAGAGTTTGTTCGAGTTTGCGTTGGTGGTTTCGAGTAAATCCCACACTGTTAAATAAGGTTAGAGGTTGCTGATATGACGATTTTCGTTTTCGATAGTTGGGTTCCCTCGCAGGTGGCCCCGAACTCGCCACGGTGAGGAAATCTATAATAGCCCCCGTATGCTTGATTATTCCACGATCCGGACACGTGTAATTTGTTACTTCGATTGCGGTTCGGGTTACGAAAAGTGGCCATTGCAGTAAAACTCACATCCACGGAAATTCTTGTTGACAAAGTTATCTTCTCAGGCATTCGTTTAGTCAAAAAGGTTCGGGAATGATAGATATGTTTCTTAGGTCTGAGATTAGGTTGATGAAGCAGTTAAAGTTACATGGATATCGACATAATAAGAGTTACGTCAATGTATGTTTTTATAGTCGAATTTACGTTTATCTTCTGTCGAATTCGACTGTGTTTCTACAACAACCTCTAAAGTTGATGGCTGAGTTAAAATTTCTAAATAGTTTCGGCACTGTCACAATTGTCGAAACTATTTCTATTAGTAAAATAACGTATCGAGTATATTCGGCCACTAAAAACTTACGGAACTTATAAAAGCTATGTATTTTACAAACTGAAGTAAGATTCATACCAGGTAGGTAAGATTGCTAACAGCATTCAACTACTTTTATACTTCAGAAAAGTAAGAAATATAGTATTTTTGTTAACCTATTAAGATAAAAACGATCATTCCATTTTATTTTGAAACTATTAAAAATAAAAAGTATATTTTGGAAACCCTGAATATACTCAATAGATGTTTCAATATTTTACAATTATTATGCCCATAACTTGTTGGTAGGTCTTAAACTTTGCGATATAAACTTTCCTCAGCAAACGCAAAGGTGAAAACTTGAATGGGAAAGAAACAATACTGTCACACCTTGAAACCACGGAAACCGAACATAGAATGGGAAAGAAACAATACTGTCACACCTTGAAACCACGGAAACCGAACATAGAATGGGAAAGAAACAATACTGTCACACCTTGAAACCACGGAAACCGAACATAGAATGGGAAAGAAACAATACTGTCACACCTTGAAACCACGGAAACCGAACATCGAATGAGGGTCTCCGTATAGCGCGGCGGCTTGAATGGGCAGAGGAAGGGCATGTAATCATCTTTATTGTGCGCTCGAGGGTAGTGCCCTACCCTCCCGAACGTTCAATCTGGGTCACTGGATCACCTATCATAGACAATTCCATCGGCTTATGAACTCTCGTGTTTGGTGTTGTAACATTTGGCAGAGTTCATGTTTACAGTCTCAGCAACATTTAAAGTTTTTGGAGTTTCCTCGACTTGTATGAGAAAAAGTTGGTGCAAAATTAGTTGTATAATGTTAAAATACTTCCTGCAGATTAGAGAGTAATCTGTTTATAGTACGAACAATTTATATTTAATGCCAATTAATGGTGCTGTGGAGTAGTTTTAAAGTTCTTCAGCGTTATAAATCGAAATCATAGAATAGGCCTTCTAGCATGAGACAAAATATGATGAAAAGCCAAATCAACTAGGTATCTTGACTCTATAAAGCAAATAAAAAAATTTAGGAAACTTTACTGTTTTGACATTTTTTTCTATACATTAAGAACTATAGGTTTTTGATACTGAGATACATCACATATTTTCTTTGCATACGGTAAAAATTTATCTCAATGGCAACCGCAAAAGAAAATGTTTATTTCACCGTCCAACTAGATGTCTATTCAACGGCTTAACTCGACACAACGAATAAATCAAACTTTGTGCTTCCATAATTAATAAGCGAATGCCTGTTACTTAAAAAATGTTGTTAAAACAAAGTGCAGTTGTAAAAGGAATCAGGAATTCTCTGAAATATATATATTCCTGTAATTACTCAATTTTTTCACTGAAAATAATAGTTTTTGATTGATTTTATGAAGGTAGTTAAAACATAATACGTCAAAGTTCATATTTATATCTAGTCCTAAGTTACGGGACGTACGTCATCGCTTCTCAGGATAGAGCTCGATTTGTCTTCAAAGTTTTACTCGTAGACGACTGAATCTCCAGATAACATGTGTACTCACTCTGTCCGAGATGAACTCGCTTCATCCAAGGGTAGATCTGCGGCGGGTTGCCGGGGGTGGCGGGCTTGTTGGAGGTGTTGGACGCGTTGGCGGCGTTGGAGGAGGTGGAGGAGGTGGAGGACGCCGGCGAGGAGGAGCTCTGCGAGGCGGCGGCCGAGGAGGCGGTCTGGGCGGCGGACGCGGCGGGCGACGAGGCCGAGGCCGCCGCCGACGATCTGGAGGTCCCGGAGGAACCTTTGACCGGGGAGGAGCTCCTGGCGGGCTGCCCCGAGGTGCTGAGGTCCTGGGGGCTCGACACGCCGGCGGCCGAGGGGGTGGTGGAGTCCGCGTACTTGCAGGAGGCGGCGGCGGTGGAGGAGCTCAGGTTGGTCACCGTCGTGTTGTTGTTGAGGATGGGGGACACCGCCCCCGGGCTGTGGTGGTGCAGGGGCTGCAGGTGGCCCACGCCCAGGCGCTGGTGCGACGAGTGCAGCTGCGTGTAGTCTATCATGTCCCCGGACTGGTGCATGTACTGGCCGGCGTACTGCTGCGGCGAGTAGCACCCCCCGGCCACACCGGCGGCGTACACCCCGGGGTTGGCGTTGTAGTAGTCCGACCCGGGCGACGCGGCCTGCGGGTCCACGGGGCTCGCGCCCGTCCTAGAAGACTGTCCTTGCTGATAGCAGGACGCCAGCGAGTTCACGAACTGATAAGAACTCATCTTTATCACTCTGAAATATCCACTGTTTATCTCACAGAAATGTTACATTCCTAACACCCCTTCGCCGGAGCCACGGGAGTCGATAACCGAGTCGCTCGGTCGCTCACTGTCGTCGGAGGCTGTGAGTCCGGGGCGCGGGGCGCGTGACACTGTCGAGCGGCTTCGTGACGACACGCGCGCTAGACACTGAGGCCTCGGTGGCAGTGCGGCAGGAGACACCACTCGGCTCGCCGCTCATTGGCCCAGCCGCGGCGGGGGGTGGGGGGCTGTGTCGCTCCTCCCGCTCGCCGATAGCACCTCCTACCGTCGACTCGCTCCTCGCTCCCGCTCCCGCTCCCGCTCATGTCCACTAACTACCACCTAAATATTTTGTTCCTTTACGCGCTAACGGTAAATATTTTCCGATTTGTTTTGACTGAAATGTTTGTTCTATGGAGATAACTATTTTCTGTTGGTTATAAAAACCGATCTTCGCCGTTGTGTGACGCGATATTTTACTATTTGTATATTCGTGCCTTATTATTAATGAGCGTTAATAATTTATTATATTCTGGATTATAATAATGTTTACTTATAGCGAAGTAATATTGATTTTTAACTTTTCAGGATTTTTTTACCGCACCCTTCTTCAAAAATTTTTATTATTTTAATATCGGTATCTAATGTTATATTGTATGTATGATCATAGCGTATATTATGACGGTTTGTTGAATCGATGAATTGATATTTCATATTGTTCCTTAATAATAATTATAATTATAATTATAATTATAAATGCTTTATTTCATAAAACATGTAAATGACATGCATCGCAATAGTAAATAAAATCTAAGCTAAAATTTTCCATTCATGCCGACATAAAGGTCCCATTCAAACATCCAACTTTTCATACTCACCCCAATCAAATTCATTCGAATTCCTTTCTTTGTATATATAATATTTACATATGTGTTATGCCACCGGTGGTATTAATCAGTTGTGTGTTTGCAGCATTAAAAACTATTATTTACTTGGATATAAAAATGTAACTTACTCATTGTGCGGTTTTATTTTTAGTGTTTTATTATACGTGTGGAACCTCCCCCATTCCCAGATCCTTATACTTTACAACAATTAAGAATGTGATTCTAGTAATAAAGCATTTTCAGAGTTTATAAAACAATATATAATATATACCTTCCATGTACTAAATAGTTCTCTTTGTAAAAGGTACATTAGGGGACTATAAAAAAGGAAGCATTATGATGTTTATACAATATTCATACGTAGCCTGAGTTACAAATAAGAAGGTCGAGTAATTATTGACATCCTAATTTGGTTCTATAACAATCTCTTTCTTATCATCATCCTCATGAAGTGTCTAATCGACTTTTTAATGTGGATTACGTATTTTTTTTTAAATTGATGAGCTTAAGAATGTGACAGATGAATCGATGGAACTGTTACCTGTGTTGCCTATGAATTTTTTAAGGTTTCAATTAAAGGAACTAGTATTCATTAAACTTTCCCCTAATTTGCTAATATAGAACCATATTTCCCTTAATATCCAATAAATTCTATACTATAAAAGTAGCCGTTATGTCGTATTATATACAAGAGAGAGGTTTCAAAAAAATCTTGGATTTCAATTATTTAATGCATACAACTTTTTAACAAACAGATTATTGAAGTAACTAGTGTATCTCATGAACAATTTGAAAATAATTGTTTCTGGCACTCAGATTGCTTTAGGTTTAGGAATTTAAGAGGCTGCTGTAGGTCGACCTGTCGTATTTTGGAGGGTTGATCTGTCCAAGAAATTATAATAATTTCAAACATTATTTTCTGTTGAAAATAACAAACTCGGTGTTTCTACAACGTATACACCGGTTAGTGAAATGAGAAATTTAAATTTTGTTTATCTACAAAACACATTAGTAAAATTAACCATTTCACATAACCTTTTTGAGGTATTAAAGAAAACCATTTTGAAAATTTACCTTCACAGTTCTTTGATACTGTAAATACGAATAAGAAACACAAATTCAGGAATCAGACTCATACAATTTAAGGCATTCGAGTAATTTGCGTTCATAACCATGCTTCAAGGAAATTTGCATTGTTCTTATGGGACTAAAATCCAAGATGGCGGCATGTACTGCAGACTCTTAAGAGGAAATTTTGATACAAAGTTTATGCTTTAAAAAGCTTAAAAGTTAGGTTATGTTTTAATTTTACATTGCTTACTCTAAGTAAGCTAGTAAGGAATATTGAATCAACTCATAACTAAAGAAATTCAACAATGTCTATATTATGATGAATTTGGGTAGCTCCTTTTGGAAAACCTTCCAACACTTATTTCAATCGTAAACGTTTTGACGTTGTCTTACTCATGTTTTAATTCATTTTCTATAAATCAAACTCAATGTTGTGAGCAGTTGAATATTCATAGTTTCGATTGTAATTATTTAGATAGCAGCACTAATCTAGGACTTCATAATTAGGTTTCGCTGAAAATGTTAAATTGTTAAGTAATTTGCAAAGTAAGATTGAAAATACAAAAAAAATTAGTTGAAAATTAAAAAGTAGAATAAGAGCGTTGCAAAGTAGTGGATTGGACCAACATTATCCCACGTTTTAATGCAGAGGAGTATAGTCTTATGTTTAGTTCTCGTGTCTTTAAAAGTAAACAATTCAAGGGATGATACATAAATTCTTAGTGAGTTTTACTGAGAAACTGAACTTCCCGGTTGCATTAAAACAACGCCTGGTTCCTAGAAATGATAACCTTGCCAGAACTATTACTCCTAACCAACAAAAACGAGCATAATTTTTAAATATAGAAAGCTACTGAAACATAAGCTGATTCATGGAGTACAGAGATTTGTCGAATCCTCAAATATTTGAAGTTGTTCGTTTAACTAAGTATATAACTAGTTAAAAAGCCTGTTGTAATTCTATAAAAAAAACAAGCCTCAAAAGTAGTTTTATTTCCTTAATAACCAAAAATTAATGTAAAAATTCAGTAGTATATTAGGAGAGCATGGCATGAAACGTTTATGTGGGATACTGCACAATAGGACTTGAAGGAGAACTTATGAGACATGCTTACTTATGAGAACTTATGAGACAAAGATGAGAAAAAGCATGAGTTATTATAGAGTGTTATTCTAAACTACAATATTACTCGATAGGCTAAATCCTGGTCACGGATTTCTCACTGTAAACGGCTTATTTTTAGCATAAAAATTAGGCCTATTTTAGAAATTTTTACTTCTAAAGTAAGGAAGGTAAAAGCATATTAAAAATTGCTGAATTTTTAAAGTTTTTCTCCTGAAGTTAATTAAAAAATAACCTTTTAAATAGTGGTTTGGATCTGACGCAGTCGGAAATGAACATATTAACCTCTGCCCATAGTATAGTCCGTAGCCCATAGTTCACGACTCGAACCCGCTCGCATTCACAGAAATAAATATGTAATCTAGTAACTATACATAAGTATGAAAAGAATAATCTATAAACTTAAAATGCTATTTTCTTCACTAATTACAGCACATTGATATATGTATTAATAGAACGTAAAGGTAATATTCCATAATAATTAATACTAGATTTTTTTAATGAATGCGTATTTTCGATAGTTAAATTTAAAATGCTATGTATGGTATACTAATAATATATGTGCTAGAATCAAGTCTTGAAACCAATCGATTTGTCATGAAAAACATCCATCTATTGGCAACATATGTATACTAAACATATATTTTAAAAAATCTATTATAGTTGAAACTAGGGTAGACAGACATCTTAGGCACATTCTTTTATGATATATGCATACCAGCATGCTCAGGAAGCAATAAAGGGTTAGGTTCATGGGGGTTAGCTGAGACGGATTGCAGTGATGACGAATGGACGACGGCGGCACGAGCGTCTAGGGTCCTTCTGCTGTGGGTTCAAAGTTTGATGAGCTTTATAGCAGTTTTTAGGTATCATTTACATAATAATAGGCAAGCATGACTTTTGTGATCCTTTTTTTCTCAACCTGTGTGCAACGTAGCAAACATCTGAGCACACCGTAAGAAATGTACTTTCCTGTAGATGTGCACATTATTATGTACACAGTACTTAAGAATTATCGAAAAATGGATTTTAAATTAAATAAAATATTTAAAATGGGCTTTATGAGTTGTCATGTTGGATTAACATGCGAATGCAGTCGCATGTTTAATTGGAGCAACGCGTAAAAGCTAAATCCAAATATTTTCTGGCTGAATTCGACCAGTAGGCGATCCCTAATAAAAATTAATATAACGAGTTTTACTGCATTGAAAACTGCAAACGGAAAATGTGAAGCAAATGTTTTTAAAAATGTGCTGTTTTACCGTTTTACATTTAATATTTTTATTTATGCTTCAAGCCGATAAGAAGGCATTTATACAAAGTTACACAAACTATAACAACGATATACAATTATGCTTAACCAAAAAGCCCAAACACCATCAATAACATTGTTATTGTTACAGAAATGTCAATAATTTAGGGACCGATTTTATCAGGAATAATCCTATGTATTCTTCAACAATTTTACTCATTAACTTATAACTCAAAAGCACATGAGTATTACCATCTTCAATAATGGTCCATTAATTCTTCAATGACGTACTACATTGATGCTCTTTCTGATATCACCCTTATAGACAAAAATCCCCATGGACTATAGATACACGACTGTTACTTCCACTTTTCTTACGTCCACTAGTATTTATGTCCAAGCATTTTCTGTAACGTCCACAATGTTTGCTCATAAAGTGTAGTATGTGAAGTAAAAACATTACAGGGGTATGTGAAACGTTTTAACAATTTAATAAGTACATAAACGAATAATACTGTATAGTATTAATGAAATAGAGGGAACAGAATTCTTTTCGACAATCTCTTTTAGGTACAGCTTCAGCCTATACAATATTTCCCTCAGATATCTAACTATTTTCCCTCCTTCCCTACATGTCAAATTTTATGAAAATTGGGCCATTGGTGCAGTCTCTAGTTCTGTCTACATATATCCGAGGATGGACGGATAGCACTCCGAAATCCTTTTTTTCCTTCAGGGATCACTAACAACACAAAATCCAAAAACTTTGACGAAAACAATACTTTCTCTATAGGGTGAGTTTTAAATGTCACCCCCCCCCCTAACTTTTTCCACATAAAAATAATATCAATCCTAGACCACCCCGAAACATTTTTGGGTAGCAAGTACTTCATTTTGAGTGGATGGCCATTTTCGGCCCCATATTAAATGCGCCATATTCGATACAAAGTTTTTTTTAACATAGAACAATTTTTAACATTGAAAATTTGTTAAACATTTTAACCGAAGAAGTTTTTTAATAATTTATTGATCAGCATGATACGTGTCGTCCTATATACTGGTTATAAATAAAATGCGTATTAAAACACTTAAAATGTCTTTACACCTACACTATACTCATATACAATAAGTTTTTTGTGTGGGCGTTTTACCATATGGGCATAAATCATAATGGACTTGACAGAAGTGGGCGTAATATGTGTATAGTGGACATGTTAAGTGGTGGACGTTTATAAATATGGTTATTTTGGTTGTACTTATTTAGCCGGTAACTTATTAGTCGTAAATGGGAATACAAATTTATAATTCTGCTCAAACAATCTTTATCACATTAAGTTTACCACACATATTCAACATAAACTGTAACGTGGACACTAATGCAAGATAAAAAAGTATATTTTACGTTTTTATGAAGTAGTCTCTGTATGAAAAACTGTTACGTAATACATAGTGCAAATCACAATAAGTTATTGTTTTATTAATCTACATGGACACAAAAAACACACGCGATTGATGAAAAAAGGTTTCCTATGTAACCAGCTGCATATTTACATTCGTATAACGTGAAACTAATATGTATGAGCAATATTACAAGGGGTAAGCACACACTCACAAGTTCAAGTATATTCCAGGCTGATTTCAGTGGGCAGCCGCCACACAAGTGTATAAAATACGAATTAGTAGTTGAATGCAAAAGTTAATTTTTGGCTACTCATATGCTATTATAATCCTCATTATTACATACGACCGTAATGTCAAAACTAAGTTACATGTAGCATCTTTACAAAAATAAAGATTTATGCTTGTTGTGCCTTGCGCACAGAATATAAAGTCTTTACGGTTTAATTATGCTTTGAATTCATAGATTTCAGTATTTGAGTTATTACTCAATCTCATTTTACTCAAAGCATATTTTGAATTTACTGAGGGTAAAACCTTGAGTTTACAAACATTGCTTTGGCGACTCTTTAAATAATTTAAACTTGATTAACAATAATGTCTAGTATATTCGTTTACTCAGATGTATACGAAAATATTACAGCATTCAAGAAAACATAAAGGTAATTCCCTGGCTATTGAATACTTCGTTTACAACTTTTTTGCTTAATTCTTAATGTTCGCATTGAGAACATTAAGAATCTCAAAAAAGTCTCGAATTTTTTTGTGGGGATGCAGGTAAGGACGTAGGGGGCCAGTTGTTTAACACATTTGTTGTATGATTCTTACCAACAAATAATCGTTGAGTCTTGTAATAAATGTTTAGCTTCATTTAAATATGAATGCATATGTTGTAACCACTTGCTGTAATTGAGCACTTCATTAAGTGCCCAGCATGCTTGGGCACATAGTGTAACTCGATTATTCCAATCAAAATTACAGCATGTGCCCAACGCCCATTGGACACATGTTGTAACTGTTGAGGCATGTTGGGCAGTCGATTTAAAATCATTGTTAAATTGAATCCATAGGTTTATATAAAATCCTAATATCTGTGTTCTACTATCAAATTTTAACCAATTTTATTGTTCACTATCAAACCTTCTAATATTTTTCAAATCTAAATTTATAATATTGGTTTAATTTTCAAACGCTTTTTGAAAATATAGTTAGTCTACGTTATATTTGGATGGTGAATTTTTTGTTTCATAAGTTCTGAATAAAATAAACAGTTAACAATCACATGATTATTTTTCACAATAAAATAGTAACCATTTAATCTAGAATAACATTAATAGAATAGTTATAAATACTTACAATTGTTTTAAAGTAAAATCTTTTTTAATAGTTATGGAACTGAACAACATTAAAATGTTAGGTAATGCGCTATAAAAAATAATAATAATAATCATTAAAGATCCAACGTTTTCTATCAACCCGTTACTTTTGAATAACGTGTAATATTGATAGGTAAGAGAATTGCCTAACATTAATTTCCAAATATTTAACTTATTAATGTAAACTTAGATTTTTAGGCTACTAGTGTTAGCAGGGATATAATTAAAGGTTTAAAGTTCATTACTGAAAAGCTATTAAGTAAACAGAACACTCCATTTACATTTTTTATTATTCTATAAGCAAATAAAAAATTATAATCAAACGGCTTGATGTAGTGATAATATGTCAATTCATTCATACGGACATAAAAAAAATCTTTGATCTAAATTGACGTTAATGCTGATGGTATTGTAAAAAGAACAAAAGAAATTTTAAAATTTTATACAAATTAAATTCGTTCAATTTTGATACCTAAGAAGAAACTATAGAATTGTTTTTATTAATTTTTTAAACACTCTTATACCACTTTCTTTAAATTTGTTTTACCTTGCTATATTTTGATTTATTATAAGTTTTATCAAGGGTGACTAAGTAGGAAGTTAATCAATGAAAACATGAAAAAACAGATTAATGACAATGTTTATGTGTTATGTCTATCCATCTATACTATTATAAAGAAGAGGTGGTTTCTGTATGTATGCATATATGTATGTATGAGGCAAGTGAACTCGAAAAATACTGAACCGACTGGGTTGAAATTTTACACAGAGGTAGATCTTGAACCTGGGAAAGATATAGGCTTATTCACTTCCTTAAATCCCCTCGGGCTACGCCCCATGATCGTCCTTACCTTCAATATTTACATTTTATAAGGATGTAAACATTCAAATACCGAAATGTACAAACAGCTGTGAATACTACAATTTGACAGTTCAAAGAGCAGAAGTAAGATCAGCTGTAATTTTTATCGTGAGCGAAGCCACGGGCAACTACTAGGTCAAACGTTTCATCTTTATTATTTTAATAAAGCACAAAATTTAAATTGGTTGAGTTGTCTGTTTTGTGTTTTCTGAGTTATTTTGGCTATACATCATTATTAATACTAATATTATTTAAACAATAAACAATTTTACAACCATTTGTTTTTTCAATAAAAATAACAATAATTTTAATAATGATGCCAAAATAATTAAAAAAAACATTGAAGAAACCATAGTAAAAAACATACAGGCAAGAATTGTCTGGTTTAGCGGTAGACAATCTCATTCTTAATGTCTTACAACGTTCTTAAAAATGATCCTATTTTTTATAGTAAAAATAATAAAGCGAATACTAACAACAGCAACGTAGTTTTACGTGTTTACATCAAGTGCCCAGCATCTAAGCTGGACACATAGTGTAATAGAAATAATTACAGCTAGTGCCCAGTTTTCTTGGTCACATAATGTAGTTTTTAATGAAACCGTTCAATTACACTATGTGCCCAGGCGAGCTGGACACCACTTCACGAAGTGCCCAATTATAGCATGTGGCTGCGACATATATAAATACCAGTAAACGTATCTTTTTTGACCTGATTGTCATATTCTTCATGGGCGTCATTCAATCGCAATGGCATGGGGCAGTGTTTAATGCGCCTTTTATAATAAAATTAGCTGTTGAATTTGGAGTTAATGTATAGGAGCTGGAATTAGACTTTCAATATAAAATTAACGCCTAGGTTTAATTTAATGTTGGGTATCTGAAATGCAGGTTAAATGATGACATATCAAACAGTTAAATTCGTATTTTGTATTAGGTTAATACAAAAAACGAAGCATATAAAATGTGATTGGATTTGTTTCTACTAAGAAGTTATCAATGTGCAAATCATCAAAACAAATAAGTTAACAGATAAAACAAATTAATTTTTACACCCCAAGTGGCTTTAAACGTAATCAAGTTCATTCTGTCCAAGACTTTGGTTGCCCTTAAAAAGTCAAAACTTCATCTTAATAAAAATTGTAACAACTGGGCCGTTAGATACGGGGCCAACTAGATAACAAATATATGTGAAAGCACTGAAAATGTATTATTAAAGGCTAACTGTTTGTGGTTTTTAACTCACATGATCTTTTTCCTACCAGGCTTACATATTTGATTTTAAAATTATGAACGGGTTCACAAGCAGGGTATAAATAATAACGACCTTATGTCACAAAAAATAAGTTACGGCAGTGGAAATGACAAAAACATTTCCTAAAGACATAGAATGAAATAATTTTTTCCCCTCAATTACTCTTAGTTTGTCAGTAGATACAAAACGTTATCGCTTTAACCAGATAACCAGTTCAAATCTGGAAGATTCCTGTCGCGAGGAAAAAGTGTTACAAACAATTAATAACAACTACTTTTGGACAGTACTAAAAATTTCATTGTGAAATAAAACATGACAGTAACGTTACGGACGCTAGTTTATTAGTACCCTTTAACAATAGAAATAATAAGTTATCATATATCAAATTAACATATATACAGTGTGTAAAAAAAGTCCGTCCCTCTTTAACTTTTTTTGTTTATTAAGACAAACAATTAACCTTTGGGAATAATACTAACTCAACCCAAATTATTTGTTGACGTTACCAAAAATTTTGAGTGTCCCCCGAAAATGGGGAATTTTCGTGGCAACTCAAAATTTTCAAAAGCCAACCCCTTTTGAGTGACCCCTCATTTTAAAAAGCCTTCAAAATGTAGACGAATGGTGAAAGTTGGAGGTCTCTAATTTGTTTCTATCCAAATTGGCAGCTGGTCAAAGTTTTGAAAACAACACTACCTCGAAACCTGGCGTCTTGGACGATTGGAGTTTTAAATCACCTTTGTTGACTTAAAAATGAAACTTTCTGGGCGAATGGTGGAGGTTGAAGGTCTCTAACGTGTTTCTATCAAAATTTGCAGCTTGTCAAAGTATTGAATACGACTCCTTGAAACATTTACAAGCTGCCAATTTTGATAGAAACATGTCAGAGACCTCCAAACTCCACCATTCGCCTAATTTTTTAAAGCTCTTTAAAATGAGGGGTCACTCGAAAGGGGTTTGCATTTGAAAATTTTGAGTTGCCCCCAAAATCCACCATTTTTGGGGACACTTAACATTTTAAATATCACCAAAAGAGTCCAATTTTTCATTTAATAACATTTTTCTCAGGGTCGGTTCATTTTTAAGTCACCATAGGTGAATTAAAACTCCAAACGTCCTAGACGCCATGTTTCAAGGGTGTGTTGTATTCAAAAGTTTGACTAGCTGCCATTTTGGATACAAACATGTTTGATACCTCCAAATTTTACCACTGATCTACTTTTTGAAAGCTCTTTAAAATGAGGGGTCACTCAAAAGAGGTTTGAATTTAAACATTTTGAGTTGCCCCCTAAATCCGACCTAAATCCTAAACTCCAACTTTCACCATTCGTCTACATTTTGAAGGCTTTTTAAAATGAGGGGTCACTCAAAAGGGGTTGGCATTTGAAAATTTTGAATTGCCACGAAAATTCCCTATTTTTGGGGACACTCAAATGTTTTGGTAACGTCAAAAATAATTTTGGTTGAGTTAGTATCATTCCCCAAACGTTAATTGTTTGTCTTAACAAATAAAAAAATAAAGAGGGAGGGGGCGGACTTTTTTTACACACAGTATATGATATACATATGACATAAATACGGCTCAATTTTAAGGTAATCTTAAGTTTTCCTATTATTTTATTAAATTAAAAATCATAATTCAGGGATTTAACTTTACTTCCAGTGACTACGAGATTGTCTGGTTTTGGGTGGCTGCTGAAATGCAAATTGAAGAATTTTCTAACAGCTTTCGCTTTAAACTTATTATCACTACTACACGACCACTACGGCAGTACCTCATTTAGGTACCTCGGAGTGCAGAATATCATTATGCAAATAATATAGTATGTATGATTTGAGAAGACATTTTATGTAACAGATAAATTCAGAAAAAAGGAATAGTAGTATTCATTACTCGTCTCAAAAGTGATATTGCGGGGCTCGATAGCTTTCTCTTTTCAAAGTTCCCTCAGGATGGGGAATTAGAATATTGTTCAAAATATACATATTAAAGTTCGTTAACATTGGAAAATTTTAACATTTTCGATGTTCAGGTAATGGTAATTTTAGATGTCAGTTCCCACTAGGTAGGTTTTAAAAAACTTAATTTATTTGTTATTTCATTAGGGAATAGAAACACACTTCTCTTGGTGATAGTATAACATTTAATAATCAACCCTTCATTTGAAATACCATCCCTTTCTTTTTACCTAAGAACTTGAAAAAGAATTAATCTAGATGATGGTTAACCTACTGAAAGAATATTTCAATGTTTTCGGGATCCCAAAAAGCTCTTAATTAACATTTTGTTGGTCTTTAAATCAGCATAAATAATGATTTTTCTATCTACTTATAATCAATATGTATATTATTTAGTATCGTGTTACAAAAATTCTAATCAAGTATCTCTAAATGTTAAATTTTATGGTACTGTTCACTTGCGTGTTTTTCTCGCAATTCACTTAAGAACAATTGAATTTTTTCAGTTATTTTAACTTTTTATATCAATAAACACATGTGTAAGATACCTAATTAATATTCCACCCTTTAAAAACAAGTTTCATTTGGTCTTAATGAGTGACCTACAGCTAAAAAACACTCATAAAAGATTTATGAGAAATATGACTTATGATTTTCATTTTATAATGAGCTTTGAATTATTTAAAACATTTTCCACATAAATATTGCGTAGTTTATTAAACGTAGCTACGAAGGGCACGTAATTAGTTTGGGAAAATTGACATTCACCACAAATATTTAATATATATTTTATTGATATCTGCATTAATTTTAATATGAATGTGTTTGTTTATTTCACTACTGGGGGAGTTTATTTATTAGATCTTCGGATCCTAAAATATTAATTACATGTTCCCCTATTCCTTTTTTAAGCAAAATAAGGGCTATAAGAACTCTATTGTTAGACGGAGAAAAATTAAGTCCTTAAATACGTGTTAAACGCACGTAAATAATGGTTTGCAGGTTACCCACTGCAATATGGACCCGGCTCATTGCTCCGGCATTGAGGCCGCCACACAGAAAATCAGGACTTAGTTTGTCTATATAGTTATGCCGTCACTGGCTATGACATCATTACTGTCAGTTGGAAGTCCTGCCGATCAGAGTCTGGCTCTCGTAATTGCAGAGACTTTTCTCGGAATATCCTGCTATTAATTTTGCCTTCAAAAATGTTCATCACAGAATATACATTCCTATTCTCGTAAAATACAACCGATTCCTTTGCTCTGACTTGCCTAGTTTCTGCATTTACCGGTATTTTAAACATTAAATCAGCAAAAAAAAGTCTGGGTTTTCTAGCGATCACCCATCCAAGTTCCAACCAAGCCCAAAGTTTCTTGACTTGTATGTTCAGGTGATACTGATGTATCCATTGCATCATGGCTGCCTGATGTCGAGTATAGTTGTTGAATAGTATCTGAAAAAGTGGCGAGCGCAGTTTTACGCCTTATGGTACTTCTCTACAGTGACAAATTATCGCCCGACATACTTAATTGATACTTTTAATAGTGGTAGCAAATCAATGCAAGGTTAGACTCGACCTGCATTCTATTTCATACTATCCATCTTATTCAATACACTTGGGGATCTTTGCTAAAAATACCTGAGTTATTAAAATCGTAGCAGGGTTTAATCATTGATTTTTACTATAGTAAAATTACTGTTTTTTTATTACTTGTTCCTGTAAACTTTGAGCAGATAAAATTAAGCTTAGGACTAAAACTGATCAATGCGTCCTTGTAATTCATTTAAAAATAAAACTTACAATATACATAGATGGCTGCTGACAAATAAAACGATTTCATTTCCTTTAAAAATCGAAGCTTTTCCTACTTTGAAAATTGGAATTTCATATTCTTTTAGACGTAGGTGTTTTACTACCATTGACTTTATATGTACTTACTGTCAAGGATACTAAAGTAAGTAAATCGATAACAAACAGTGATAAAATATGTATTATAGAAACCATAAGTTATTATTGGATCTTGTATTACGTTTGTAAATACGTATATGTTTTTTTTTATTTCTAATTTATAAATCTAACACAACGGACTTTAAAAAAGTCAATCAAGATTTGGTTAAAAAATATTTATTCGATTAAAATTCAAGGTCTGATGATAGTACGAACTAAAACAAGTAAAGACTGACTTCTTTTACCGAAATCACATGGAAATAATTTGAAGTTCTCATCCATACGTGTTTCGTAAATGCAGTGGGCTTCAGGCAGAAAGTAATCATGGATAAACTTGTGACGTGTACTAACAGTAATGAGGTCATATTATTGCCATTTTTCTTAAAATAACAGTAAACCCTCTGATTATGTGCAAATACGTCAATTTAAGCATAATAGACCGGGAGCTGGGAGGTAAAAAATTACGTCATAAGGAGCACATGTAAAAGCTGTGCCGTTTTGAAGGGGCATCCTGGGGGGTTTCAAAAATGGGTTTGTGAGCCCTCAATCTGGGGGCTTTCTCCAAGGTGGACAAGCTTGAATGTGACTTTTTTGTATTCTCCATAAGAATAACATGGGGATGAAGTTTGCAGGTGTGCTGCAACAGGTATGTACAAATAGGGTGGTTTTAAGTCAATATCCAATAAACCTCGACCAGAAGAAGCCTTATGCCAAATTGTATGATTATATGTTAAAAAATAAGGATGACATAGACTTTTATTTTCACCCATAAGAATAACATGGGAAAAATTTGTGCAAGTTTACTGCCACGGAAATGCATAAATGGAGGATTTCAGGCTAATATACAATAGTTCTTAACAATTTGAAGCCACATATAAAGTTTCATTAAGATATGTTGAGACATAAAGGAGTTATACGATTTTATTTATTTCCCATAAGGTTAACATAGGACGACGTTTTGAGTTCATCAACCTCAGTATCTCGGTAACCAATGAACATAGAGCAATGATTCAACATACCAAATTAATTGTTTTTTTTTAAGCTGAATTCAATGGTGTGGACTAAAATTTGATCATTCAAGTTGTTCTACATGAAAATTTCAAAAAACCATTTTTTTGGGTTATTTTCAAGTTTGTCCACCTTGGAGAAAGTCCCCAGATTGAGGGCTCACAAGCCCATTTTTGACACCCCCCAGGATGCCTCTTCAAAACGGTATAGCTTTTACATGTGCACCTTGTGACCGGTCTATAACTTCTGAGTTAAATATCGGGAAGAAGGTCTGCGAATCCTGCGTCTGTACTAATAGCCATTACTCTGTTCAGAATTTGAGCCAGGTCCAGTCACAACAGAACTGTACGTGAGCCAAGCCCTTATTTACGTACAGCGAGTAATTATTTTGTACTTGGGGCAAAAACTCTGCTTTTCCGCGGAATGATTTTTCTCAGTGTATCTTTCATCGTGCAGATGAACGATGATATATTCGTCTGATGTATAACAATACTATTCACCATATCAATAGTTAGCTATTAGCATATCAGTAGTTTCTCTTAATATTAGTACAATTAATTGTTATTTCAGTAGAAATACGCAAAATATGGGGACCAAATGTAAGAATCCATCAAGTCCACGATTGAAGGCCATCTAATAATGTATTTTTCTCATCCTGCCTATCAATAGTAACAAAATTCAAGTAACAATAAGCTATACAGTCGTTTAACTTTCAAATCGCCACATGACTACTAGAGTATGGTCAAAATTACCATTTAAAATTTATGATGTTTTTTTTCTAATTGGTAGAGTAGTATTTACACCCCTAATTGCAAGTCAATATTGCCACCTCACTTACATCACAATAAAACTGGGGGCTTCCTTAATATGGATTGGCTATAATAACTTGGTGCCATTGGTATAATTTTAAATTTGTCCTCATCTAGCACTTTTATAATTTTCAAGAGGGTGCTTTAATGAAGTAAAGATCGCAAGTCTACCAGCATCCTCCATAGTAGTAATCATGGATCATCCGTCAATATTTCAACTAGCCTTACTATTAAAATTTTTTTTTTATAAATGAAGCACAAAACACACCTTTTAATACATCATACCTCCACAGATTGAAACTTAAAACAAAACTTTACTGTTAGCGAATTTCCCCTGTAGTTAAGAAGCTATTGACGAGGTCTCACGTTAGAGTCTAAGCCTGAAACGAAGATAACTTTCGTTTTGGGGCCACCAGAAGCAAAAAAAGACCATTCGTTCGAATATACATACATACATATATTGAAATAAACACAATACATTGTTCCAATGTTAACCTTATAGGAAATAAGTCACATTCTATATCTTCCTTATTTCTCAACATATCATGATAAAACTTGGTATATGGCTTCTTCTAGCTCAGATATACTAAATATTTAATTAAAACCACCCAATTTTAACATACCTGCTGCAGCAAACCTACAAAAATAAAATTTCCCATGTTATTCTCATAGAGCTTGCAAAAATAATTCAAATCTCGCTATGTTGGAGTGAAATATATGTTCTTTTCCATTTGAAATTCACTGAGTGTGCAGGTCTACTGCAACGGGAGTGTTTTAGTTTTCTTATGGGTTAATTAAATTTAGCTTTAAAACCTAGTTCGCAGATATCTTAAATAAGCCATACTTTATCTATTTTCAATGATTGGTTAGGCCTGGACGGAACTAAAATGTAAAGTTGCAGGAGGTTACATTGTATTAGAGCCATATATTAATAAAATTTTCTTTTCAAATAGGAAATTCAGTAACATTACCTTCACAAACGCTAATGCAGTGATAAATGCTATATGATGAACTACTAACTACAGTATGATTTGACAACGGTGGAGTAACTGTTTAACTTACAGTTCTTTTTAACCAACTCGGAAAAATGACTTTTGATTTAATACAATACTTTTTTAATACAATTGACTTTTTTTAGTACAATATTGATGGATTTACTACTTTTTTTATCAGGATATGTTCTAAAGTCTATGTAAGGTTATTAAATTAATGAAACAATTTTAAAATGAAATTTTAATTTAATGAGTTGAAATTGAATACTTTGCACCCTACTTAACTTCTGAAATGCTATTGGAATTTTGTGTTTATGGTTATCGAAAATTCCGGAATCTACACGTTTTAAGAATACATATATTTAGTTAGCCTCTAAAGAAAGTATATAAGTAAAATAATTAAGTATATTATTGCCTCATACTTATTTTAAATTACAAATCTTTTAACTGGTTAGTGATAAATCAATGAGTATTTTAGTGATATTAATATTCATTAGTTTGTATTAAGTCTGGCTCTGATGGACCCTCTCATTTTTACAACTGACCTTTTATAAAAAGTTTGTAAGTTCCATACACACATCCATTTAATCATCCTGTATAATCTTCATAAATTTCAAATTAATCAAGAATGACTCAAAATTTTCCATTTAATTTAGGTTGCAATAATAATTATATTTAAGAAACGTTATTTCTGACATTAAAAGCCACGTACCTGATTTTTGAAAATGTATGTTAAATGTATATACATTATTTTACATTACACCATCAAAAAAATCTTTCATAAAATATATCATTCGACCAATTAAAATTCAACTTTTTGTTTTGAAAGTCAGGTGGCTTTCATTAATTTTTATTGGTCAAATCAAATCTTTTATAAAAGATATTGTATACAAACTTCGTGACTAAAAGACAATATGTTAAAATAGGCGTTAGTTTCATGTTGATTATTTATGTGGTACTGCAGTGTAAAACACCAATCAATGAGAAAGCGTGTGTATTGTTGTTATTTTTAAATTTTTAGAAAAATTTATTGTGTCACAGGAGTAAAATTACCATTGGCTGAGCTTCTCACTGGGAAAGTTTTTTTACTACCGTTTTACTTCAGGCTTGAAACTTCAATGTGGATACAAAATTCCTCACAGTATTTTAGAAGTTAATTTATGTCATCTTATTTAAAACTGTATTTATATAGGTTCTACATATCTACACATTGTAGCTTCAACAGTACAACCACTTTCATTTTGTATAGGTTGGGAGTTAGTTTACATGGATCCTCTTTGTTTCACGCCTCTGTTTTGGAGTTTTTTTTTTTTTAATTAATGAATCTGTATGTAGTTTCTACACAACATCGTTGCATCAGTCTATTGTGTTCATTTTTATTAGGTCTTGACAACAAACGGTAAGAAGATGCGTAGACCACTGCTCGACATCAACTAATCTCTAAATAACACTTGTAAAATGGTTGTTTTTAAATTTTCTCATTTTAATGATTCTATTATGTATTATATTCTGTTAGAGGTTAATTGGTAGAGAGGACTAACAAGTCCTAACTTCCCCTCCTAAATGAAGACTTTTTTAATTTCATTTACTGCAAAAACAAATTATTCAGCACTCACGAAGGCTAAGGAATAATATTTTTATATTGATCGGGTTTTCTTGTTTCGTATCATAAGTACTTGTTTGGCAAATTATTACCCAAGCAAATATCATAGATTTATATGAAATCCCTTCGATAAATAGGTGCATTGGTATCACTGCATTTCAAAATCGAGTAAAAATAAGCAGGCTAATTGTAAAACATCCTTCACATTTAAATTGAAGGAGCCATGTTGTTTTAAAGTACATTGTCAAAACCCAGATTTAATAAGGTTGAATTTTTTTTATAAATCTTCAAGCAATATTAATATTTAAAAATTCTCAACGTTGAAATGTGCATCAATTTAGTTAAAGAATTGATGCACCAGCGTTACTTATTATGTTCCTTTTTTGAGTTTCCTTTTTTAGAAAAGAAATGCAGTAAATACAGTATAGAAGATTACAGAGTGTTGATCTTGGATTCAATAGGGTAGAAACCTCTTCCTTATAATAGAGTGATTTTCTGTTGTCTTATAAAAACAGCTATATTTTAAGAAATTAAAATCATGGTGTTAAAATATTAACTGACTTGTAAGCCTTGCATTTTGTGTTATATCTATGTAACTAATTTAAATCTCGACCATCTGTTTTGTTATAAACAAAACAAGTGCCAATTGGAAAAAGTTCGCAGGTTCTACAACAGATGGTAGCACAATCGCTGAAATTGCAAAAGCCTCCTGCACGAAGGCCTTTAATGGAATATATTACAAGTCTGCTAAGGGCACATCTAGAGAGAAATAGCTTTAATTCGATAAAAATATATATAGAAAGATAAATGTTTATGCTCTGTACCAAAACCCAGAAATTCTTTTAATAATATAGATTTGATAGTGTAATGTGGGAAGGCCCGGATACCGTAGGAGGAATAAGGATACATTCCGGAGACCCAAGTTATTATTTCTTCCAGTGGAAGACCATTGAAACAGGTACTTAATGGGAAAATGGCTTAAATTACTTTAGAAATGTGTGTATGTTTAAGTGTGCATTCATCCTTGAGATTGCAAGTAATGAAATAAGTGGAAAATTCATTAAAATAGTACAGACAACCTTATATTTGAATTGTTTTCTAACAAAACTAACAAGTTTTTGTATTTTCTTTGCAGCCTGTTGTTTGGTTGTTTGTTGGTTTCTTTATTTGATCAATCATGAATGACCTTGAGATCATAAGTAACTAAAACTTTTCGATAAATACGTCAAGATTGTGCTGCCCACTTTGAACACGAATTGTTTTCCAACAAAAATATTGAGGTTTTGAATTAAATTGCATTGTGTCATTTGATTATTTCCTTAGTTGTTCAGTTATGAATGACGATGTTTGGATTTTTACGTCTTTGATGTAGGCAGACATTTGAACTCCCACGCGACTACTTCTCTCACAAGAACAGTGTAAGCAATGTTATCCAATGATGTCTCTTAGTCTCAACCGATTGTCTAAAGTTGTTGATATATATATATATATATATATATATATATATATAAGGTCAAGATGTGACCTTATAAGGACCACATCTTGAAAGAGTATAAAACATCTAGCGATTACACTGAGCAAACCTTTGATATCTTTTTTAGTGCTAAAAATATAAAAACATTAGCTTTTTTTAATTTGATTTGTTCCCTTGAAATGGTCGGATACAGTTTTGCTCTTAAAAATGAGTTTTGTATTATTGATTTCTTTTATTCGGCTAATGCCGTATAGAATTTGTAAGTTAACATTGGCTTTGTAAGAGAAGCAGGTTTTTTTGTACTGGAGCCCCTCTCAATCGAATGTTATAATAGTGGGTAGTTATCATTCATATTACTATGGATCCTTGCTATTGACCATGGACAAACAGGCTGTTACTGTTATAATCAGTTGTTGTGACAGGACATTTTGTAACCAACCTTTGAATGTGATATCATAGGTCTTCGTTTTTATGAACAGGATAAAATGTTTCTCTAAAATGTTAGGAGGTTTCTTATGACTCTCATGGACTATATAGTACCGGTTAAAGCAGAATTCTCTAACATTTTAAATAAAAAGCAAAAGGGACATGGTAAGTTCGTTTTCCTATCGGGTGATAAATGATTTTTGTTACCATATCTATGAAATATCTATTTAGGTTATTCCTTTTAGATAATATAAGGAAGAAAGAAATATCTTTTAACCTTTAAGATGGCATTTTCCTTGAACAAGTCGATATGCCCCTCCATTAGCAACGATTGATACGTAGCAACAAATTTATATAGAGCGTTGTAATTGGGCTTTGCTTGATTATAAACTCTAAGGCCATGTAAACACTTACATTCGGAGCTAAGGTTTAACAAATAGCTTGTTATTCATAAATGTCTATCGACCGTCACAATTTATATTTTAATAATTTGATTTATCCAATTTTCGTATAAACTTTGGGCAGGATACATTATCATAACTAATATTTCTTATATATAATAACGAATCATAACTTATATTTCTAAGTAATGTAGAGCCTGTTAGTCATTTTTTTATAACTCAGTGACTGAGCTGTATGCGAAAGCTATTGCAATCATTTTTATCTTTTCCGGACAAATATTTTATCATCTGTTCAATATATGACACTCTATCTGCTAATACATGTCTTTTAAATTTCCGAAGGATTGACCGATTGGGCCTGTTTATAGGCTTTGAATGTAAAGTTCTACATCGTGTAATTTCAAATATTGGTTTTTTTTTACTTCAAATAGATATTGTATTCAAAAGTTCTGAGCTGTGCAGCTTATTAAACTGTTGGCTTAGCTCAAACCAATTAAATTGAAATCCCTCGAAATAATTTACAAATATACTCATTACTTAAAACTGTCTAATCTATATATATAAAAGCCAAAACGGTTCACTGACTGACTGACTGACTGACTCACTCACTGATCACAGTTTCTCAAAAACTATAAGGCTTTGGGCAATGAAACTTAACACAATGAATCATTATAGGCTCTAGATGCGTACTAAGAACGGATTTTAAAATATATTCTCTCAAAAGGCTAAAATGGGATATATTATAAAATTCAAGATAGCGGCCATTTTTAGTTTTCAAAGCTTATTTTCCAAAACAATGTAGGGCTTTGGGCGATTCTTGGCTAAAATATTCTTTATAGGCTCCAGATGCATACTAATGAAGGATTTTAAAAAGTTTCCCCTGGAAAGGCTAAAATAAGATAAATTCAAAAATTCAAAATGGTGGCCTTTTCAGGTTTTAAGATCTATGAATTTAAAATATCAATAGAAGGTCTCCAGAATATTTTAAAGAGGCAAAAAATATAAATTCCATTTACTAAAAGAATAAACTGTACAAAATTATCACGGTTTTCTTATATTATGTATTTAGCAGTTTCCACATACTCGCGATTTACGGATCACCCGAAGTAATTTAACTAGAATCTTGAAACTCTGCTGGGATATCATACAGTTATTTTTATAGAATCGGGATTTTTTGAATTTCAATTTTTAGGAGGGTTTGCATGCTGGTCGAGAGCGATTTATAGGCAAAGTTCAAACAAATATACTATTTATACCTAATGAAGCGCTTAAAACGTATATAGTTTGGGTTAATCATTGAAATCATTATTAGTCTATTAGGAAATTTGTAAAAAATGCATGTTACAGAAAACGGATAATTGAACCAAACATTTGTTATCCTTTCAGCGAGCGAAGCCGCGGGTATATCTACTAGTAATGTATAAAATTTACTTAAGAAACATTCTAACACTTAATTATCGCTCCATAACATTGAAAATTCCCTAGGCATTATCAGGATGATGTTTGCATACTCCTAGCGGCGCATCGCTACATAGGAGTCACAAAGGATAGTAGTCACCTAGACCCGTACAGTGGGGATGACTCACTACCCATTTTTTTTTTTTTTGGAGTATGAGATTTTTACAAAAATAAGGAGAGGTCCAAGGTACTTCTTTGGGGTTCTCTGGTTTTCAACATCAAAGTAGTGATCACATGACGAAACATCAGAATTTTGTTTTCCCTCAGTTACATTTACGAATTTGTCAGTAACAATTTTTATGTGTTTGAGGGAAATACTAAATGACCCTCAAACTTACAAACCTTCCTCCCCTCACGGGTGCTTTACCTGCTCACTCTGTTAATAAACTTTAAATTGTATAAACCACATCCTGTAACCGTTTTATTAAGTTTTATATTTGAAATAATGAGAAATATTGCCTTTGCCCGGTTTGCTTTAAATTGGGTTTTCTCAATATCGATAAAGATAATAATGTTATACGCTGAATTCCGATTTACAACTTTTATTTGTAACCTTTTTATTTTTCATGCCTTGGAAAACATACCGTAGCAGGCAGGTCGGAAGCTGTTGCACCTCTCCATTGAAGATAGTCTTGATCATGGGCTTCACAACGTACTATCCTTGAGGAATATTTACTAACTGTATCCTCCTTACGACACTGTTAAAATGCCTTGTGAAAAAATGCGAAGAAACATTTTATGCAGGTGTCACACGCATAAAATTGATTAAGAGCATTTATGTGATGTGATTACATGCTAATACGATATGAAAATAATAGTATTTACACAACATAACCAGGATGTGTGATTTATATGAGTATTATGGCACGTACTTTTTGGCAATTGCTAACATTTTGGTCACTACTTTGTTTCTTGACTAGATCACTTAAGGAATAAACATATAATGTGCTATAAATGTTTCTATAATTTTTTATAATTAATTAATAACTTTTTAATGTCAATTTTTTACTAATAATGGTAAATGCTACTGTAGTGATTATGACATGATGAAGACATGCAGAGTGATTATTTACTTCAAAAGGATCAATGTATTGAAAATAAGGTTAGCAACAAAATAGCAAAGGATAGCAACAAAATAAAAATTACTTTGAACTATTTCAAGTATTTCAGTGATGATTTATTTGACTTCTTGTCTTGTTTTCATCAAATATAACACCAGTAATTTAAGGAGAATTTGACATTGCTGATATTTTATAGCAATAATGATAACGGCTGAATCTTGGTAGTCAAACGCTTGCTTACGTTTCACGAGGTTTAAAGTGCTAAAAAATATAAATATTGTTACGATTTTTTTAACCATAAATTTTTTATTAATAATTGTATAGCTTCAACTTTATGCTTATTTCTTTCGTTGAATTTCTTTGGTTGTATTTTCCTAACATTTTGTAGTTATTTACATTCAAATCTAATTTCAAACCCTCATGTTTGATGCTTCGTACTTTCATTGTTGTTATGGTATTTATTTTTCAGCAAATATTTTAGCATTAATGCTCTCCTCCTTGAATATATTTGTACCGGTAATAATATGGTTGAATTATTATACCATATTTTGATCGGTTGTATATCGTAACAAAAAGCGAGTACCTTTGTAGACATTTAGTCATTACCATCACTCTGCATGTTTATTTATGCTTCAATTAGTTCCTTATAAAATTTAAATATGATTTTTAAGATTGCAAATATTAAGTTTTTTGTGGACTCAGTAATGTTTTCTCATTAGCCAAAGTACAATAAGGGGATTCATGAGTGGAAAGGGGGGGGGGGTTGCTTGTGGTAGCACTCAAAATATTATAAAACCGGTAGATGGTACGCAAGCGTCAAAAGGGTCGGGAATCACTGACCTATGGAACACTCAGTAGAATCATAACATGCTACTATTCGGTCCTCAACTAAATTTTATACTTCAAAAAACATCCGGATATTCATTCAAAAAGCCGTGAACATTATACGGCAATAGGTTAAATGCCGGACGTAACGAGCCATTTAACCTTTCAGCCGTCAAAAACACATTAAACGAACGGAATAATATCAGGTTCGGACCGCCTCGGGCACAGGTGCAGTGGCCTTTCTAGTTCTGTTTGTGTATAAATTAGCGGCGGCTTTGTCAATGGGACGCTGTTTCTCTCTAAATCACGTCAGTGTCTCGGTGTCAAAGAGTTTTTACGAGAAGCGCTGCTCCAAATTTATTAAAAGTAGCTGCTACATAGATCATAATGAGGTCGCACACGTCACAGCAGGGGTACATCTGTTCTATGGCCGCTCCGCCGAGGAAAGAGCCAGAATACTACAGGTAAGTTTATATAACCAGAATGTGATTTTCGGTGTGTATGCAATTGAAAAAAACAAACATACTTTTTTGTCATTTTGTGTGGTGATTGTACTTCCTAAATCGATCAAAACTTTTTTCTTTAAAGTTCATGACAATTAAGCGCTGAGTTCAGTGATTGTACACTTTAGAAGTAGGTTGTATACAAAGTTACAAATATCTGGAAGAGAGTGGCCTAATGATTTTAAATCTAAAATAATTTTTGTAATTTAAATGTAAAAAGTCGATAAAGAATTTTAGTTTTAAGAACAATTAAAAGTTAGGTTGCAATTTGTAAAGTATATGGTTCCTTGATAATCTAAATATAAATATTCTGTTGCTAAAACAATATTATAAATACGCTCTGATGTTTTTAGAATTATCAGTTCAGACGTACCGTACATGAAAAAAAAGGCTTTCACGGACTTCTTCAAGTTCATTTTAAATAACTAGTTGGAGTGGGGGCTTTTAAGACTCGCGGTATTTATTAAAAAAGGTGAAAATATTCTCTTTTTAATATCAGACCCTTTTTATTTTTTTTAGATTCAGCTAAAGGCAGAGCATAGGTTATCTATTAACAAAGATAAGAACGTAGGGATCGTCCTTCAGCGGGAGGTCTGTAGCCACGATATGTATGAATGAAATTATAATTAATTAGTTCCACATAAAATAAATCCTGGTCGGAGAGGAATGACATCTGGTTACAGAGAAGACGGCGGGAGCGTGGGTGACCCCTCCTCCCCCTCCGAAAAACAACTTTTCAAAATAGAACTAATTAATGTCTGGAGCCCACTCGGAATCAGTAATATATCAAGTTTCTCGGGCCGGCCGATTTTTTTAAATCCAGGAATTATCGAGGTCTCCTTTGCTTAGAATCAGACGCCGATATGTCAGAGATTATTTTTTAACGTATGAATAACTGGATTGGATTTGTCATTTAACAATCCATATGTTCTTATAAGGCTCCGATAGGTTAATAGATAAAGGTTAATCAATATACATATAGATACAATCGTATACATATAGATGTGTGTGCTGTATGTAGCATATACACATTAAAAATGTTTACGGTGAGTAAGAATTTTAAGTTTTAAAGATTAAATACATGTTTCCAGATTAGATTTTTTATATTTCCATTATTTTCACTGCAGTGGGCATTTGTGTACTCAGAGGTTGTCAAGTTTGGGGATTATCGATTTATCCAGAACATTGGAGTTTTTAGTGGGTTTAATTAATTTTAATGGGTCTGTTATAAATTTATTACTTACATAAGTACTGTTGCATATTGAGTAAACTATCTTTAAAGAAATGTCAAATACTCAAAAACTAAAACTAAATGTTCTGAAAAAGCTCCCTTTTTTAATGTTGAAGATTCCCTGTCAGCTGTCAGAGTGTCGAATTACAGAGACTGTCGAGTCAGTGAGGTTTTACTATGTTAAAAATATATTTCATGAAACATATTTCTGCTAAAATGTTTAAATCACTATACCGTAAGTATGTTATACATACATGAACTTAATTTCTACTATTCAGGTATTTAAACTTTAAAAAATCTAGTTATAACTCTTAAGCATATAGATTATCAAATCAACACCAAAATATTTAATTTACAATTTTACAAAAAATCAGCAAGCATTTTGGTACAAATTTACCCAACAAACGAATCCAAATATTCTAATGTATATCATTGCATGAATTCCTATACAACCAAAGAACATATATATATATAAGATATTATTTAAGATAAACAGAATCCTTTGTTTGAAATTCATCGTTGGTGATTTTATGTTTTGATTTTGATTTTTGCGGAGTAATTAGTAGGCTAAAACAAGTTTTACGACGGGATCTGGAAACTGATACTGTCTTCAGGTGGAAAATAACTAAGGACATAACAAAATTTGTAACACACTGCCAGGGAAACATGGAAACAAAAACATAGCTAAACAGAGAACTGTGAAAGCAGTCACAAAACACTATGCTGAAAACAAAACAACAACACAATATAGCACATAAATCACAAGTATGAAGGATCGCCGACCAGGAGAGAGCAGAGCTAGGACTGATACTTAATACTTGTGATTTCTGTGCTATATTGTATTTTTGTTTTGTTTAGTGCTTAGTTTTTTTTGTGTGAATGCTTTTACAGTTCTCTGTTTAACTATATTTTTGTCAAGGTTATCCTGGCTGTGTGTAACTAGCCTAATTATGTTCTAGGTTCTTTTCCGCCAGATCCCAAGACGACGTGAAACTTGTTTTTACTAATCAGTGATGGTAAATGTCCGCAAAAAACATCACAAAAACAGAATCGTTGTTAATTTATCAAATTTAACCTTAATGACGTTTTTATTAAGGATTTAAAGCTAAAAGTAACTCTAAAAGTAGAGTGAGTTAAAAAAAGAAAGAGAATCTCTAAAAGTAGAGATAAACATAACGAACAGTAAGTAAGAGAGGAGGAAAAATCAACAACCATATTTTCAACCTGTAGCAATAGATTTATTAAGTGGACAGGATTGCGGGTGGTATCACCCCTGAGCGGCCTAACTGCTTTCAAAACGGCAATTTAATAGCCCTCCCCTCCGAACGCGTTGTTCAGGAAGCCATTCTACAAATTGGAGGCCGTAAACAGCCCATTTGACTGGTTTAAAATACTGGGTGAAATGCGGCGCAGCCCACTACAAATCCTGCTCGACTGTCCTCTCCTCCCTCGGTGGTTGGCCAGTTGCTCACCAGATGGCGCAGGACCCCAGGGCAGCGGAGGCAGGACTCCAGGATGTCATTGTCGACCTGTCACCGAGACATGTTCCGGGTCCGAGGCCCTACAACAGATTCAGAGAGGTTACCGCTTATTCCCAAGAGCTTTCCTGAGGTTGGATGAGATCGGTTAATTCTTTGGGTAAAATTGCAAAATTGGGAAAATCCAGCACTAAGGATGTTTTCTGTAAAATACGTTCGTGTGATGAAAAACCTTAACCTTGATGAAACAACTTTGGAAAAGTTCAAGTTAAAGGGATAGGGAGGAGGTTAATGTACAACAGTTGACGTGTTGACTAAAAGAGACCGAGTAACAAGGAGAAGTGACAGACAAGTAAGCGATAGCAATTAACTGATATAATTGGGAAAATGTCTGTAAATAATGCACATGATGAATAAACAATGTTAAAGTTTTTCAACTTTTTAAAATACATGGATTTTTTTCTATTATTTAACAATAATATGTATCCCTCCCTCACCTTAAATTAATTAAAATAAGTCTTTGAATCACAATACACTCGATCATTCAGAGATATGTTATAGACAAAATATATTTAATATTACCCTTGAAAATATTTTTTACTTCACTTTCAGTAAATGTTTTTAGAACTTATTTTACTTTTTCCATCCATCTCAAAATACTAATCTGCTAATCAAAACCTATTATGACAAATACATTTTGTTTTCAGCAGCGCGATTGTAGAGAAATTTGAACTCTCAAATGAAATTAAGTGACGAACTGTTAGCAGATCTCTAAACAATGTCGCTCGATTTATAAATCTATTTAGGATAGTTTAATATTTCTTAATACACCATGCATGCTTACATCGTCTTTCTCATTAGTAGTATTGACAAACACTTTTCAGTTCAAAATAAAATTCATTTTGAAAACAGTTGATCTCAGCTTGAGTACAAAATCTCATCTAGAAAGGTACAAAGAAAGTACGTGAAATTCACTCCAAACAGTCCAAAGACCCTTTTTGAATAGTTTAATTGGAAATTCAACATTCACTTTGTTTAAAGCGTGTTTTAAAAGAAAATGTCTCGTCAATTTTGTTTTTGAATATGCTACCGTGTCCAAAGTAATTCTTACTTTTTAAATTAAACATTTTCTTCACTAAGAAACCTAAGTTTCTAAATCACAGAGTTTGTCTCTGAGTACTCACAAAATAAAACCTGAAAATCTCAGTCTGTATTTACTTAACAATAAAACAATGTTGCCCAATCGCAAAGCCATCGGTAAGCCGTGATTATGAAGAAGCCTCACGGCTAAGCCACCCCCCACTTCTAGGCGCACGTACCTTAGGCTCAGCCCTTACGTTTCAATTCACCCTGTGGTAATCACTGCACAAGGGCGAACCCGGGCTTAGCTGTGGATAACGCGTTAATGCCTGTTATGGGAGGGTCTTATGTCTGTTATGGGGGGATAATGTCGGTCAAAATCTCGTTTGTCGGACTCCTTTAGCTCCAAAGGATTTGTATTTTTTAACAATTGTTAGGAATACACTTTTTTAATATTGTCTTATATTATTTTAGGTGAAAAAACGCATTTTAATAGGAAAATAAGTATATTGTTAACTTATGAGATAGTTAATTTATTTTCGTAAGAATTAAATGTAACTTGAATGTTCTTAAAATAAACGATATTATGGAGTCTAGGAATTTTTGGAAAATCGACCTAACAAATCCTAACCAAGCTGGAACTTTGCAGATGTTAAATAAACCTTCCTTATTAAAAATTTCGAGTTTTTCATTACCTTTTTTTTAATTCACACGAAAACATAAGAGGTACGACGTCAAGTGTGAAGGGTGATTCAAAAACCCAAATGGTACTAAAAGTGTGAATGGAGCTTTTCTAGAGGACTAAATTCCCAATAAAAAGAGTACAAATCTGTAAAAGAAATTTGGAAAAATAACGGCTGGGTATTATTAATTTTCTAAACATTTGTAATTCTAAAACCCCTGCCAGAAGAAAAACATGTAAAATTCAATATTAAACATATTCATAACAGGCCGAAGTCTGTAATCTTTATAGTTATTCAACACATCGACCATCAAAATTGATTTTCAAAAAAGGCGTGGGTGAGCTTACAAAAAAATGCATTCCTTTGAGATTTAGTAAAAACATTCCCATAAGGAATCCCTTTTTGTGAACTCACCCATGCCTTTATCGTCAACCTGTTTTGTTATCTGATGAGTCAAATTAATGGCATTTTTATCAGGATTCTATGAATATGGTTTATTATTATCTACGATCATAAGGAGTCGCCCCGTTAGGAAGGTATTTTACATCAAACTTTATATGTATTTCTAATGGCAAGGGGTATTAGAAGTAAACTAAGTCCCTTGCCACAGGTGTTAAATAAACCTCCCTAATTATAATGCCGTGTTTTTATTAATATTTTAATTTACATGAAAACCATAAAAGGTACGAAAAAGGTTTGGAAGGCGCTTTTGTAGAGGACAACATGTTCAATGAAATGAATATATACCTGTATAATAAATTCTATAAAATAACTGCCGGTATTATTAATTTTCTAAACATTTGTTATTCTAAAACCATGCCATGAGGAATACTTGTAAAATACAGGATAAAAATATTCGTAATAGAGCGGAGCGTTTTAATTTTAAAGAATAATATACTATAATCCTAGAATTCTGATTAAAATTTCAGTTATTCGACACCTCAATCATCAAAATTGATTGTTATAAAAACCTGGCGTGAGCGAGTTTTCAAAAAATGCATTCCTTGGAGATTTAGTAGAAATATTGCCATAAGGAATCCTTTTTTGTGAGCTAACCCACTCGCCTTTATTGTAAACCTATTTTGGAGATTGATGTGTCAAATTACTGGGCTTTCTATCAGGATTCTATCAATGTAGTTTATTATTATTTAAGATCAAAATGTTCGCTACATTGGTAACGTTTTTTTTATTAAATTTTACATGTATTTCTTACTAAAAAATTTTAGAAAAATAATATTAGCAGTGATTTTTGAAATTACTTATCAAAGTACATGTCGGTACTCTTTTATTGTAAATTTGTCCTGTAAAAAAACTAAAACTCTATTCCGACTTGCTTCCTTCTCCCTTCTCCCTGCGCGGTGTGATGTCTTGTGTGATGAAAAGTCTGATAGTGTTTCACCGTCTTACGTTGAACCTTATCTAATTTTTATGGATATTCCATGACTCCTTATGTTAAGCGAAACTTGTACTTGTTAACAGAGAACGGTGATTCTTGATTATCATTTACTTAAAACCTGTAACTAGTACAATTTGTCTTCAATGACGTGAAGACCATCCGTCACCAACTATTTTTGTGTCACTGGTATATTGCTTTACAGTACTTCGCATAATGAGGCTAGCACCTCAAGGTAAATAGTTACAGGGATGACAAAGAATACCTATGACAAAATAGTATTGTTTGCATTACAGTCATTTATTTTGTAAGTGCAGAGTTTGTCGGGATTTTTTTATTTTTAATTTTTTGCATAACGCTTACAGTTGGCTTACCTTATGTCGATTACCGTGTGACTGGATTTTAATTTCTTACTCATCAAAAGGCAAAATTATTGGTGTAAGTTGTGTCAGCTCATGTTATACTGTTCTATTCTTCTAACCCCCCCCCCCCCCTTCTGAAACAACACTCCAGCTGTGCCCAGTTGGTCTTTCAAGTAAGCATTGGGCCTTGCATGTATTTTTTGTCTCTATAACTGACAAATATTTTATAGTCTTTTATATTAGAGTTTACCACCATGAATGTGTTGAAAAAATTGTATGTATTTATGTATAGGGAATTATGTTTCTAGCATGCACTGAAATTGAATCCAAGGTAGTAATCCTATGTAAATGCGACCCTAGGGACATTTCATCGCTGGTGGCCAGAGTGTCTATTGCGTAACAATATCCTGTTGATATGGTTGTGATATATCTGCCAAACAATTCCCCTGTATGAAACCAATCCTCCTACTCTTTTCTTAGGAAAATGAATAATAGTTAGGGATAAGATAATAGTTTCGCAGTTGTAAAGTATTTCTATCCCTCTGTATTAGCCATCCGAAAAACAAAACAGCCACTTAAAATACGATTAGACAAGGGATGACACCCCTGACAGGACAGAGTGACGTTGCAGCTGGCCAATGACGTGTCAGGCCCAGGATCAGGACACGGGTCCTTGCAGAGGGGAAGGGAGGGGGTTGCAGATGTCCTGGTGACAGGAAGCTGCCGACAGCGCTCTTGGTGACACTAGACAGGGAAGACATTCCCTCCGCTCCTGTAGATTCTGGGGTGGATAGTGTATCAGGGGTCCGCGCATCACATAAGAAATTACACCGCGCGTCGTCGCGAGTGTTCTGGAGGCGTTTTTTTTGCGAAAGATAAAAAATACAGTCTCGTACGGCGTCTTGTATGATGCGTGATAGTGCGCCAGGGTCTCTTTCGCCCATTCGAACATTGCTCCGCGGCCGCCCCACGCGTGTTGATATTTGTTATTGCAATGCGCCTAATTCATTTAACAATAAATGCTCGTGTAATATCGGTTGTTTATACTATGAGGTAAACACATAGGCCACTTCTACATATGATTTTACGGGTCTTTTCAGTGCCGAAGTAAAATTTGTTTTTAGCCGCTTTCAAGATGGTTTATTTTATTTTTTATGTTTTGAAGGCTATGTTACAAATCAATTCGTAATATGTAATTTATTTTGAAGTTCACTTAAGTTACAAAACACTTTCGAATCACTCCCGTTCTCTCAGACGTACTCCCTCTCATTTAACACAATCAAAATGAGTGTTGTAATTTACTTAAAATACGACCTAACCTTTACGATGAAAAAAAATTTCAGTTTGCTGCGACGTTGCTGTATTATAATGAAATCAAATTACAAAAGTATGGTTAATAAACGTATGAATGTTGCCTGGGGTATAACCTGGTAAAGTTGACTTTATAAATACACCCCGAACGCGAGAGTACAAGAGCCGTGCGTTCAATATGTGTTGACGGGCGCTCTAGCTGTCAAAATGAGATGGATGTTTTGAACACTTCATTCTACATTGCATTTTAAACGCTCCTCTAACCAGACAAGTAATAATTTAACACTGTTTTGCAAAACGATTTTTAAAGCTTACTGATGTTTTGGCAGAATAAACAATTTGTAAAGACTTAATAAATATTATATTGTAAATAAAATATTTTCAAATCAAAAGGTATTAAGACATATTTTAAAACTATCACATCGTAAAAACATTTTGTAATATCGTATCCAAAGAACATACGATATATACGATACACATGCATCGTGACGCAATTTTTAAAAGTTTGCATACTGTTAGGCTATAACATCCCTATTTGACAAAGTTGTTATTGTAAAAAAATATCAACAAGGGTCCATAATATTTGGCATTATGATAATGGTTAAGCTAAAAAGTTAACTCCTTTCCGATCACAGTTATATTTTCTTGTAGTTTGGTTAAGCAATGAAACGTTGAAATGTATTCACATTTTTCATTGTACCTTTGGGTGACATGTAAAGGGACCTTTTTTGTTAATATAAAATCGAGAAACCCAGAACTGCTGGCGATGGTCTGCTTGACTAGTCTACAAAATTATACATCGAAAAACCAATGTATCGTAAAACGCCTTTATTGTTTGATGGTTAAATCTATAAAAGCGCAAACGAAAAATGCATTTTCTTTCGTGTAAAAACAAGTTAAGGTGTAGTTTTTTATATAAAATAATACAACATATCTAGTCAACGAATTCAATTCAACAGTAAAAATATGTCGCATTCATGTTATAAGTTCCTTATTTAATTTGTTATCTTACAAAAATAAAATTTTAGGGCTTTTACCAGTAAAACGTTTTGAAATCTAGGATTTCTAGAATTTCTTAAGCCTACGAAACTAGTGGAAACCTATTTCACCCTACTAATTTTTTCCACAATGCTTGGATATGTGACAAATACCAAGAAAAAATTGAAAGGTACTTGATCACTTTCTTGTTATTACGTCATCAAAATGGCCTCTATGTGAAAATGAGAAGGTCGACCGTTTTTGGTATAAGACCGGTTTTTTTGGTCAACCGTTTTGAAATCTAGGATTTCTGGAATTTCTTTAAGTCTACGAAATTAGTGGAAACCTATTTTGCTTTACTAATTTTTTCACAATTATTAGATATGTGACAGATACCAAGAAAACATTGAGAAGTATTTGATCACCTTCCTGTTATTACGTCGTCAAAATGGCCTCTGTAAATGAGAAGGTTGATCGGAACCCCTTTATTTCCATTAATAAAAATAAAACGCCCATTAAATTGGATATTTTTCAGAAAGTAATTAAATTTCAAACAAAACAAGCTTACATTTATTTTGCTTATACCATTGGCTTAGTATTTTTTGCGATTCAAAGTTATTTTTAAATTTTCACCACCCAGTAACTTGTAACAAATTAAAAGTTACAAGTTATCGTTATTGCAGATATAGGCTAAACAGGATTGGACGAAATTTCCAGTTTAATATATTCTGAGAATATTAATCATAAAAATTAAACCCTGCAAAGAACTTAGGTGCACAAAGACTACATAAGATGCCTTACCGACTTCTGACTTTCACCAAAGAACAGTCGATGAGGAATTCATAACAGATCTTAAATGAGAGCATATGTTGATTTATGCACCACTTTAAGGTCTAATGAAGTGCAGTTCAGTGGTGACGACCATACTTATTGTCAATAATGGTTTATTCCTTAAAAAATGCAGCTGTTATATATCGTAGAAAAACTCTGGATTATGTCAAAGTTTCAATTACAGTATATTCTAAGCTGCTAGCCTAAGTTGAATTAATAATGATAAAAACATATTTGTTGTCCTTTTGTGATTACTAATGGAGATATAAGCTCTTTAACAGACCCTTGTAATTTATTTCTGGTCGCTATTTTGATGGAGTCATAACAGGGACGACTTAAAGAGTGTCTCCCGGTGATTTCTTATTACCTTCTTTACAGATACAGGGTGTTTTTTTCAAAAATTGCTTCTTAACTCATTCAAAAACTAAAATAGATTTTTGTGTTGTTTTTGCTGGAAACGTCTACCATGGCAGGGGGAGAGTATCACATGAAAATTTTTATTCCCCCAACAACTCACCCTAGCCCCTACTTAAAGTATTTCAAATGGTAACATTCACTTTATATTTAAATACTTATATTTAGATATTTAGCCTGTTATTAAAAAAAACGTTTATCTCAAAGAACTCATCAAGAAACTTTAATTTTTCTTGCACCAAAATATTAATTTTTTATGCTTTTTAATTTTAAAGGGTATGTTGCCATTTAATATTTTTAAGTTAGGGGTTGGGGTGAGAAGGGAGTTGTTGGGGGGGGTGAAATTTTCATGTGAAATCTACGTCCTCTGCCTTGATAGACGTTTCCAGCAAACAGAGCACTAAAATTTATTTTAGTTTTAGAATAAATTAAGATCAAGATTTGAAAACTCCCTGCCTAAGTATTGAATATTATTTTAAGCAGGTATAAAAAAGTGAAATATTCTTGACGCTAACTCTACGGACTACTGTCAATCAATACAATGCTTTACATAAAAATACGACATTTGGCACAATTACTACTAAATCTTTAATTAGTTGTTGTTGTTGTTGTTGTTGTTGTTGTTGTCCCTGGAAATACGGGAAAACGAATTATGAAATAGAAACATACATATTTATAAAAAACAATTCAAACGTGAGAGATGCTGAGCCTGATTAAAATTTAAAACATACGGAAAGCAAATTAAATTGAAGAATATTATAGTTCAAAGCAAAAACTGACCAATATTACATCTTTTAATGAGTAGACAATAGTTGATAAATACCCATTTACACTGTGTTAACTGATCAACTGGTGAATACTATATAAGAATGATAAATACTATATAAGAAACCGAAAAAATATCTATAGTATATTTAGATAAATTCTATGTTTCTAAGTAGATTTGATGATCTTGAGGACCGAGGCAGCGGAGTAGCAGGGTTAACGTCAATCCAGGGATATTGACTGTAGAGCAGTGATGTTTGACTAATGATTTGGGGCTCAATTCAGAGCTCCGACTGTCAAATTAGATCGATGTCTGCTTCGTTTCCGTTCACCGTTACCTCAGAAGCTTGTGGTGTACTCCCTATTGCCAATCTTATTTAAATACGAGATAAGCAAAAAAAGAGAACGAGAGGCTATGAAAATGTTACTGACAGAATAATTGTTATTTGTCTTTTAATAAAAGTTCGAAGTTTTAGCGCAGAGAAAATTGTCGTATTGTATCGTAATTCGTATTAAAACCGATTTATTAGAGTAACTAATTGTAAAGGGGGTTGGAAAAACTGTTGTTATATGTGTATTTGAAATTCGTAACACCAAATGCATAGGCTCTATAATATCTTTTACAAACTAATTTCCGATAGTGCCACATTGTTAAAGGAGAATAATAAAGCAATATAACTTCGGCTAACATCCAAAGTTAGACAATCTTGGTAATTCAAAGTATTGGAAATTAACAAGGCGTAGTTCAATAATAACGATAACAAATCATGATACAAAAGATGATCGCTTCGCACTTTTTCTTTTCAGCATTAAAGCTGGAAAATATGTTTAACTATTTTAAAGAGAAGTTTGTGTTTTATTCCAAACATGAGTTCACATTCTGTCATTTCCATAATATTATGTAATATTTCCCACAAGGTGGACTGAAACACGAATGTAAATGTAGCAGTTAGTTGTTATTAATTCTTATACAGTATAACCTTGAAAAATTACAGAGCTATAAGTTATGAACATAAACTTTTGATCAGTAATTCCGATGTAATTATTTTTTTTTCACAGTTCATTAAGCATGTATTTTCCTTTTAATTTCCTCAAAAGTTTGGCAAAACATCAATCACGCTTTTATTGGCAACGGAACCGCTCAAATTTCAACTATTCTCAACCAATTCTGCAGCCCCGTTGAGTAATGATTCCCGACCACCGCGCTGTCAAACTAAGATGGATGTCCTCCCCTCACCAGGGGGGGGGGGGTACTGAACCATTTTGAATTTTTCCCCGCACATTGTTGTCGTAGTGCACGCGGCTTCTCCCATACAAGCTTTTCTCGCACAATCGACGTATTTTTGGATCAATTAAAAACCTAAGCATACGCCCGGCTTCTTCCCTCCCCCGTGCTATTCATGCCCATTTTGATTAATGATTTCTGCAATGGGGCTGCTCGGTCACCGCTACTCGAGGCTAAAAACAAGACGATGATTTTTATATGCCGATTCTTTTAACACTAACCGTTATTGTTCTTTCGTGTTTTGTTTCTGACTCGATTCTGTAAAAAATAACCTCCTCTGGTAACTGAATTGCAAATAGGTAAATGTTATTTTGCTGTCTCATATAATTTACTTGAGGTTATATAAATAAATATAGAATAGCTACGATTTATGTTTTATAATTTGTAAGGATTAAAAGGAATATACTTTGCTTAAAACCAGCTCTAGACAAGTTTGCAAAGGACACGTCAAGTGCCCGGGGTAAACTGGTAGGCAAAATAAGTGGTGTATCTAAATTGCCGTTTTCAATTTTCAGGGGACTCACAGTCATAACGCTATGATATTGACCTCGCGTTTTGCGGCATTGGATCTTTTCCGTTAATTCACCACCACTGTTTTTTTGCTAATGATTCCGTCAATTCACCACCAATTCTATTTTAAATTGAAGTAGGTTCAGTTTACAACATTTTATACAGTATTTCCTATTTAAAAACCACAAGAAAAAAATTTGGAAAATAAATAACAAAATTGAAAACTCACACAATTTTTTTATTGACGTGTCCCTCTTTACTGTGGTGGCTGAACTGTGAAATATGTTCCAGCATTTTTTCAAACAGATTTTCCGGTCCGTATTTTTTACACCACATGTACTCGCATAGGTAGCTATTTGAGGGTCTTTTCTGTTATATCCCCGCATTTACAAGCTACTCTCCATAGACTGAGAATTAATCGGGATGGAACTAATACTGCGAAATAATATATTTACTCACCATTTGAACGTTTAATTGTTGGAAAAAAGTATTATAACAACATTTTAGCATTATTCTTGACACACAAACACAAAAACAATACACGTATTAATTACGTTGTTACACTTTAAAGTTACTTTGGTGGCCAGAACTACTTAATGTCTTTGATGAGTTGGGTTATGTTAGGTCCTAACATCAACTGATAACAAATCCTACAACAGCTGGTGTTCAATGAAAGTACAAAAAATGCTCAGAACTCTCCTCACTGTTGCATTCACTTGTGAAACTTAAAAAATTCATTGTTGCCGCTCGCTAATCACTGTCTAGACTGGCCGCTGAGCGCGCGGTCCGGTTATCACTGTGCGATAAGGTAAGGTTTTCACGAATACTGCGGAGTAAATATATTATTTGGTACCCGAATTCAATATTCCTAATTACTCATAACGACTTTCTTCACTGTATTTTAGATTCTGAGTGGTGGTGAACTGACGGAAAACAAAATAAAATAGTGGTGGTGAATTAACGGGAAAGATCCGCGGCATTTTGTTTATTCTACTGCGCCCTTTAAAATGAATGGTCCCTCGATGGGTTTTTTTATTTAAAAAGTTGGTACTATCCCCTAATCACATTTTGAGATCAGGGTCAGCTCACCAACATTTTATATATTAGCACCAACCACCGCGTTGTTTTCTCTGTGCTGTCTGTAATAACGAGCACAGCAAAAGGTAGTGTGTTTTGTCCGGCATATACTCAACCTATGTTATTTAGTTTAAAAGTCAACCGGTCCTTGGCTGGTAATTATAATAATATATGTAAAAACAACAATTAACAAAAATAATAAAAATTCCGTTACATTTTTGTGTTTAATTTTCATGTTATAAAGTTATTATTTAATAGACTTTTTTCGGCTAAAGTAAATAAAGCACGCTGCAAAAATGACCTATTCCATCATTAATTTCAACTGAGGGAAAATAATTGATATTTATATATTTATTATTTATAGACTTCAAAATAATAATTTGTAACAGGTCTATGTTATGAACATTACTTAAATATCAATGTTCAAGATAAAAAAGAAGCTCAAGATGTACATAATTCACAACATCTATTAAAATAAATAAAAAATTAGCAAGGGCGGAAATTTAACTAGGAAGAAGCCACTTACCCTGTTTTTGAATTGAGCTAAAAAGTTAAATACCAGATAAAACATGCAACTCTCTCACAACACAATAATTTGGATTAAGATAAATTACTGTAAATGCAAGAATATGCCGTTTTACATAATTTGTGTATCCTCCCTCTGGAGCCTTGGCCTGCTACTTCTCACAGTATATAAATTCCTCCTAGGGTCTATCGTCTACGTTTAAAAAGAAAAATATTGTTACAGTCTGTATAATCATTTTTAAATAATACTTTAGTCAGTATGTTTTTGGTATCCCCTTTGTATATTCGCAAAGCACTGAAAGTGCTGTCTTTAATGGTATTCGTTGGAGGAGGGCTGTCCTCTAGTGCTACCCCTTGTGTTTTTACACTAGGGTGTTTGAATTACAAGGGGTCTTGAGATTCTTTCACTTGTTGAGTAGGTTATTGGTTTTATACAACACGTTTCTTTCCTTTAATGTAGTTTTTCAAAGAAATTTAATTTTCTTTGAAGGGGTTAGGCGACCCTTAATAGAGGGAAGAATATAAGTTTCTTTATTGCAATTATTTTATTTTTAAATGCTTTGTGAGCATTTTGCTAAGATGTTAAATTGTAAATAAAATAATTCAAAATTAAAATCGGTTTTATTTTACACATTAGTATTTACAAATAATACATAAGCCTTTGAAAATAATTTACTATTATAAACGATTGGCACTAAAACGACTACTTAATTATTACGAAACACCTCCCATAATTATGATTTTTTGCTCGTTCGTGAAAGCACCGTTTTCATGTAATTTCAATTTTCACTAAGTTAAAAAAGGGAAAGTAAAATAAAAGATTCAATAAACAGTAAAGGAAATCAATTTCATAAAGGACTATTTCGGAGGAAGGAAATTACACATAACAAGTTTTTAAAAAGTATTTTTTAGTGTTAATAGTTTTTAATTGTAAAGTGTTTGTGCATCATGGTCAGACGGATAGACAGATTCTTGGACAAAAATATAGGAATTTAACACTAAAATTACTAATAATAACAATAATAATATTATACATTACGACAAAACCATGCAAGTTGTTTCAAAGGGGTGGGGGAAATTTGAATCAACCTAATAAGTTTTAAAAGAATTCGATTAACTTATCAGAAAACGTAAAGTAGAGTTTAAGTAAGCAATACATTCATAACCAACAAATACTCTATTTAATGCATGTGACAGGTTTGAATCAAAATATGATTACAATGGTTTGCAATTTAAATAATTAAATTAAGGAAAAAATATTATTTGAGTGTATAGTTACCCAATATCTAAATAAGGTGAGTTAGGCTGTTACTTATATATGCCATTATATGTCAAACTTTAACAAAGAGTCTATATTTCTAAAACCAAACATGAAAACAAAGATTAAATAATTAACTCGATAAAGTCGTTGTAGAAAAGAATTATATAAGTCAAAAGGTTTAGTAATTTAAGGTTAATATCCTTGGTTTACTAATAGCTTAACCAATAAGCATAACTTAATATAACTAGTTAGACTTTATTAAGTTAATATAACTTGATATAACTTAACCAATACAGCATCAATGTGGCAGATTTATTTCTAGCAGTACCAGGCTAAGAAATGGTATCTGGTACCACTTTTTTAAATAGTTAAAATATCCAGGGAATATAGCCTCCCTGTATAAAGAGAGACATGAAGGGTATAGTCTGCATTTTATTTTAGTATTGGTACTTATAAATATTTTGTTCAATGAAAGTTGATTATTTCAAAAATAATCACAATCGACTCACAGGAATTTAGAGTCTGCTACTTAAAAAGTTGTATTAAAATACAATTAATTTGAATATTTGTAACTAAAGTCCCTGTCACTAAAGGTGGGTTTTTATTTTTTTATTTTCTAGACAAATCAACATTTATGGTACATTTTGCAACAGGTTGACAGATCTTGAAAAATAAAAATTCATTTTGGAGGTGTGATAAAGAAGAAAACGACAAATAAACATTCCTCTGTAATTTAAGTAAAATATAAATCTAATTTATCAAGTGCCTGCTCGTTCGTTAAATGCACTCTAGTACTGAAAGTAAGTTTATGATAAGAATAATACCGAACTTCAACCTTAAAGATACGAGTTAAAAGAGTAAACTACACTATTTTCACTAAAGGACTTTTATAGAAACTATTCCTATATAAAAAAAGAACGATACTTTCATAATATATTCTGAATTCTAACTCAATTAAAAAAAATAGTTCATATTGATAATTCACGACTAATTTAAGTCAGTGAATTATTAATTATTACTCAGAGTTAATTATTAATTAAATGGTGGTTGTCTTTCAAATGAAACATTAAAAATATTATATTCTCATGATCAATTTACAATAAAATTGTGAGTGTATAAGAATAGTTTAAGTCTTAGAGGTATCTTTTAAGTTTTGTTCTATGTTTCTATACACATCCTAATGAATGACATTTAAAAAGGAGAATCAATATACAGGGTGTTTACTAGAAACCCTTCAGGACTTCGGGATAGGGTTACTTACATAAAAACTTAAAAAAGGTTCCTGTAAACATGGGCCCTAAAATTCTCGGTTTTCGTTTTTCGGTATGTATGTGTTTTACGATGATTTTTGCATAACTTTGTAACCAAAAGAGATCTCAACTTCAAACTTGGTGTTTATATGTTAACTAATAGGACGTGTTGTGGTGCGGAGCATCAAGTTTCTACTTTGTATCTTTTAAAAGTGGCAGCCATTTTTATATTTTAAAACTTAATATCTTAAAACCCAAAAAATTTAAGAAAATTGTACTGAAGAAAAAAAGTTGCGCAATTCTATTTCCTAAAAAGCCATACAAAGATATCAAGATCGAACTATAATTAACGGGGTTATTCCAATTTAGTAAACACCCTTTACATAACGTTTCTTAACTTTTAGTCATTGGGCCACTCCTCTTTACAATCCGGTAATAGATCCATTGAACACGTCATTGCCACGTATTGGGAGCAGTGAAAAATGACTTATTTCGATCTTTATTAATAACGAGCCAATAATAGAACTGGGGTTCCAAAATATGGAGCGTTCCAAAATCCATGATAGCTTATCAGCTAGGACACCGCGGCGTTGTGGACGGGCTTATCCCCCTCCCCCTTCAACCGGTGAGTCAGGGGTGAGTCACCCCCTCGCCTGGACTTCAACCCACATGCACGAGGGTGCCCACTGCAGCTTCCATTCTGGGCTTCGATTACAGTATGACCGCTTGTAGTCTTCTGGACTTAGGTTACAGTATGCCCGCTTGTAGTTTACTGGACTTAGGTTATTGTATGATCGCTTATTGTTTTCTGTACTCAAACAGTATGACTGCTTTAATTATGCAATGAACTGACTTTAAAATTTATATTTTCTGGATAAATTTGTCCTTAATTTTTTAGTTTTTATTTTTTCCTATGACAATGCCAGATATTATAAATATTCTTTTAACTACATTATATTACACTTATTTTTTGTGTGAGGCCGTAATAAATACAAATAGATTTATAATTTATAATTCATTTTAATATTATTTGAATATAACATTGACGGAATTTTCCCATCTTTCCGAGGGCATTATTGATTTTACTTTTAATTTTGTTTGATCTCTCAATCATTTGTTTTGTTTGTTAACTTCGATAAAAAACATTTATTTTGTTGAAATATGATGAAAATATTTAATTTTTATTTCAGTTGATTAAAATAAACAGGTAACAGTATTTCGCTAAAGTTCACTTTTTAATTCGCGCAGCTCAAATTTCACATGCATTTTAAAGCAAAGCGGGAGTGCGACAAAACAAAATATGCAGCCTGATTAAAATTTTTATAATATCACTCGGAGGATTCTAGGTCAAATAAATTATCATCTGCTACGACAATATTAGGTCGTATAAAAAAGGGAAAGATGATAATTTTTCCGCTACCGCTATAGATTTCAAGTCACTTATAAAAATGCGTGAAGTATTAGGCATGATAATATATTTTATACAGATCACCATTTAATCAATGCATTTCTGACAGTTCGAATGGATGAATCGATAAATCGAGGTATACTATTTTTTTATGATATTGTACCACCGAGCACATAAAACATCACAGACATTAGATATTTTTTGCTTTTGCTTTTTTGCAGATATCTCACTCTGTATTCGCAAATAAATTACGTATTATTTTGGCCTTCCCAACGAGAAAAATATTTTAGAGGATTTTCGTAGCATAGGGGAATAGAAACTATTTATCATAAGGAAAACGTCGACATAATATATCTTATTTTGAGCTGCTCTATACCACTTCAGTAGTTTGTGATAAGAAACTCTATCTTGTTGCTCAATTAGAAAACACGATTGTAGGCAGCGGTTGTCAGTTGCTGGTGTGTTTGTTCATTAATTGATGCATCAGTCTCATCAGCAGGCCTGTCTATTTGTTGACTTGCGACTAACAAATTACACCGCTTCCACCACCGACTTCACCGACACATTACACTCCTCGTTTATATTATTATTGCTATTTAATTGGTCAGTTGTTTTTGTTTTAATTTTAATTTTTTAATTGATTGTTGAAGTGGGGATTTATGCCATTATGTAAAAAACGCTTATATAAATATATGTTACTAATACTTTTGAGCGAGTTTGAGTATTAAACTTTTGGCCTCTTCTTGGCTTTGCGCCGGCGCGGTGTGGTGCGCGCTCAATCACATTGAATTTGCAAGGTAGGGGCTCTTGTACGTAATATTATGATGCATTGCATGCAGTTGATCATACTAAAATTTGTCACACTTAAAGTTTGTTTGACAGGATATATAGAAAGGACTTAGACTTTTTTTAATCACAAAGAGCCCCATAAGTGAACTGCAGTGTTTATTAATTCTAATAATTTTAGACTTTTTCCTGACTGTTATTGTAACTGTTGAAACTTATCTATCAGCAAGACAATTTTAAAGTGACAGTAAGTATGTTTTTATGGAGAAAGTAATTCTTTACAGGCCAATATCACTACTTTCCACATTTTCAAAGAATTTTGAAAGGTCTTAGCTACTAGACTGCTTAGATTTTTCAACAGAAACAACTGTATATTTAGTAACCAGTTTGCATTACGTAAAGAAAAAAATACAGTAGATGCAATGTTCTGTTTCATCAATAAAATTGTACATTCTCAGACCTTAATCTTAATGAAAATGTCCTTTTAAATACAGATAAAACCAATCTTCGTAACTTCTCCATAAGGGACAAAATACTGATGTTCCCCACCTTCTGGTAGATGAAAAAGAAATTTTCGCTACAGATTCTGTAAACTTTGTTGGTCTTACATTGATTCCTAGATCACAAATAAACTTCCAATATCACCGCAGGCCCGTGCTGGCCCGGGGGGACAGGGGGACGTGTCCCCCTGCACCCTCACCTTAAAGGTACAGCCGGCGACTCTTGACACCAACAACAATTTAATTTTTGAATTTTTTGTAATAAGAATTCAGAAAATCCAGATTTTTATCTAAAATGCCGGCATATTCAAATCATTTTGTCAAAAGAAACCATGTTTTCCATACCCTTGTTACTAAACAAACTATTTGCTGTGTTAAGGTTGGGGCACTTGCCTGCATCACGCACCACCAGTGTTAAAAAACCGGGTATTTATTGGATATTCGTAGATTAACATTGAAATATAATTTTAAAACGATATTGTGGATCTAAGTTGAATAATTTAATTTGCATTTTTTTTTTGTTACGTTGGATTTACTCAAAGCAGGTAGAAAACGATTAACTTAGCGAAAACTAATACCTTAAATGAAATGAAAAACGTCTTTATTTAAGAGGCGAAGTTAGGACTTGCAAGTCCTCTCTACCACTTAACCTCTAGATTTGCTTATTTAACCACTTACCTTTCTTATTTTGTTATTGAGGGATTTTTACTAAAAACCCTGGGAAATTCGAATTTTCCAGAATGCGACCAGGGGTCAGCCCTGCTTTTTTCGGATTTCTGGAGTTGCACAGTTCGTTTTTATGACTCTGAATTGCCTAAAAACGTGAGTTTGTAGGTCTTATTTTCTAAAATTTCCCCGGGGGAGAGCCCCCAGACCCCCCGGTGGTTGGTGCCCTTCAAGGAAAAGATCTAGGCAGGCCTCTGCCTGGCGCCCTCGTCATACTTGTCCCCCGTCCTTTCGACGTACCCAGCACGGGCCTGAGATCACGTCAATAAGGGAGCAGAGAAACTTAGCTCATGTCTGTTTGCCCGTCGAAAACTTGCGCAGTTTGCTAATTCAATTCTGATGATTTGTTAACTCTCTATTTTTGCTGTTTTTATTCCCTCCTTAGTGTCGTTCCCATTTGGGGTTGCGAGACTACAACAACCAAGTCAATATTTCGCCTCCAGAAAAAGGCAATCCACTTGTTTTTATGGTCCTAAATTCAGAGAATCAAAAAGACAACTTTCCTTCACAAAAAAATCTTGCTTTTCCATCTTTGAAACCATTATATTAAAAAAAAAAGAATTAATCTTTAGTTTGCAACAAAAATTCCACCTCTAGATATTCACTCCGGTCACGATTGGACATTCCAGTTCAAAATCATAACACAGTTTTTTTAGCATCACCTTCCTTTCAACTGTATAAGACTTTATAATGCCTTGCCTGATTGCTTAACGGTTGAAATGCCAGTAGTCAAGTTCAAAAAACGTTTAAAAGAGTTTCTAATAGAAACGTCATTCTATGGAGTTCACGATTTTATCCTTAGCCAGAAGAAAATTATTTTGTTTCACGAATAAATGTATTTAAGATCAAATAACCGCTGTTTTAGCATAAGAGGGGGCTCTAGTCACGAAAAATATCGCCGTTCTACCTGCTCCCCCTATAAGGTCACAGTTAACTTTCAACTTCGTTACAGCCTCAAGCGCTCAACCAAAATCGTTAATTATCAGCTCACTTGAAAGAATAAAAAATTATCTAGCGATTTCAGTGAGCGGAATTTTAGCAACATTTTAAGAATAATTTATAAACAAATTCCAAAAATCACAATTTTTGCGATTTTTTAACAGCCAAATAAAAAATATATCTATAATCTATGCTTACTGAAATCGCTAGATAATTTTAGTTCCTTCAAATGAGCTATAAATCAACGATTTTGGTTGAGCGGTTGACGCTGTAACGAAGTTTAAAGTTAACATTGGTCTTATGGGAGAACCCGATGGTCAAGCGGGACTGGAGCCCCCTCCCTCTTAAGCCTGTTGTATATTGACGCTTGCCCATGCATGGACATGTTCTTTTGGCAATTAAGGATATCTTGATTTTGATTGATTTTGATGATATTTGATAATTTCAGTTTTAAAACTTTAAGTGGAAGAGCCATTGATAGTCTTGTTTTCGGAAACAAATAGTCACAGGGTGAAGCTAGGCTCTTAGATCAAAATTTAGAAATAAAATCATTTTAAATGTGCTACAGAACATACAGGATGTCTAAATATGCCACCATTAGCATTTCAGTAACTATTGAATTTAGATAAAACTTTATGCGGGGGACTTAATCTAACTTTTTAAGACAGTAAAATATATGAAATCCACCTTCTTGTAAATGACCTCCATTTTCTAATATGGCAGACAACTTAGTTTTACTTAACACCCTGTATTTTATGGCGTTTCCGAATTTTTCGATAATGCCTAATTTTAACACATTTTTCCTTGGGCATTTTTTCCTAAACCCAATAATTATGGAGATATGAGCAGTTAAATTTTTATTTTTCTTCATTAGAAATACAATGAGAAATATTCGGTGGTCAGTAAATCGAAAGTAAATGGATTAAATAAAACGTTGAAAAAATAGAAGTGCCTTAGCAGTAAGATTTTAGCTAAAATTCACTCATGGAAGTTTATTACTTTAAATTTTCTTGTGCTCCATAAGGAATGCTTGGGATGGCACAGATAATTTTAAATGCACTGACCATTTGGTCAGTGCATTTAAAATTAGAATCAAACTTAAATTGCTAGAACCTCCTTAACCGCTGGGTTTAGGAAGTAACGTAAAATAACAAGTTCTCAAAATTAATCGTAAAATCCAAAGACGCTCTAAAATACATTGTGTTCCATAAGAAAAATCAAAGTTGTCCGTAAAATTGAAAACTAGCGGCCATTACAAAAAGTGTGGAATTCATATTTTTAACTGCCTTAAAAAAGTAGGTGAGTATCCCCCTATAAAGTTATCTCTAAATTCAATAGTTTCTGAGATGCTAGAGATAGTACAGTGAATTTGGCACCCTGTATAGTTAGTCCAGGAGCTACAGAGAGGGGTGAGCATGCATAAAGGTCTGACGCAATATTTTTTTTATTGAAAAAGTTGTTATACTATAGACCTTGGTAATGCCGGAAACTCATGTCGTCACTTTCCCATGTGGATGATAATTGGAGGGAGGGGGACAAAGATGGCGGGGGGTGCTATGTGTTAAAACGCTAATATCTCGAAAACTGTTAAAAATAGAACGTAAATTAAAACTTTGTTTAGTTTAGAAAATTATGAACTCTAAGAAAGGTCCGAGGTCATATCTCGATTGACTAAAGAGTAATAGAATAAAACATGAAAATATGGTATATTAAGGTCGAGTTTTCTTACAAAATTAGGTTAAGTTTGTGAGTTTTGTATTTGCAAGTCTGACTAAATATAATCACATGTTGTTGCTGTTTGGTGTGTTTTGATGCCGTCAACGCACGTCGTTACTATTCCAGGTGGTCGATGACGTAAGGAGAGGGAGACAAACATGGTGTGAAGCGCTATGCATAAGGTCAAAGGTCGTATCTTTACTAATTAACGACTTATAAAAATCTTACATTTTAAAATATAATTTTGGATCAAAGTCTTTTTTATAGAGGTTAACAAAAATGTACTGTCTATTAATTATGTTTAGAAAACTAATCAGGTTATAACCATGCTAGATTTTATTAAAATATTGGTATTAAGTCTATCACACATTTTACCTCAACAAGGAAATTAAAGAAAACAACAGATATAAAATAAATAATGGTAAGGTTTAATTAATTAAATCCCCTGTGTATTGTGTGATTGGTTTTGATGGCAGTCCTAACTTAAAATATTTTTAAAGGACATTATATGATAGCATATTGATTTTAGGTTAAAGTTTCTTTACACTGTTCCCAAGTTATAAAGATTTGGGCCTACTCCGAACCATTTTCTTCTAAATATAACTGACATTATTTTTTATTTGTCGAAAAGTTATCAGTAAAATACAACAGTATAGCCCGCCTGTAATCCACTATTACAGTGTTTCTGAACCGGTGGGACGCGTACCACTGGTGGTACGTGATGGAATTTCAGGTGGTACGCAAGAGATTGAAGAAGACGTTCAAAATAAAATACTAGGTTTACAAACGAACGCTGTAGCGTCGAACAGTAAAGTCGCACTTGATGCCTTAACTTTTTAATTATTTGTTTTGGCCATAGTATGTCAATTTTGTACCATATTTAAGAAAATATTGTTAATCTTTCATTTTAAGAGTAATTCTATTTACAAAACATTTTGGCATTAAAAAATATTATTTCCATTAAAAAAATACTACCACAGGCAAAGATTATTTTTCCCCCGTGTATCTAGACATTTTTTCATAATTCACAATTTATATTCAAATCCATACTGTTTTTCGCCAAATTGACCATAAAATTAACAAGCAGAGCTGAGGTGTTCACATAATTTGCAAAAATGTCCTTATAATCAAAATAAGATCTTAAAATTTACATTGACAAGTAAAATAAAATAAATTTAGCAGGCAAAATCAAACCCGCCAAAGGGTAACTATAATTTTTGGTGGAGGGGATCCCTCACTGGTGGGAGGAATGGGGGTCCTTGCAATGGTACGCCAAAATACTGTAAATGTGTAGGTGGTACGCGAGCGCCAAGAGGTTGAGAAACACTGCACTATTATTACATACTGAGTGTGAAAATCGTGGTGGGGAGGAGGGGTTGAAAGAGGGTGTTCTTTGTCTTAGTGATAGAATATAAGTTTTTTTATACAAAATGTTTAACATAGTCTAAACACAGAAATTACTATAATCTACTTCAGAAATTTTGCAAGTAGGCCTATATTTGTAAATCCTACTACATACTAGCTGTTTAATGTATTAATAGAATGATATTATTAATATCATTCAATTAATATTTATTAAATGGATACTTTAATTTGAAAATAATTCAACTATTCCACGCAATTTCCCCATACTGAAGTTAAAACCATTTCAGGAACATTATATTATCATTGTTTATATTTTATGAAATTATCCAACAACAAAAAATTGCTATTTTAGTACTTTTGAACATGGTAGTTTCTATTCAACCAATTTAAGCATTTTTATTTAATTAAAACCAAATTAGTACAATAATTCTTATTACATTTGCATTAAAACGAAAAAAGTATACACTAATATAATTTTGGAGGAATTAGGTTCATAGGGCTCTAAATAATCCTTAATATATACACCAAGTCGTTCTCTAAACGAGGCCTTGGTCCAAAAGTAAAAAAAGTCTTGTCCTTGCATTCTTTAAAAATTATTTATTCATTCAAATTAAATTCCGTAGGCCTAGGCTATGTGTTTCAAACATAGTTTGAAATATGGATTAATCAATGTCATCATAGAATTACAAATAGTTTCAATGCTTGTCATAGGCGATATCCAATTATTATGTCGTAAAAAAAATTTAAAAGTTATATCATATAGCCTACCTACAATATTAAAATTAATTATGAAGATCTAAGTTATGACGAACCTTCTAGCAGTGATATTCCGTTTATTATAAAAGACTATTCCTTATTATAAATATTTCATTAAGACACAAGCAAACTTATGGTTTATGCAGAGCTCTTTTTTAATATCTTACTATCATTTTAGATTATGCGAGTGAATGTCTATTTACCTTCATAAAATAAGCAGCTTTATGAGGTTAGGCAGTCTCTAGGCAGCCATTACTGAAAGTAAAACCTTGATATTCGAGCAAACTCTCGGTTTTTTAAATATATGAGTTACTAGGTGGCATAGTTTTTAATTAGCTCTTGTTATATTAAGGTAATATAAAAAGAATTACCTGTTTAACCGGGTGTTTACAGGAAAAACAACGCAGATAGAGGACGCTTCACGTAGACGCCGCCATTTTGGTCGCTTGGTGCCGAAATGCGCGCGCCGCCAAGACAGCTGCTTCGCTCCCCTCTCCCCCCTCAACCGCCGCGCCGCGCCGCTACCCATTGTTGACTATTCACACCTCCATGCATTCGATTCATTTGAAATATCTCGCAATCCTGGTTTACAAAACAACAACTTTTATCACTTTTCTACAATTCTGTAATTTATATTTCGTATCTTATAAAATATAACGTACAGTTATGGAAATTTCACTCTGAAGTTATTTAGATAGATAAATATTATTACCGAAAAAATTTAATATAAGCCAAACAATTTAAATTTTTGTTCAGTCTTATAATGATGCATAGCAAAAATAGTCTTATAGTAATGCATGGTATGTCTCAAGTTTTGAGGTTTTTGTGTCTATCGATTCGTTACTTAAAGATCCTTCGATATCGAACAAATATCGCGGCGTCCGAATCGCATAATGATGTTCCATTCAAAATTCGATACGTTGTGATCGATTGTCTGTCTTTATTGCATCGATATGTAGTGAAGCGCCAGTCTTCCTATGTCGTCAAACGTCTTTGGGAATGTTAAAATAATTTAATTAATTGAAATATTACAAAGATACTTTTAAATTTCTTAATAAATCGGTCTTTAGTTTTTATTCGTTATTCTTAAACTCGTAAACGTGTTCAACCATTAAACAGATTTATTGGACCTAAGCACTATGATTATAATCCTGCTTTAAGAAGAATCGCAAAGATATAATTTACATGTCATGCATTGTAATGAAAACCAACAGCGTAGCATATTATAATATCGTGTCGTCTATGCGACATTATAAAAAACCCCAAATATTTAGAAACAACCTACATAAAAATCATGAAAACAGAAAAATAACGTATAACATTATCTTAGTGTAAACTTACGAGTGGGTGTTGTGGGTGTCGTCTGCCCTGCAGGCCCTGCCACACTGACGGTGCCGGGGCAGGAGAAAGCTGCACCCCACCGGGCCCTCGGCGCGCTATTGTACCCTCGGCCCTTCCGAGACCTTGACTTTCTACATTCACGCCTGAGAGTGAGGGATGGTGCGAACACGGGGTGCCTAGGGCGATGTGGGAGTCCTACACCCCTGGCAACCTTGGGGTGCGGTTTGTTCCCATAATGCTCTTGGTGAGCACTACACCTCTAGCAACCCGGGGTTGCGGATTGTTCTCATATTCTACCGGCGAGTCCTACACCCCTACCAATCTGGGAGTGCGGCCTGTTTCCATAGTGCTACTGGTGAGTCGTAGACCCTTGGCAGCCTGGGAGTGTGGCTTGTGCCCATAGTGCTACAGGCGAGTTCTATACCTAGCATTTGGGAGTGCGGTTTGTTCCCGTAGTGCTACTGGCAGGCTCTATCCCTAGCACTCGGGAGTGCGGCTTGTTCCCGTAGTGCTACTGGCGAGGCCTATCCCTAGCACTTGGAAGTTCGGTTGTTCCCATAGTGCTACTCGCGAGTCCTATCCTCAGCACTTTGGAGTCAGCTTGTTTCCATAATGCTACTGATTAGTCCTATACCTAGCATTTGGGAGTGCCGCTTGTTCCGATAGTGCTACTGGCGAGTCCTATCCCTAGGAATATGAGAGTGCGGCTGCATGATACCATAGCATTCAGCCGCATCCTGATTAGGTATATGCCATTCCACCGAATTGAAACTTTGTTATAAGATATTTTCGACTCGAGAGATTACTGAAGTTCTAGTACTGACCCATTCAGTAGAGGGGATCCTGGGGAGTGCCCCCTCTATGTTCAGAGTGGTGGCCACTAACCTCTAGTAGGCCTACCGAAAAAACGAGTAAATGAACTAATTTTGGACAATATTCTTAGTAAAAATATTATGAAGAACGGGATTTAACTAGATGTTATAGCTCTAATCCAATTTCTACTTTCATATTTTGAATATTCCCGTTTTTAATTGAGCAATAAAGCAAGAAGAAACGGAGGCAATAAGGTAACTTTGGTCTTATGTAACAGAGGCTCATGAAAGCGATCGGAAATTTTTGCTAACCAGTGTTTTTACAATAAAGGTTTTCTAATTAAACTCTCCATCAGTGTATATCTGCGTACCTACATTCCTTAGAAAAAATCATTGTAATTATAAAGAATGCAACTGTTATAAAGAATTCAGCTCTAATGCAGTGTCTGCATTAAAATCTAAATTTTTAACGGAGTATTTCAACGATAGTAAGTACTTCTCTTAAGGACAAAAACTAAAAGGCGAACACACCGTTATTGCAGTTCTAAACCAAATTTAAAAATATAAATAAAATACTCTTAAAACGATAGGGTTAACCTTGGAGCTATAGAAGTAAAAGGTTTTCTCTAGTTGATTAGAAAGTGTGACTGGGACCTTCTCCGTGGAACTCTTTCAGCGGTTGAGCCCAAAGCCTTTGACAGTACAGACAATAAATCAGCAAAGTTTTCAAATACGTCAAAACTAACTGTCAACCCTTTTGGTTTGGCTCTGTCGGCGACTTTGTGAAATATGGTATTTTGAGTTGCAGTGGTGGCTTTGAGTGTCTTTTCATTCTTTCTAAAACGATTGGCGCAGGGTAAAAACGTTCAATAAATTTTCGGCTTTAGCAATCAGGTGAACATTTTTATTATATATTCATGAAACCCCATCCCAAAAACAAAACGACGGGCTAAACAATTACAAATGTTTCCCATCCTAAAAAAAGCGATCGGCTAAACAATCATAAATGTTTCAGTATCTGTTCTTGAAAGTAAAATAATTTTTTTCGAGTTAGGAAAGAAGGAGAAAATAATTAGACTCCATGTGCCTTATACAATTAGTTACTGTACAAACGAACTATTATGACGTGGAGATTTAGTTTTCCACCCCTAGCTACAATACCCAGAGTAGGGATTCATGTTGTAAGCGCGTAAAGCAGCCAAACAGTTACCGCGCCGTTGTAGGAATTATGTTGTCACCAGGAAAGAAGCTGGCCGTTTCTGGGCCACGATCAGGTTTACGCGGAAATTTACGCGGAAACAAGGCATGGAAAAACACTTGTGAAACGAAATGTGGATATTATTTTTCATCACATTGTAATTATTAATAATTAATAAACAAATATAACTTTAACAATAGCCTGTAGTTGCTCAGTTGATTTATGCAAAGACAGCAATGATTATGTTAACACGTCAAATTACCAACAAATGATTAAAACAATGTTACCACCATTGACCTACCAGAAAGCTGATTTCTGATGAATGACAGCGCTTCTAGTTTCAGGAATCAAAGAGGGAAAAACTCAATTTGAATTTCAGACATGAATGAACAGATTTTATACATATCTATCTATATAAAACCCTTTTTATGGAATTTAAGCGAGTTTGTCTAATTATACCCTAAACCGTAAGTGTTGCCTTAAAGGGAGTTTCTTAATAAAACATTTTGAATTTTTTTGAGGCAACGATGTATAGTTATTAATTAGTATAGCTAACTTCTTTTACTGTCTTGATGTGCTGTAAATGATTTTTCGTCATACTGCTGCGAAAACGACTGTTTTCAATACATGCGTTGCGAGGCGAAAGTAGCTCTTTTCCATCCTAGGGAGGAAAAGAGTCAGCTGATGTTGACGTCAGCTGTTCGTTTATGATGCACTAAAACTGCAAACGTGTGTAAGTCGGCGTCGATGGTGATTTATCAATTGCATCGAGAGTGGTTATCGATTATTATTATCAATTGCATTTCATTGTTGCATTGTTGTCGGTTTAATCAATTTGTGCAACTCGCTCATTCCACCAATCAATTATTAAATGTGTTCGATACATCGATAGTTGTTCATTGTTGTTAATCTAACCTAACACAAATGAAACAGACAATCAGCTGATTGTTTTAAGTAGCAAGAACAAGATGGAAGCACCTTAGGGAGATATCTTTTAAGGTAATAGATTGGTTTTCTTAAGTAGTTAGCTTGTTGTATTGAGCGATATAACGAAAAATATAGTTACACGGGGAAGAGGCTGAATAAATATTAAATTTTGCCTCAGTGAGAAGATGAGCTGAGCGATAACGATGTTAGCGGTAAGTCTGGTTCATGATACGAAACAGTAGATTAAAACATTAATTGTTGTGCAATCGATAGTACACAGCTTTCGATGTATCAATCGTTATCATCAGCTGACATAACATAAAAACAATTGGCAGATAATCAGCTGATTTTAAAATGCAAGAACAAAATGGAAACAACTCTTTCGTCTGTAAAACCTTTGTTTTTTTTAATAGTTAGCTCAATATTTTATGCAGTATGACGAAAAATATAGTTCATAACACGGGTCTAAAGAGGCTTTTCGTTACTCGCTCAAATTACGAGCGTTAACCTTGAGCTCGTACGAAAAGCGTCACTTTCGCCCCTTGTAATGAAATATACTATTACAACTTGCCAACCAGATAATATAATTATTTCAACATATCCTCTTGTGAGTGCTCTTCCTTCGTATAACAGGGCTGTCTTTCGGTAGTTGGTTAGTGTTTTCTAAAACCATTTATTTCATGTGGAATATACTTAGATAAATGAAAAAGATGCTACATATTTTGGATTCACATTTATTCATTGAGATCAGCAAAAGCAATGAGTTAACACTATTATAAAATATATTTCTATACAGACATATCATCAACAATTTGAATTACATGGCAATGTATTCTTTATAATCTATATGCAAATTTGTTCTATTTAGTATTATTTATTCGAATGACAAATCATATAAAATATTCACAATACAGTCTCACCGAGACGTTAAAATATATTTTTACGTCAAATATTATATGCAGAAAGTAAACTAAACTATGATGATAATTTAAAGCGATTTCATGATTATGTTCATATATACATTTATAAATTTCATTATTGATTTATAACTAAGAAACGTTGATATTAAGTACTATCAGAAATAGGAAAACCATTCTATTTATAGTTCTCATTAAACGCAAAGTCGAAAATAACTATGCCGAGTGAAAATAGAACTACGTAAAAATAGATTCCCGGAGT